>JAOTNS010001205.1:0-19282 GCA_028476615.1 Culter alburnus | reverse complement strand
TAATTCAACAAGCGCATCATATTTATAGTTACTGATGTTTTATTATACATTATAGAAGTGATTCATCTCAGAGCTCAACTTGCCGTGTCCATGTGGCTTGTATAAATCATAATGAGTAGAGATCAACCGAAATCAAAATAATGAAACACTTGGCCGAATAGCCGAACATGTGGGAGGGGGGTGGTTGTTTTCCGTATTTTTTTCCGATTTAGTTTGCCAATTTTTTCATTAAAAAATTTGTATAAATTAAATAGTCAGAATTTGCTTTTTATTATTTTGTCTTGCTTTTCAATAAAAAATCACTTACATACTGTCACAGACCCTCCGGTTCCACCTCACTCCCCTTACCCACTCACTCAATCACCAGCTTACTCATCACCGCCACTTGACCCGCAGCACTGCAATCAAACCACTAAAAAGACCCCACACTCCACACCACTCACTGTCCGTCCTCGTTTGCACTACAACATAGAGGCTTACCGAAGACTCCAAAACGCCATACTTACCTGCTCCGTCTTCTCTCCACTCCTTCCTTCGTCGCCCTGTCTCCTTGTGTGCCTACCTGCCTGTGTGTGTGCGTGGTCCGCCCGCCAGCTCCTTCCACTCAGCTCTTCATTATCCGCATCCTGCAAGACAAATCAGGACAGTTAATTTCCCTCATCTCTCAAGAACACATTATCTGCTTAACATCACCCTGTGCACTGCTTAACTGTAAATAAACTTACCTGGCTTGTTTTATACCTCTGCCTCCGTGTCTGTTGTAACAAGACCGACTCATAAACACTTCACGCATGAGCACCAACACCCGTTTCAAACGCTCGTGGACACACTGCCCAGCGCTCACTCCACAACCTGTCATCTCACCCTCCAACGCGCAGTCCCGCACCCCTCCATCACCCCTCCTTCAACCATCATTCACTTCCAGTCCCATGGCCAAACGTCGCCCTACTCAGGGATCGTCGGAGGAATGCAGCGTTCCTTCTCCAAATGCGACGGGGGGTCCTCGGAGATGGCAGCCGCACCTCTACACCACCGACACGGCTAAATACGTTCAGCTTTTGCAACTGCCAAGGTAACAGCCCTGCAATGTGCGATTCCCCGTGGACCCAGAAGGCCCTGTTGCGCAGGTCTCATATTCGGCGTTTGTCCTCCACTTCCGTGAGGTCTTCGGGAGACCTCTGACGATTCTTCCACTGGTAGAAACTCTATAATCTAAAGCAAGAAATCCTCTGTTTGAATATGCCTTGCAGTTCTGAACGCTAGCCGCCACCAGCGGATGGAATGAACAAGCCCTCATCACCTCTTTCCGTCAAGGATTGGAACCCAATGTGCGGCTGCATCTCGCTGCATACGAGGACTCAATGGGACTCGAACGCTTCATCCAACTCGCCATCCGCGTGGGTTCTCGTATGCAGTCGTGTCTCCTCGAGCACCAGGGCCAGTCGTCTACCATCAACCTCCTCTGCCGGTCTGACCCGTCAGCTCCCCAGAACCAGCCACCGAACCAATGCAAATTGACCATTCACGTCTCAACTCAAGTGAAAGACAAAGAAGGCTGACCCTGAACTTATGCTTATATTGTGGATCTCCGGGGCATGTTCTCTCCACATGCCCAACCCGTCCTCCTCGGCCCGTGGTGAGTGCTATTTTTCCCTCCATTCAGAAAATGAAACCACTCACTACTATTGTAATCCTTACTGCTGCAAATACCTCTGTTCCAGTGGTGGCGCTCCTCGACTCAGGGTCAGCAGGAAATTTCATCTCAGGCGCCCTCTGTCGACAACTCAAGCTCAAAGTCTCCCCGTCTCCGATTAACTATCAAATCCACTCCATCACGGGCAAACCCCTGAGCCGTAGAAACATCCGTCATTGTGTGGGACCACTTCAACTTGGGTTCAACGCTGCTCAACGCTGCTGCCTGTTTGCTGTCTGACCTACGCTCGGAGCTTCATGGAGTTTATCCTAAATCCTTCTCTTTATTCCTATTCACATAATATAACTTTCTTATTTTCACTAGATTACTTAACCTATTGCATAGTATTACTAAACGGAACGATTTATTACTAGCAATCCACCAGCATAATCACCTAGTGTTAGCCATAGCCCGCTAGCCTGCTAGCTACCGTCTACTTTCTTTTTTCCTTTAAACCAAACCTTCCTTGTCGATTGAATGGCGGATTTATCCGATGTATGTTATTCTGATCTGTCCTCGCCAGATCGAGAAGCTGTGGAGACATTGCTGCCCGGCATTCATCGATCCACCGCGAGGTACAGCGTCCCGCACATCACCCTCGCCCCAGGCACCGGCAAGCGACCGAGACATCCAGCAGCGAGTCCCCGTGTGCGTTGCAGTTTTCGGACGGCGTTCATCAAACACGGTCAGTCATGTCCGACGATTATCATGTGTAGTAAATGCAACATGTACAGCTTAGCTCTTTCTGTCAGCAGTGAGACTTACACATGTGATAAATGCAGGGATATTGTCAGGCTGACAGAGAGAATCTCAGAATTAGAGACACGCATCCAAACTTTAATTGAGGATAGTGAGAATGAAAGGGCCTTAACTTAGATACTGCTTTGGATGCGACTATCCTAGTAAACACTGCACATTCGGTTCCGGTTGTAGAAGCCACGCAGCAGGCTAACTGGGTGACTGTGAGGCGGCATAATGGCAAGAACAAACACCACTCTTCCGTTCCAATTAGAACATCAAACAGGTTCTCCCCACTCAGTGACGCACCCACTGAGAATCCTGTTGAAAGTGCCCTAGTAATTGGCGATTCTATTACACGGAACGTGAAAATAGAGACACCAGCCACCATAGTCACATGTTTGCCGGGGGCCAGAGCACCTGACATCAAAGCAAATTTAAAAGTGCTGGCTAATGCTAAACGTAAATATTCTAAAATCATTATCCACGTCGGCACAAATGATGTTCGACTTCGCCAGTCGGAGATCACTAAAATTAACATTAAAGAGGTGTGTGAACTCGCAAATTCAATGTCAGCAAAAGTAATTTGTTCTGGCCCTCTTCCTGTTCGTCGGAGTGATGAGATAGTTAGCAGGTTATCATCACTCAATGGCTGGCTGTCTAAGTGGTGTGCGCAGAATAATATAGGTTTCATAGACAATTGGAAAAGCTTTGGGGCAGACCTGATCTGTTGAAAAGAGATGGTATTCATCCCTCCCGGGATGGTGCTGCTCTTCTATCTAGAAATTTGGCAAATAGTCTTAGAGCTGAAACATGACAAACCAGGGCCCAGATCATGACGCAGACAAACTGACTAAACCGACCGTCTGCTAGCCGCCTCACGTCACAGAACTCAAATAATTCACAGCACATAGAAACTCTTTCACCTAGATATCACATAGAGACTGTGTCTGTACCTCGAACTAGTAAATACAAAAACTTCCGAAACCTTTTAAGGGTAAAAATTTAATTGATGTTCAAAAAATGAAAACCACAGATAAATCAGATAAACAAATGATAAAGCTTGGGTTACTGAATATTAGATCTATTTCTTCAAAAGCACTTATTGTAAATGAAATTATCACAGACAAAAAACTAGACTTGCTGTGTTTGACAGAAACCTGGCTAAAACCAGACGATTACATTACTTTAAATGAATCTAGTCCTCAAGGTTATGATTATCGACACAATCCTCGACAGAAAGGCAAAGGGGGAGGTGTTGCTGTAATTATAGTAATATATTCAGAATCATTCAAAAGAATTTCAAATATAATTCCTTTGAAGTGATGGTGCTTTATGTAACATTATGTAAGTTGACATTTGTGCTGGCTACTGTATACAGGCCACCAGGGCACCATACTGACTTTATCAAAGAATTTGCTGATTTCTATCAGAGTTAGTACTGGCTGCGGATAAAGTCCTTGTTGGTGATTTTAATATCCATGTAGATAATAAAAAGACGCATTTGGATTGGCATTTGCAGACATTTTAAACTCTATTGGAGTTACAACGTGTCAGGACCCACTCATTGTCGTAATCATACCCTAGATCTAATACTGTCGCATGGAATTGATATTGATGCTGTTGAAATTCTACAGCAGAGCGCGATGATATATCAGATCATTATTTAGTCTCGTGTATAATACATTAGCCAAGGCTACAAAAACCACCACCCAGCCATAAATTGTAGAACCATCACGTCTACCACTAAAGATTGCTTTATAATCCCCGAGCAGTTTCATCGCCTTAGTATACCTGACAACTTAGAAGAACTCGATGCTGCAACAGAAACTATTGGCTCTCTTTTCAGCACATTAGATGCAGTCGCCCTTTACGTCTAAAGAAGATTAAGGAAACTAATCCAACGCCGTGGTATGATGAGCACACTCGGGCTCTAAAACGAGCTGTTAGAAAAGCTGAACGTAGTTGGAAGAAAACAAAACTAGAAGTTTTTCGCCTTCGTGGAAAGAAAAAATGATTGAGTACAGAACGGCTATAAAAAATGCTAGATCTACTTATTTTTCAAATCTCTTAATAGAAAACAAACATAATCCTAGGTATTATTTGACACAGTGGCTAAATTAACTAGAAACAGAGATTCAACTGCTGACGTTTCCATAGAGCACAGCAGTAATGACTTATGAACTTCTTTACTTGCAAGATTGATAATATTAGAGAGAAATTAAAAACATGCAACCGTCTACAGTTTCGCTTCAGACAGTGCACTGTAGTGTCCCTGAGGTAAAACTAGAATCATTCGCCGCTATAGGAGAGGAAGAATTATCTAAACTTATCAAATCATCAAAATCAACAACATGTGTTAGACCCAATGCCGACTAAAAACTGAAAGAAATGCTTCCAGAGGTCGTAGGTCCACTTCTTGATATAATTAATTCATCCTTAACACTAGGATACGTGCCAAAAACCTTTAAGCAGGCTATTATTAAACCTCTTATTAAAAAACCTCAACTAGATCCGAGAGATTTAGTAAATTACAGGCCAATCTCGAATACCTTTTCTGTCAAAGATACTAGAAAAGGCAGTTTCAAACACAACTGTGTCCTTTTTAGAAAGAAATGGAATCTGTGAGGATTTCCAGTCAGGATTTAGACCATACCATAGTACTGAGACTGCTCTCGTTAGAGTTACAAACGATCTACTCTTATCCGATCGTGGCTGTATTTCTCTATTAGTGTTATTAGATCTCAGTGCTGCTTTTGACACTATCGATCACAACATTCTTTAAAAAGACTTGAAAACTATATTGGCATTAGTGGAATTGCTTTGGCATGGTTCAAATCGTACTTATCTGACCGTTATCAGTCTGTAGTAGTTAATGAAGAGATGTCGTATCGATCACAGGTTAAATATGGAGTACCACAAGGCTCAGTACTAGGACCGTTGCTTTTCACTCTGTACATGCTGCCCTTAGGAGAGATAATTAGGAAGCATGGTGTTAGTTTTCACTGCTACGCTGACGATACTCAGCTCTATATTTCCTCGCGCCCTGACGAAACCCACAAATTCACAAAACTAACAGAATGCATAGCTGACATTAAAATGGATGACAAGAAATTTTTTATTAAATTCAGAAAAAACTGATATCCTAATCTTTGGACCAAAAACTTCCTCACGAAAAAACCTTGAATACTCTCTAACACTTGACGGGTGCTCCATTAAACCTTCGTCCTCAGTTAGGAACCTGGGTGTGCTCTTTGATACCAATCTTTCATTTGAAAGTCATGTTTCTAGTATCTGTAAAACCGCTTCTCCATCTAAAAAATATATCTAAATTACGACATATGCTCTCAATGACAAATGCGGAACAGTTGGTTCATGCATTCATGACCTCAAGACTAGATTATTGTAACGCTCTACTGGTGGTTGTTCTGCTCGGCTTTTAAACAGACTACAGTTGGTCCAAAATGCGGCAGCTAGAGTTCTTACTAGAACCAGAAAGTATGACCATATTAGCCCAGTTCTGTCAACATTACATTGGCTCCCTATTAAACATCGTATAGATTTTAAAATCTTGCTACTTACTTATAAAGCTCTAAATGGTTTAGCTCCCCAGTACCTAAGTGAGCTCTTAATGCATTATAGTCCTTCACGTTATTGCGATCTCAGAATTCAGGCCAGTTGATAATACCCAGAATATCAAAATCAACTGAAGGCGGCAGATCCTTTTCCTATTTAGCACCTAAACTCTGGAACAATCTTCCTAGCATGTTCGGGAAGCAGACACACTCTGTCAGTTTAAATCTAGACTAAAAACATCTCTTTGCTCTTGCATACATAACACATTATCAATACTACATTTTTCAAATCCGTTAAAGGATTGTTACGCTGCAATATTTAGGTCGGCCGGAACCGAGAACATTTCCTATAACACTAGATATACCTGTACATCAGAATAAGAATGGCATCTACGCTAATATCTGTCTCTCTGCTTATCCTGAGGTTTGCCAGGTGCTGGATTCAGGCCGTATCCAGATCAGATGGAGAACCTGTGTCTGGACCTGACTACAATGTAGCCCAGGAGACAATGGGCCTACAGATCCAGTTCTGGCTGCATCTATAATTCAGATTTTTAATCCCCGTATCCGCTTACATATATTTATATATAATCGATTTTTAATCTCTATAATAAAAATGTACAATTCAGATTTTGATCTCCATATACATTTACATATATATATCTTCCAAGGGGTTTTTTCCCTCCTAGGACTTTTTTCCCAGTGCTAGCACGCTGGGTTTTTCTCCTAGGGGTTTTTTCCACCCCTGGGAGTCAGCCAACATTGGCTTAATGTAGCACCATCTTGTATATGTTACATATTACCACGCTTGGTTGTACAGCTTATTTTTAACCACTTCCCTTTTTCTGTGCTTCTAATATGTAAAGCTGCTTTGAAACAATTACCAATTGTAAAAGCGCTATATAAATAAATTTGACTTGACTTAATACAGACATCTAAACAGCCCATTTCTAAAATAAAACTGATTTTTATTACATTTTCACTGTTGAAGGATTCTTAAGAACCACCTTTTCCCTGGATTGTGGTTGACTCATATAGTTATTCATACAGAATAACAGGTTCTGAAGCTGTATGCAGTCATCGGTATTGATCGTCTGTATGTCTGATCGACACCAACGCCTTGATGCTTGTGAAACCCAAAGTGTGAATATGACTGACGTTTAAACGCTGATGTAACATTCAACACAAACAAACAGAGAGACTGTGATTCTGATGTGTTTATGTAATAAAACTGTCACTGATATCTGTGTGATTGTTAATGCTGAATGCCTGTTTATCAGCAGCTTCAGCACACAGAACTAAAGCAGAACCTGAGAGAGAGACTTTTACAAAACACAATAAAACACTGGATTTCTTTGAGATTTATAGATACCTTGGAGCAACATTATAATCACTAACTAAAGTTAAAAAAAGTGAAATTATAATCAACCACCCTTTTAATTCTCAGCTGTTTTCTCTCAAAAATCATCATTTGACTCAAGAAGGATCTGATAAAGAAGATCTTTGGTGCAAAATCTGCTCAGTTCAGCGTCGTTCAAACATGCTACTGTAGTTTACCTGAATTACAGCAAAAGAACAATGTCAAACATTCCTTTTAGTTTGGTGAAAGCAGAGAATCTAATCCATCAGAGATCCAGTGAAGTCACAGTGCAGTAGCTGTTGTCAGGCAGTAGAGGGCGCTATCGTGCCCTACAGACACGGCAGAAGAAGAAGTCATTAATGTGAAACAACACTGGAGAGAGTTTAGGATGGAGAAACCCAAAGATGAACACACATTTGCCCAGATTCAAAGCGTGATTATTGTATCTTATACTTCAGTGATGGAGTTTTATTTGCTTATACGTTTTTGTTTGTTTATTATTAAAAGAACAACTAATTTAAATTAATTTAATTGATTACAAAACTGCCTACTGAGGCTTGATTTATAGCGTTTAAGACTCTGAATAAGGACATACCACAGAAGTCTTGAACAAATTGAAAGTAATTTTAAAATGCTTGTAATGTAGGCCAGACTTATGAAGAAAGTGTAAAACTCTCTATTTTACTTCATAACTTGTTAAATATGGGTATTTTTTACACAAACACATTGCTTTGCTTCATAAGGTCTTCATTAACCCTCTGGAGCCGTGTGGAGTACGTTTATGATGGACTCTTTCTTCAGCTCAATCTCGTTGATCCCGTTCACTGCCATTATAAAGCTCGGATGCGTCAGGATATTAATTAATATTTCTCTGATTGTGTTCATCAGAAAGAAGAAAGTCATACACACCTAGGATGACTTGAGGGGGAGTAAATCATGGGATAATTTTCATTTTATAGGGAACTAATCCTTTAAGTAAAAGTTAGACTGAATGAGACAGATCTCTCTCTTTACTGACTATTAAGAGCCAAAACATCTCAAGAGAAGAAGAGAAGTGTCCAGTTTCAAAGATACATGAAAGAATATCTTGCATTTGCATGGAAATAATAAAGCATATTTGCATAATTTAAATCATAACGCAAAATTATATATAAGAATAAAATTACATTATTAGAAACAGTGTAAAGTTAAACGATTTGGAGAGGAACTTCATCTTTGAGTCGATCTGAATCTCACACTGCTGCTCCTGAAGATGATCTTTGTCATGTTTGTCTGTCGTGTCTCTCGCTGCAGCAGATCAGGACAGATTTCAGTGGAAGAGATGCTTTATCATGTCACTGCTGCTCCTGAAGATGATCTTTGTCATGTTTGTTTGTTTTGTCTCTCGCTGCAGCAGATCAGGACAGATTTCAGTGGAAGAGATGCTTTATCATGTCATGCTGGATCTGAAGATGATCTTTGTCATGTTGTTGTTTTGTCTCTCGCTGCAGCAGATCAGGACAGATTTCAGTGGAAGAGATGCTTTATCATGTCACTGCTGGATCTGAAGATGATCTAGTTACTGTGATCGTGACCGTAGATAACATTGATCAAACTCTGATGTGTCATCTTCATTCTTTCATGGGTTTTCTACTACATATTTCAGTAAGAGACATCATTTACATTATATTAGGCCATACAAGTCTTAATACCCGGGGTTCCCTTTAAATAAAGCAGGGCACTGATACCTGAATGTCATCCGACTGACTGAAAACATCTCAGAACATATTTAATTCACTTTCTGCTAATCCTAAAGCTTCACATACTTTTGCCACTCACAGATTTGTAATTTTGTATAATTTTCCTGAATAAATAAATGACCAAGTATAATATTTTCATTTGTTTGATTGGGTTCTCTTTGTCTACTTTTAGGACTTGTTTGAATATCTGAAAATGTTTTGGGTCATATTTATGCAGAAATAATTATTTTTTAACAAAAGATTGGAGGAACATGTTCACTTAAGCCGGGGACACACTTAAAACATTAGCTAAAACATGACTGAGCTCAACACACAAAGACTGTTTCCTTCGACTGAAGCAGATTTAATCACTTTCACACAGAATTTAAACACTGACTGAACGAAACTGGCTCTGACTAGTTGGACATGATCATCGTAAGTATCAAATTACATTCATTACAATCGTTAAGTGTGTCCCCGGCTTTAATCTCACCATGGCCACTGGATATAAAGATCATAGAAAGCAGCCTTTTCATATTATACAACTTTACTTGTAAACATGTAGATATGTTTCTATAGCTCTGACTGATTTTAATATTGTAATTTTGTCCACCCCTGAAATGGACCCATAGCCCAGCAGTAAATATGCTAAAAATGCTTATTCAAGGACTTTCATTTAATCGTATCGGAGCATGTGAACCTGATTGCTTCCATGGTTGTCATAATATTGTTGTGTTTACTCCAAATATTCTTGTTCATAATATAGAGATGATCAGCAGATAATTAAAAACTCCTGTCAACCACTGGATTGATGAAATGTTTTCCTCTGAGAGAAATATTCACCTTTGTTTATAATCGCCCAATAAAACCGGCTAAACTGGCTTTACTGGCTAGAAAGTCATCATAAATGCAAATAACTCTTTAGTAAATGATATGAAAATGTTATGAACAGTTAGAAACAGTATTAGTAACACTAAAAGTACTTATTTTTCAGTGTTGATGAAGGAAACTCATGTTTACAAAAAAAAAAAAAAATTACACAGAGATGTAAATGTACATTTATTGTCCTTTCATACATTCTTTCCTTTTGCTATAATGAACTCACTAGCAAAACTTTTATCTTTTTTTATCAAATAAATTATAGAGAGACTTTGAATTGAAATAAACATTTGAACAGTATTATACATATGCATCTTACTGTTTAATACTAGAACAATTCATTTTAAAATAATAATTAAAATAACAAAGGTGGAGGAGACTAAGATTCTTATAAACTCTGGAGAGGTTATTGTCTATTTCATGACTCAAGTGAGGCAGACAGGAAAGTTTTGAAAGTGAAAAAAAAAAGAAAATGAAGACTTTTGATGTAAGCAAATCAATGGGATTTTGCTAAATAAATATCTGCACTGATGATGTAGGACATAGCGTTGTCTAAGCGGCTCAACTTCACTGTAAAAAACATCCCAGTAAAATTTACGGTAAAAAATGGCACTGTGGTTGCCAGAACTTACCGAAAAAAAATACGTAGCAACGTGAAAAACATCGTTAAATTTACGTTAAAATAAGTATTTCATTAACTGATATAATTAATTTACCAACCTAATGAAGTACTATATGTTTTGTATCTTTATAATACTGACAGTCACCAACACAGTGGTGATAAGAGTCACATGATAATCAAGCGCATCAAAGCAGATTTCCCACAAGCTGAGAAGGACAACACTAACATATAGAAGGCGCACACAGTGTCATTCACACACACACTAAACACCATCATGGTAACATGCATGAAATTTTAAAAAATGCAATAAACATTAATTTACAACATTAGATGTAACATAAAACCCTAATGTACATAACTGATTAGAAAAAAATGAGAAAAACTAAGAAGAAACAGAGTTATTTCAACGAAAATATATCAAATGTGAAGTGTCACGCAGGGAATTGTGAGAATGTCAATTTACGGTTTTTCACTGTAAATTTTACAATGAATTGTTATTTTTCACTTCCAAAAACTGTGAATTTAATGGTATTTTACCATAAAATTACATTAAATGTACCGTTAGATCTATTACAGTTATTCACTGTATATAGTACAGAAACTTTCTGTAAACCAATTGACAGTTTTTCACCGCAGCATTTTTACAGTCTTTTACTGTTAAAATCACGGTCATTTTTTACAGTATATGTTATTCCTCACATCAGTTATAGTTTTTCTGTAAGTCAACCATCTACTAGAAGCTAGTCATTATAGTTTATGAAGTTTTAAATATGGATATTTTTCTCACCAAGAAACCCATAGATTCGCTTCAGAAGAGCTTGGAAGAGCCAGGATACATTTTAATATAACTCTGATTGTGATCGTCTGAAAGAAGGTCTTGAGGTTGAGTAAATCATGTGAGTCCGCTCCAGCCAGGACTCCAGACCTGCCGGCGCCCACCTGGTCAGTTCCTCCAGCGCCGCCCTGGCATTCAGCCAGGACCCCGACCTTCAGGGAGCCCCCATGGTCTGTTCCTCCGGCTCCCCCCGGCCTTCAGTTGGGGACTCTGGACCTGGCCCGCCATCCCTCCCCCTGATCCTCCTCCTGTCCACCTCCCTCCTGAGTTTTTTGTGTTTTTTTTTTTTTTTTTTTTTTTTTGTCTGGTGGAGCGTCTGGTAGCCGCTCCTTTGAGGGGGAGCAATGTCAAGATCACTAGTGAGAGTGCCCTATCAGCCACTAGAGGACTCTTGTTTTCACCCCTTGCACTTGGATCTGTCTCTTGTCTCCGTGTCTGCAACGTGACATTTGGTGCCTGTTAACAAGTAGAACACAGATACAAGTTACTGAAATAAAAAAACGCATCCAAATATTTCAAAAGGTTTTTGAATAATGACAACATGACCAAAATTAGTTTCAATTGCCCCCGGTCTCCCCTACCACCTCAGTGGAGGATCCAAGTGTGCCATACCGATACGTGTAAATACTGCAGATCACTGATTGGTCAGAGAGAATCGTAGATTTAAATAGTAACAGCCACCGCAGTATCATTTGTTCACAAAGCCGAGCCCATGCCGTGCCGAGTTGAACCACGCAGTGGAAAAGCGCCAAATGATGCCCTCTGTTGGTAGGGAATAGCAATATTGCCGCTCAAACACTTCCAGAGGCTTTGATGGAAGTTTAAAGTTATATGAGTAATCAAAGTCAGTTATATAGATAAGTGGTCCTAATGTGTAATAAATCAGGTGCCCTTACCAGTGCCGGATTTGTACTGATTCAGAAGATCGAAGCTATAGGAAGTTGATTGAGATGCACCCAAAAACTGAGCAGTACATGGACAGTGTGTACGGACATTAGAAAACACTCCTGATGATGAAAATCATGTGACGAGGACAGTGTACTAACCATCGCAGAACACACAGGACAGTTGAAGTATACTTTTGGCTTGAGATTGCAGGCTACAAACTCGTTTATCAGTTTCATACGTGTTCATCTAATTGTTTGGTCTCTGTTTCCCAGGTTCTCTCTGCCAGTTAGATGGTAAGTTATCATACTATATACTCTTAACGACCATAAGACTTTTGTTCCACAATATTTTTAATTTTAATTGGGAATTTCCTCATTGTCTTCCTCTCATCAGTGTGTGGTCGAACCCCCCTCAATGTCAGGATTGTTGGGGGGGAGGATGTGACGGCAGGATCTGCAAGAAAGGGCACAGGACGACGCCTGGCTCAGCCTCCTCTCTTCCCCCTCATGCTGAGTTCCTGACTCAGGCCATGCAAACCTCACAAGTCTACTATCTTAGTTGTTTTAAGTGACATCAATGTAAATACTTCAGGTGCAATTGGAAAGTTGGTCTCACTCCAACATCAATAGAACAAACAAGAATAAAGAAAACAAAACCTGTTCTCCTGGTGTGGGAGATGCCCCAATAAAGATCTAGATTAACCATTTGTTTGATCTCCAAAACCAGGCGTGTTACCCTTTGGGGCACGAGAAAGGGTCCAACAAAAGACGTGGGTATTTAAGGGGATTTGGCAAACCACTCAAGGAAGCATCTGTAATCAGACTTCCCACACTGTTGCTGTGTTTTTCTACTTGCCAGGTATGCTGACTCTTTGAAATTGCTTTTTATTATGTTTTAAAAATCGTGTTTTGTATTTTTTGCTGATCAAGTTGTGTTATGTATTCTTTTTAATTCTTTAATTGATGCTTAATCCTGCCTGGCAAAATAAATGTTAAATTTTGATTTATTTTGGACTCTCCTGAAATCATTGTTACCAGTAAATTATGGGAGGCTAATGCTACCTTAAATCTGTGTCCAGGGTAAAACAAACCGAAGGCGCACGAATGAAGGAGCAGTAGGCACTTCATCTGAAGACCTTTTGATTTCTGTTTTCCACCTGATTTAGCAAGGTATATGGAAGTGACTAAATTAAAATTCACTTTGGTTTTGAGTGAGCAGTAGGCAACCAACCAAAGGTATTAGTTAACTCAGTATACCCTCTGACGAAAATCAGACTGGCGAGTTTATGATCGTGAGTTACCGTAATCCGGGACGAGTATCTCTGTGCGGCACGGGGTCCGTAATGAATGAACAACTGAAAGTATGGGATATTCAAAAAATCATATATCTAAATTAAAACACAACTAATCTAATGATCAGCTACTAAATCAAGAATACTGCACATGCAAAGAGTCAATTTAAATTTGGAGTCAGATTAAATTATTCACGGAGTCAGAATTGAATTAGAAACCAACAATTTTGATAAATAAAGTTGATTTTTACAGAAGTGCCAGAAAAGACGTACACGCAGAATAACCTTCAACCAGGCCGTTGGATTTCCTTCATTGGGCTGACGGGTGGAGCTTACATTGTCATTATACATTATATGTAAATTATATTGTGATTGATGAAAAGCTCTCTTATTGACATTATAAGAGCATACACTAATGAGGTCCCTGCTTCTGCACTCTGAGATTCAGCATGTTTTCATAATTGACCATTATTATTATTATTTATTATAAAAATACCATTCATTTCTATGTTTATATGTCTGATAAGCAGCATAACTGATTTAGGGTCTGGAGCTCTGCATTGGATCCTGCTTGTTGAAAATGTAATTATCTTTCTTTATTTCTTTATCTTTATGTAATTATCTAATCAATCACCATTTTGTAGTCACACTGTGTGTTCTGTTGTACCACCTGGCCACTCCTCCCATTCTCGCCTCCCTGGTCTCATCCACCATCATCACCACAGTGGTCCCTTCCACCAGGGCTTCCTCTTCACCAGTCCTTCATCCACCTCCAGAACCACCTGCTCAGCCATTTTACATTGCGAGGCTGCGCCTTCTCGAAGGAGAGCATTCTGTCACAGTTATGTGTTTAGTGTCATTTTCACAGACTTTGTGTCTCTTCAGTCACATGTCTCTTTTGTTCTAAGTTCCCACCACAATCTGAACACGATTTGATCATCACACCTGTTAGTCCTGTTCCTGTTCTCTGTGTATTTAGTTCCTCAGTTTGATCTGTTCAGGGTCCTGTATGTGTGCACAACTTGTGGAGTTACTCATTGTTTGGATTTCCTGATTTGAGTTATTTAATCAGTCTTTTATTATTTGCTATTTCATCATCATCGGACTAAAAACATTAAAGTAATATGGTGCTTTTTTTGAAAAATAAATAGATACTCACCCACGCATCAAGCATGCAGAGATCATGGAGCAACCATCCCAATGACCATATGTCACTAAAACAGCCAAAGCATGACAATGAAAATCAAGAAGTATGTGTACACTGTAGAAAATGTTATGTGATATCTACTTAAAAAATATGATTCCATGATTCATTTTTTTCATTTAAGTGTACTGTACATAACTGTTACATTTTTAGACAACTAAAATAATCAACCTTCGTGAATAGACCTTTTCATTTTGATTACAATTTTATAATGCTGAACATATCAATATTTTATATACATTCAGTTATCCAAAAGCATACCTCTTGGAATTATATTTCTTCTGATAAACTTCTGGGCTGACGTAGAGCTTTGCACCCACAACTGAATTAGCATATTCATCAGCTCTGCAAAGGAAAAACAATGTAAACTCAAACCTTTCCATAGGCCGCAATGCATTTTATACTGTACAAACCGTACGTCCTATCCCCTTACCCTACCCCTAACCCTAAACCTTACCATCACAGGAACCTGTGCATGCCTTTATTTTCTCACAAAAACACCATTTAGTATTTTTAATAATTAATTTACATTGTGGGGACCGGTGGCCGGTCCCACGATGTAGGTGAACTCAGGTTATATTACATCGGGGGACACCCCACAATGTAATATAAACAACTCACATACACACACACACACACACACACACCACACACACACACACACACACACACACGCACGCACACACACACATGTTTGTTTTTGTGAATTGTGGGGACTTTCCCATAGACTCAATGCATTTTACACTGAACAAACTGTACATTCTATCCCCCTACCCTGCCCCTACCCCTAAACCTAACCCTCACAGGAAACTGTGCAAACTTTTACTTTTTCACAAAAACTCATTCTATATGATTTATAAACCCATTTACATTGTGGGGACCGCTGGCTGGTCCCCACGATGTAGGTGAACTCAGGTTTATATTACATCATGGGGACATTTGGTCCCCACAATGTAATATAAACAAAAGCACACACACACACATGTTATACACACACGCACACACACACACCACACACACTACACACACGTTATACACACACACACACACACACACACACACACACATACATTCATGCCGTTACATACATACCTGTACTTGCAGTCAGGATCAAACCTTGTGTGTTGTTATTGAGAACTAATGAATAAAACAGAAGAAGGTTGAACATGCACTTGAACAGATGAAATGTTTTCTTTACAGCGCGACAATAAAAACTGAAGTGCACTTAACACTGACCGAGCTGTCCACTGTAGTTTTAAAGCATGTGTTTAACATATAAAATACTTCCCTTTTTCTTTCTCTTAGGCTATAACTTCCTTCTCTCTATGTCCAGTCAGAGATTTGAAGAAGTTCGCTGAATGGCTACTCAACTTTGTCCTTTTTTCGTCGCTTATAGATTTGGGAAGCAAACCTGTCAACACTGACCCATTAATATTTCTTTTGTCTCACTCTACAAAGCTTTCACTCCTCTAGCATTATATCGCTTGCTCACCTGTTTGCAAAAAATCACGTGACTTAATGAACTCATGAAACAGCCAAGTTTGCTCGTTCACGTGCATCTGATGGTTAATGGGCTTTAAGGGTGTTTTCTCCGGCATTTCTCCTTTGACATTCGTTGTATAAAAGCAGCTTCTGACAGTGACAAGTGACAGTGACTACTGAAAATATAAGGCTTTAATAAGAATACAACAGCAATAGAATGAACTGTAAAGAAACGAGTTAACAACTAATAATAATAATAATAATAAATAAAATAAGTAATTAACAAGATTTTAAAATCTATATGATGTTTAACAGGAAGCCAATGCAGTGACGACAGAACTGGGCTAATATGGTCATACTTCCTAGTTCTAGTAAAAACTCTAGCTGCTGCATTTTGTACGAGCTGTAGTTTATTTATCAAGCGGGAGGAACAACCACCCAGTAGAGCGTTACAGTTATCTAACCTTGAGGTCATGAACACATGAACTAACTGTTCTGCATTTTTCAAAATCAAATCAAATCAAATCAGCATTTATTTATATAGCACATTTAAAACAACACTTGTTGAGCCAAAGTGCTTTACATCTCAATAACACAATAATACAAAATACCAAAAGAGCTTAAAAACAGACACAGTACCACAGTAATCATCACAGCCAGAGTTCCAGAAACTAAGGGCAGCTAAAAGCCACAGAAAAGAGTGTGCAACTTCAACATTGATTTAAAGCAGACTAATGAGTCACAGGACCTAATGTGTAGTGGGAGACTATTCCACAACCGTGGCGCTGCCACCGATGTAGGGAAAACACCCTAGGAAGTAAAATTAGCTCAAATGAAATATTTAGGGAATTATAAAGAGTTGTTTAGATTACGACCGAGCAACTGATTCATCCAGCGTTCATTTGCTCGAGCCGTAATAAGCTCTTGTAACGGATATAAATATCCAACAATCGTGAAAACACTGATTAGAGCACGGTAACTTGATCACAGTTTAAGACATTAAATCATAAAGCATACAATACAAGACACTTTCCTTTTAAAATCTACAAGAGATTTTATTTATTCTAACACAAACTAATCTAACACAAAGGCACGCACATACACACACACACACACATTCATACGCGTTGCAGTAAGAAGGAAATGAGAGAGAAAGAGTTTTGAAAGAGAGAGAGAGAGAGAGAGAGAGAGAGAGAGATCTGATTAACCAAATTCCTATCAATGCATTTCAAAGACCAGAACGAACCATGAATCATTCATTTAAATGCACCAGTTCAGTTTTCATCTGGAGGTACTTGCTTGCGTTGACTAAGGTGAATTTCCCTCGTCGTGCAGAGAGGGGTTTCCCAAGTCGATGATTGGTCCAGATCAGGTCCGTGTGGAACAATGAAGGAAGTCTCTTTGTCGCTGGAGTTGAAGCGGCAAAAGTCGTTGGTTGAACTTTGCGGCGAAACTTAGAACACGAGACTTTCAGCGGTAAAGGAGAATTAAGTAAAGAAAAGAAAAGTGAGTGAAGGTTGGATGGCTTGAATGAGCGGCTTGTCTGTTTTCTTGTCACTCCATTGTTCTTGGTACTTGTCTTGGCTTCTTTTCCCAGAACAGAACCAACTCCTTTCTCGTTTACTAACCAACTTCTCCCTCACTATCTTGCAATATGATCATTTAAACTTAGTTGTTTGTCACCCCTCTGAGGAGTCCTGGCCAATCAGACATTGTCCTGTTTCAAGAGGGCTTTCCTCTGCCCCCAATAAAATATAAGTGTTACATCCTGTTTCTGCTTCAGCAGAGAGTGCCATTTTAACATAATTCTATTAAATGGGATACAATACATTTTAAACAGATTTCATTCAAGTCAGGATATAGGAAAGGGGGAAAGAATCAAATTAAGTCCAAATAAGCATACCTTCAGTCATTCAGTCAAGAGTTAACACATTTATGAATTGTGAGTGTTTCTAAAGCCTAACTGTTTACAGGTAGTACTTGTGGACACATAATGCAAAATGTATGTAGTTAAAAGATGTTTGATAAGTCCGTTAAAATTGTTGGAACAATTTTGAAGCAGATTTATTTGTTCAACAGTCTCTTTGGCTTTCCTGTGAAGTAAGGAAACAAAAGGGTCTGGATTGTCTCTCTGTCTTCTTGGGTGACCCTTTGGTATGTCGCTTCTGCTATCAGGAAGCATGTGTTGTAAAAGTAATCAGCCTGGCTTTATCTGCAGACGGGCCGGAGCCGGAACCTCAATTCTGAATTAGAATTATGTTTTGAAAGAATCATCTGAATGATTCATTTATCTGGTTCGTCCACAGTTCCTACACCGAGAAAGCTCGATCTCCAATGGTTTTCATCCGTGGTCTAGGAATGAATAAAAGCAAACTCTGAGAAGATCTTAAGGGTCTGGAGGCACAATGCTGCTGTAACAGAGATGAAATATACTCAGGAGCCAGTCCGTGCAGACCTTTAAAAACGATTGTTAAGACTTTATATTGAATTATGTACTCGACCGGAAGCTAATGCAGTGAAGCCAGCACCGGGGAGATGCTGGACCATTTCCTGGTACCAGTCAACAATCTGGCCGCAGCATTCTGTACCAGCTGCAGCCGTGAAAGCAGGTTCTTCGACAGCCCCATATAAAGTGAATTGCAATAGTCCAATCTGGATGAAATAAAAGCATGAATCACAGTTTCCATGTCTCTAAAGGACAACATTCTCTTCAATTTGGCAATGCTTCTCAGTTGATAGAAGCTGCTTTTTACAACGGCCCAAACTTGCTTGTCAAACTTTAACTCAGAGTCGAAAATTACCCCAAGGTTCCTAACTTGGGTGTTTAAGTTCTTAGATAAGGGGCCTAATTTTACAGAGAGCTGATTGGCGAGTCTTTGATGGCCAAAAATGACCACTTCTGATTTAGAGTCATTAAGCTGCAAAATGTCACGGTTCATGAATCCGCTGTCTCATTCTGGTGTCTGTGTGATGGTGTGGGTGTGTCACCTGATTGTT
>JAOTNS010001204.1:0-62461 GCA_028476615.1 Culter alburnus | reverse complement strand
TTTCCCCCACGGGGTAGTTTTTCTTGTTGTTTCTGGTTTTATTTTTTATTATTAATAAAAAGCCCTTCTACCTGCAATTGAGTCCTCGCTCCTTCCAAATACCCTGACAGAACGAACCAGCCACAAGAGGACTCAGCAGAGAATGGGCATCTTCCTTTTTTCATCTCCCACCACAAGACTTTCCACCCGCCAGTTGTTGATCCAGCATGTCAACTCTCACTACTTTCGTCAGCAGGGGGCTGACGTGAGGGACTTTGCCCGTGATCTACTCATTGAAGTTGACCATTTGGATTACAGTGAGGTTGATATCAAGGAGGTTTTCAACATCTGCCTCGATCAGCCTCTCAGCCAGTGGGAGATGGAGAAGCTGGGGAATATTGGTTTCTGGGACTTTGTGTACCACATCTTTGAGTGTGGGGAGCCTGAATCCCCACCTCAAGCAGAGTCCCACTCCACTGACTGTTTTCCACTTCCACCTGCAGTCAGTGGAAGCCCCAGCCCTCCGATAACCCGTTCGCGGAGACGGAGGAGGAAGAACGGCCCCGCCTCATTTCTATCTGCAGCCTTCGATGAGGCAGCCGAAGTCACTGCAGTGCCCCCAGAGGCAGCCGAAGATGTAACAGCACCCCACGAGGCGGCCGGGGATGTTGCAACGCATCTAGAGGCGGAAGGCTTAGTGCCACCGTCTCGCACTCACAAACGGAGGAAGAGGAGGAAGAAGCCTTCCTCCATCCCTCAAGGCCCGGAGGCCTTCCCAGAGCCCGCTCCAGCCCGTGAGTCCTCTCCAGAGCCCGCTTCAGCCCGTGAGTCCGCTCCAGGGCCCGCTCCAGCCCGTGAGTCCGCTCCAGAGCCCGCTCCAGCCCGTGAGTCCGCTCCAGAGCCCGCTCCAGCCCGTGAGTCCGCTCCTGAGCCCGCTCCAGCCCGTGAGTCCGCTCCAGAGCCCGCTCCAGCGTGAGTCCGCTTCAGAACCGTCCAGATGAGTCACTCCAACCCCAGAGGCCATTCTTGTGCCGCCCAACGCTTGCCCTGCCGGCGCCACCCGAACGCCCGTGCCCTGCCGCGATACCCTGCCCTGCGGGCCACCCAAAGCTTGCCCTGCCGGCGCCACCCAAGCGGTCTGCCCTGCCGGCGCCACCCAAGCGGTCTGCCCTGCCGGCGCCTGCCAAGCTGTCTGCCCTGCTGGCGCCTGCCAAGCTGTGTGCCCTGCCGGCGCCTTCCAAGCTGTCTGCCCTGCCGGCGCCTGCCAAGAACCATTGCTTGTCAATCAATCGTTCATTAATATTCGCAAATATGTGAAAAACCTACTTTTGCGAACTAGTCCTAGGTTTTTCGCCCGATCGGAACGAAACCAGTGTAGGACAATTCTATGGAATCTCTAGATCAATAATTATCAAAAAAAAGTTGAACTTTACATTTCGGGTTGCTATAACAGGGTCATTTATAAAATGGGCGTGGCAAAATATACTCAAAAGCCTATAATTCCTAAACGAAAACTCAGAGGTTCACGAAAATAGGTGAGCACATGTAGCATATGACTCTAAAGAAGCATGCCAATTTTTATTGAGATCGGACCATAGGTGGCGCTATAACTGTTAAAGCTTTAAAATCCATATATTTTCAATGGTAAATTGCCTGTTTTCGCTGAAAATGGTCAGTTCACTTCTATGATTTTGCTGGTTACATGCTTGCTAAATAAAACTCAAATATCTTTTAAACTTTAAAATATCTTTTTATGCATATGTGCTTAAAGGTCTTAAATGCTTGAACCCTGGTAAATGCTGCTTGCAGCTTTAATTGTTGTTGTTGTTTTTAAGTCAAGAGTTCATTAACCATTTAAAAGGCATCTTTACTACCTGATCAAACCTGTGTCTTTCTGAATCAGATGGTTTATTCACCAAGAAGGACAAACATACACGGCTGTTATAAAACCAATGTAATGTTTTCCCCACTTTTGTCTCTTTTATTTTTTATTCATGCGTTTTTTTTTCAGGCATGTCACGAGATGTAAAAATGAGATGTAAAAATCTCAACTTCTCAGTCTACTTTTTTATGTACTTCTCAGAAATATACTTAAAAATACACTCAAGTATACTTGACTTATACTGACAGAAAGTATATTTAGCCTATACTTGAACTTAATCTTTGATCAAGATATACTTAAAAGTATAAAGTATTGTAAGTAAGTGTACTGTACTTGGATTGTGATTGTGTTTACTCTTGATTGAGTAGATGCAGCTAAAAAAGTACAAATGCACTATAAAACTTTAATTAAAGTAATCCATTATATTTGTGTGCTACATAGCATTAAAAATATGACTGCTTGCTGTGATGGAAATAATAATTTAACTCTTTTCTTTATGCACCGATAATCATATAAATCCGTAACTGCACTTAAATTCTGCAGTTTGCACTCATTTAAACAATAAAAATTGTCGTCTCGAGAAGTGTTATGACACAAGCTTGACAGCATATTGTCACAGTCTGTTAGTTTCAGTTTTCATGGACTTTCAGTTTGTTTTCATTTGTCACCACCGTGCAACCACCATGACAGATGAACGGACCGCCTAATTTTGATGAACAGGCAAAGTTCATCACCATGGCCCCGACTTATTTTCTTTTGTGAATAACTTTTGTTTTTCGGCAAGCCACAGCATTCTGGAGGACGAAGCCCTCCAGGGGTGTGAGCCGACATCACTGTACATCGCCCTGAGAGTCCTCGTGGAGTTCGAGGGGATGGAAGCGAGCCCCATGGCTCCGTCTCCAGCCTCGTTGCGCTCTGTCTTGCCTCGACCCGTCGTCCCGGCTCCTGTGCCTACACTCCTCCTCCCCTCAACTCTGGCATCGACCATCTCTGCCTGGGAGAGTCATCGCTGCAGCTCCATCACGGCCACCCAGCGTACCATCAATGCCTCGGACTTCCGTCACCATTGGTCGTCCCCAAGATTGCATCTACATCATGGCTCCTACCACCATCGACTCCACCTTGGGCTATCGGCATGGCTGAGCTCTGGGTCGGATCCACCTGGCCACTCCTACCTTCTCCTTCATGGATGCTACCTCCTTCTACTTCACCCTGGTCAACGTCCTCCGTCTGCCCACCTGCCACTGGTACCTGCCCCTGGCCACATCCTCGTCCTCCTCCCAAGCCACCTCCATGGCGTGAGGGGAGTGTAATGTCACAGTCTGTTAGTTTCAGTTTGTATGCACTTTCAGTTTTCATGGACTTTCAGTTCATTTTCATTTGTCACGTTCCTTTGTTCAGTTTCCCGACCTGTCTCCATGGTAACCATCACAATTAGTTCATTTTGTTCAGCTGTGTGGTTCATTATCTTGTTTGTGCACCTATATAAGTCCCTCCTGTTCAGTCACTCCTTGTCCGTTCACTGTCTATGTTAGTGTGTGTTGCATCTTATCGTCTGCTTGTTGGAATCTTCATTAAACCTGTCATTTTTGGATTTATAACCTTTGTCTGTGTCTGCCTCCCTGCAACCACCGTGACACATATTAGTAATGGCAAATGCCATTGGTTTTTGTGTGGTTTTGACAGAGGGGATCAGGGGATGTTTTTTCTGCAATTAAAATTTAATTTCACTCTCTTAGGGTGTACTCACACTAGGTGCACTGAAAGAACTATTGCAATCTTTTTTATACATGTGGAAATATGCTTTTGTTTCATGTAGTTACAGGGTAAGTATGACATTACGGGCTGTAAATTAAAGTGGTGCTTGTTACACTCTTGTTTCATGTAGTTACAGGGTAAGAAGGCTAATTAAAAAAACGCAATCAATCTGTTATCACTCAGAAACCTTTATTTGAAAAACAACTTATTTCAAAACAGATTTAAAGTTACAACACTTGTTATTCGTTTCTCTTGCTTGGCTTCCTCCTCCTCTTGTTCGTCTTCTTCTTTTTCTTTCTGTCCACTGATGAATCTTAAGAGGGAATCCCATGTCATTTGCTATTCTGTATTAAAAGAAAATACAGTACACCCGGAAATGTGCTCACCGTTTACTCATCTTTTACCCTCATGCCATCTGAGATGTACAGTATACGACTTTCCTTCTTCAGATGAACACAAACAAAGGTTTTCAGAAAAATAAATCATCTGGGAATGCTTTATAATGCAAGCTCATGTGTTCCTAAAAGATGAAGCATCAAACAGCACAAACAGCAATAACTACAGTAATCCATATGACCTTAATGGATGAATCAATGTCTTCTGAAGTGAAACGATACGTATCTGTAAGAAAAATACCAAATATTTTAAAACTTTAAACTTCGACCAACTGTCTCCTGCTCGCATGAGAGGGTTGAGAGTTCATGCTTGGCCTTGACGTAACTTGAAGTGTGACGTTTTTAATTAAGTTGTTTTTCAAATAAAGGTTTCAGAGTCAGTGATATCAGATTGTTTGCGTTTTTTTTTATTACCCTGTAACTACATGAAACAAGAGTGTAACAAGCACCAATTTAATTTACGGCCCTCAATGTCATACTTACCCTGTAACTACATGAAACAAAAGCATATTTCCCCATGTATTAAAAAAGATTGCAATAGTTGTTTCTACTTGCCTTGAAACAACTTAATCAATGCACTTTCTCGCTAAATTGCTCCCAAACGTAAGATTGTTGTCTATCATAATAAGTACCCTTTAGTTCTAAAGACTTATATACTTACAGTATATACTTATATATTCTTATTTTCCTGGTTGTTACTCTTTTATTCCCAAGACTTTACATATTGTTCCCCTATACTTACACATGCTTACTTTATAGGTACACTATAATTACTGAAAGTTGCGCTGTAAATTCGTTGTAATTATACAGTACTTTGCGGGCTGTAATCTAAAGCGTTATCAAAGTTGCATCGTATAAGTAAGTGTGCTCCGGCCCGGAACGTTAAAGAGTAATGTGAGTGCAGGCCGGTGGGGTGGGGTGGGGGGGTTGGGGGGGGGGGGGGGGGGGCAATCGGTTCAAGGCAACCGTGCCTAGTGTGAGTACCCCTTAATTTTTGGATAGAGTATCCCTTGACAACAGTTGAAAGCCTCAGAATCTAAGCAGCACCAAGACCCACTTTAAAGGCTTGCCTGGTTCTGCCTGTGGATCTGTATATTTATATTGATGGTGATTATTTGGCAAAAAATATTGTAAGACTTTACAACAAGTTTCCATTTGTTGTCGTTAGTTGACATTAACAAATGGGACCTTATGTTACTAAAAATATTATAATGTCTGTTCCACTGAGATTTCCTGTTTGCATTGATGGATGTGAAGATTTCATGCTCATGAAAAGTGGCACAGAATCAATCCAACATCAGGCCTGTGCCAATGTGACTGCAAAAAGAAAGGATGAGAAGTTTGAAAGGATGTGGTTTAACATTTTCATAAAAGAGAACGTAGCTACACGTCTAGAGCTGTGCATAGTCACTGTAAATGACTGTGCAGACTCTGAAAGTTGCATACATCGAAGTGAATTCAAACCGGTTGCAGGTAGGCTGTTATTCCTGATTTTATGGTGTGATTCAAGAAAAGTAAAAAGTTCAGCAAGTCTTTGTCTTTAATCATGTGCCACAGATATTGTCTTGACTTGGAAATGTTTTCATATGTTGTGTTTTAATGCTCTCTGAGGTAGACCTCTAACAAGTTGAGGGTGGTGAAAGCTTACATTTGTTTAAACTAACAGTTGGACAATTACATTACAAGCTATAAATTACATCAAACAATTCAAGCTAACATAATAAAATGAATAAAGGAAGTTATGAAAGAAGAGTGAATGCTTGAGGAAGAATCTGGAGTTGTCGGTAAAAGCAGCAGAGATGGAGAGAGTGAAAAAAAAGAAAACGGTGTGATGGACATTTTGAACTATGTAGATGTTTTAAATGGAGAGATACTATACAACTATAATTACACATTTAGATTCACATTGTTAATGTTTGTTCTGTACACTCTTAATGTTTGTTCTGTACACTCTGCAGTTTTTCATAGCAATACAACAGAAACCATTTTTGGTAAAGAACATTTCAGTCAATGGTTCTTAAAATAACTACTTTTTGTTTTCACGCAAAGAATATTTTAATAATCTAAAGCATTTTTCCACTCAGCTATAAAGAATCTTTAGAGCAATGGAAAAGTTCCATGATTGTAAAAGGTTCTTCATAGATCCATCAATCCCCCTATAGGTCCGTTTTCTGGTTGCATTTGCACCGCCAGTAGGAATTCTGTAGTTACGTAAGCAGTGCTTGATGTTGTGAGTTTTATTTTGACATTTTTATTTGATGGAGTTGAGCAGTGGTGTGCACATGGGGTTGGTCTTGAGCCCCTGCCCCTTTGATCTTGAAAGTGAAAGTGCCCTTTGTGGTTGCACCACATTACCATTTCTCCCACACCCCGAACGTGATTTTTACCACTATAGTGCTGCGTTACACCCTACTCTGAAGTAGGAGATACTTTATTTCCTCCAAAAGGTGTTTCAAGAACTAAAATCGTTCCCAGTTCCTGCAGTGCAAACACACCAAAAAGTCTGTTTGTCTGTAAAACTTAGGCTAGTACAGTAGCCTATTGGATAAAGTAATTTGTTAATATTGCTATAGTTGTTATATTTCCACATGTCATTCTGTCCCAGACTCTACATCTGGGCTGTGTTCAACCCCGATAAAATGTTGCAAAACGTCTTTTAAACGGAAACAGTGGTGCGTTGAACACCCTGTTCTGATGACGCAAGAGTTGCAACTATGGCAGCTGAGAAGGCCATTCTTTGTGTTCTTTTGGAAATAATTTTCA
Organism: Culter alburnus; assembly: GCA_028476615.1. Classification (NCBI taxonomy): domain Eukaryota; kingdom Metazoa; phylum Chordata; class Actinopteri; order Cypriniformes; family Xenocyprididae; genus Culter; species Culter alburnus. The sequence goes on along the minus strand of JAOTNS010001204.1, from coordinate 55,684 downwards.
GAGCCTGATGAAATCAGTATAAGTACCAAAGAACAGTCCAGTTAGGTGTAGGAGTCACTATCAAACACCATTTACAGTTTTTTACAGACGCTAGGACACATTTCTCAATACTTAGGTCACTTTTGCAAAACTCTTCACACAGTGAGCACAACAGAAGTCTATGTGGGCTAAACTGAGGATCAATTATCATTGCTTTGGCACAAAATGCATTCAATGACTACATCTCTCAAATTTCATGAATTCTTTTCTCACTCAGACACAACAACTGCCAAAACTCTTTGTACGTACAGGCCAATTTGCACATGCTTCATACTGTTTTCAAAACTGTTAAACTTATGTTCAAAACAATAACATAATACAAACTGAATAAGACAGAATATGCTGCATTTCTACAGTAATATGTAATGAAATATATGCTGAATCTAAAAAATCAAATACTATCAAAGCAAATAGATGAAACTGAACACCTACACGAATTCGTTTTTCAATTTCATTATCATCCATTCAAGAGGAAAACTTCGGAATAACTTTATACTGTTATGTAAACGTGGTTCATGTAACAAACTGCAGTGAATTATAAACAATAGAGTTTATTCTTGTTGTTAAGAAATTTTACAAAAGAAAACATTGTATAATGATACCTAATGTCAGTGTTTTAGGTCAGTGTTTTATGACTGACAAAGTGTGTTTGCTGTGTGAAAACCTTTGCTAGTTCTGGAAGAATGAGTTGATTTGAGACATGAATAAGTGTTTTGGTAGATTTAGTGCTTTTGAATGTGAAATTAACTGCTGTGCCAAGATGAAAGTGGTTAGGAGAACTGTGTGAAGAGTTTTGAAAAAGTGACATAAGTCTTGAGAAATGTGTCCTAACGATTGTAAAAACCTGTAAAGGTGGTACGTCCTGTTCTGACACATGGTCACAGGAGCACATGGTGTGAGAGGAAGACAAAATTAATTGCTTTATTAATCTTATTTAACCCTTAAATGCATACCTTGGGTCTTTAGTGACCGGGACGTCATTCACTACCCTCCTTCTCGTTCATTTTTTAAAGTTAGACATCAACCTTCTTGGTATTCCTCAATCAATTCATTATAAAGAATATAACAAGAAAAAAATCACAAATTATAAAAAAAATGCTAATTTTTGTATTCATTTTTTGTAAAAATTGTATAGGGTCGCAAATGACCCGAGGTGTGTATGAGTGTACGTATATTTTTTTCTGCACAACAATAATTGAATCTTAGATGACCGAATAAGTGCAATTCACCTTTATTCCACAAGGTGGCAATGTCTGATACACAATGCTGAAGTGAGGACTCATTCAGACAGAAAACGAAATAATAAGAAAAACCTGAAATGGCTCAGCAATTTACTGCAGAGCAAGTACTGAACGCAATCAAATATGACGGTCACTGTCACTGGATGGATCTGGTGAAGCTGTTAGCGATCGAAATATTGATTTTGAAGATGTTGAAAATTATGTAGTTTTGAGAATACGTTTGAGATCGTGAATGGGATCATATTCGTGACCTCAAACATAAAACTAGCCTATTATTTGCTGAATTTACTGGGAAATGAGCTCTGACGAGAACAGTGATGATGGCATGAAACATCTGCTCAAACTGAGCCCTTTCAAGCTCCAAAAGGTAACAAAATACAATTTATTTTATTCTTCTGTAATTGTTACTCTAATATCAGAGGAGTTTATATTATCACGGCAGGTAGAGATCCTTCCATGTTAGATATAGATCCGGGTCGATAAAGACCCGAATATGTAAGAATGATTACATATTTAAGGGTTAAAATGACATTAACTGTACATAAAAATATGTGTTTGTGTGTGTATGAAGGTGTGTAGAGAAGCCTTTTGTCATTTTTTACATTTATTTTCCATGTTCAGAAATTCTTTTCGTTGCCTCAGGGCAACATTTTGCGATAAGGGATACTTTTCAAGAATGTTTTGGATAATACCTCACAACGGCAATAATGTGTTACAAGAAGGGAAGATGCAGGCTTCCTGTGTGGTCAGGAACGCCCAAAGTGATGTGCAAAAAGTGTAACATACACCTCTATTTCACAGCAGAGAAGAACTGCTTTTTGAAGTTTCATATGGAGTAAAATCTTATTACCTGAAGTACATTATATGTGTCAGACACAGACGAGGACACAGAGGTAAGTGCAACGTGAAACAGTTTATTAAACAGAGGTATCGGACACAAGCTGAACACAGGAGCATATCTTGACACGTAGAACACTTAATGGATGATAACAGTTTACTTTCCTTTGTAGACGGGGAGGACGAGGAAGACGATGAAGACGAGGCAGGAGATGAAGACGATGATGAAGACAGGAACAGGTAAGTAATCCACAGGTTAGTATACGCAGGTAACAGTCAGGGGTTCGGTACAAGACCAGACAGTGAGTGGTTGAGTGTGGCGTGCTTATATGTGGCTCTGGTGATGATGCACAGGTGATCAGAATTCTGGTGATTGTGAACGAGTGGGCGTTGCGTAAGTGTCCGTGTCTGATGGTGCAGGCAGTGCGGTTGTGACAGTACCCCCTCCTCCACGTGCGGCTCCTGATGACTGCGATGGTTGGCGGCGACGGGGTCTACCACGGCCTCGAGGACGGGTCGGTCAGGGTAGTCCTGGTGGAACTGAGTCAGAAGATTGGGGTCAAGGATGTCATTACGGTTGATCCAGCACCGCTCCTCAGGGCCGAAGTCCTCCCAGTCCACAAGGTATTCCAGCTGTGATCCCCGCCGCCGTGAGTCGAGGATAGCTCTCACCCGGTAGATGTTGGGGTCCTCATCGATATGACAGGAGGAGGAGGTACAGCATCATCACCAGGCTCTGTGGAAGGAGGAGACAAAGGGTCAAGTGAAGGGTTTGAGATACGTGGAATGATGGTGATATGTGGTACTGTGCAGGGAGGTTCAGTCGGTATGTCACTAACATTCAGCTGCCTCTCGATGGTGAAAGGTCCAATGTAGCGGGGACTCAACTTACGGCAAGGCAGCTGGAGACGGATGTCCCGGGTGGATAACCAAACCTTTTGCCCAGGTTGGTATTGCGGTGTGGGTCCTCTCCTGACGTCAGCTTGTGCCTTGTGCCTCCGGACTGCCTGCTGGAGTTGCACGTGAGCTGAGTCCCAGACCCTCTCGCTCTGTCGGAACCAATGATCTACCGCTGGGACCTCCGAGGGCTCACCCGACCATGGGAAGAGAGGAGGCTGATATCCCAGGACGCACTGGAACGGGCTGAGCCCTGTGGTGGACTGCCGGAGGGAGTTCTGGGCATACTCGGCCCAGGGTAGATATTGGCTCCAACAATCCTGGTTCCGATGGCAGTAAACCCTCAGGAATCTCCCAATTTCCTGGATCTTGCACTCAGTCTGGCCATTAGTTTGAGGATGGTACCCAGAGGATAGGCTGACGGATACTCCTAGGAGACGGAAGAAGGCCGACCAGACTCGGGATATGAACTGGGGTCCACGGTCGGATACAATGTCCTCAGGGAGCCCAAAGTGACGAAAGACGTGTTGGAAGAGTGCCTCCGCTGTTTCCAGAGCGGTAGGCAACCCTTTGAGGGGAATGAGCTTGCATGACTTCGAGAAGCTGTCCACAACGACCAAGACACAGGTGAATCCTTGAGAAAGGGGAGATCCGTCATGAAATCCACCCCAGTGTGAGTCCAAGGGCGTTCTGGGATGGGCAGAGGCACTAGCTTCCCCTCAGGCAATCTCCTAGGAGTATCCGCAATGGCGCAGACTGAGCACCCCTTGACGTATGGAGGGCCACCAGTAACGCTGATGTAGGAGCGAGAGGGTCCTTGTCCTGCCTGGGTGTCCAGAGCCCAGTGAAGAATGAGCTAAGTCCAAGAGGGGAAGGCGATGGTTAGGTGGTACATACAGGCGCCCCTCTGGACCTCCCGGCGGAGCAGGGTTTTGGGTGTTCTCCAGTTGAATCTGTTGATGGATGGGGTCCACTGAATGGGACTGACGAGCATGGCTGGAGGGAGAATGGTCTCGGGGTTTTCAGGTTCAGGATCCGATTGATATAGTCGAGATAGAGCATCAGCTCTGTTGTTTTGGTCTCCAGGATGATACATGACCTTGATGTTAAAGCGAGTGAAAAATAAGGGCCATCTTGCTTGGCGATGGTTGAGCCGTTTGGCATCTCTCAGATATTCGAGGTTCCGATGATCGGTGATTACTTCGAAGGGGTATTTAGCTCCCTCCAGCCAATGTCTCCATTCCTCCAGGGCGAGCTTGATAGCCAGGAGTTCCAGATTACCAATATCATAATTCTGCTCTGCCGGGGATAGCTTCTTCGAGAAGAAGGCGCATGGATGGAGTCGTGAGGGTTCCCCCTGCCGCTGTGACAGCACCGCTCCGACCCCGGTAGAGGAGGCATCCACCTCCACGATGAACTGGCGGTTAGGATCTGGATGGACCAGGATAGGAGCGGACTGGAAGGTGAGCTTCAACTGATGGAAGGCTTCCTTGGCAGAGGTGTTCCAGGACAGAGACTTGGGCCGGTTCTTTAACAGGGAGGTGAGAGGTGAGCTGAGCAGACTGTAGTTGTGGATAAAGCGTCGATAGAAGTTGGCAAATCCCAGGAATCTCTGTAGTTCTTTCATGGTGTTGGGTAACGGCCAGTGAAGAATGGTGTCCACCTTTCTCTGATTCATCTTGACGCCGTGGTTGTCAGTAATGTATCCTAGAAACTGGACTGAGGTGGTATGGAACTCACACTTCTCCAACTTGAGATACAGGTGATGCTCACAAAGTTTTTGGAGGACTTGGAGTACATGCTCTTCGTGCTCTCTCATGTCTCGAGAGTAGATGAGGATATCATCTATGTAGATGATGACGAACTTTGTTCAGGAATTCATGGAAGATTTCGTTCATATAGTTCTGGAAGACGGAAGGTGAGTTGGACAACCCATACGGCATCACCCGGTACTCGTAGTGCCCGGAAGGGGTGATGAAGGCGGTCTTCCACTCGTCACCCTTCCGGATGCGAATGAGGTTATAGGCGCTTCTTAAGTCGAGCTTGGAGAAGATGATGGCACCTCAGAGTTTCTCAAGGGCTGCAGGGACCAGAGGAAGGGGATAACTGAATTTAACGGTTTGGGAGTTGAGACGACGGTAATCAATACACGGCCGCAAGCCTCCGTCCTTTTTTGCCACGAAGAAGCAGCTCAAAGCGGCAGGGGAGGTAGATGGTCTTATGAACCCTTGTTGGAGCGCTTCGTGCACATACTCCTCCATGGCCTGCTGCTCCGGGATGGACAGTGGATAGATGCGGCCTTTGGGTAAGGTAGCCCCAGGCAGGAGGTCGATGGCGCAGTCCCATGGCCGATGAGGTGGAAATTTGGTAGTCAACCGCTTACTGAAGACATCCTGGAATGCCCGGTAAGCAGGAGGGATGGTTACGTTGACGTGGGTGTCAAGACTTTCCACAGATGTAGACTGCACTGGAAGCTGTTGGTAGACTGGGCAGGATTTGGGTTTGACTTTGATTGGACGAGTTATACAGTTCTGGAAGCAGTTTTCACCCATTTGAGGATTTCGCCAGAGGACCAATGAATGTGGGGTTGATGCAGGTTTAACCATGGGCGTCCCAGGATGATGTCAGCAGTTGACTCCTCCAGCACCATGAATGTGATGGTCTCCTCATGCAGATAACCGATGCGGAGAGTAAGTGTGGGGGAGAAATGGCGGACATGACCTTGGCCCAGCGGCTTTCCCTGTATCGTGGTGATCCTGAGGTCGACTGGGCAGCGTTGGCGACGTGCATTCAGTCTTTGGAGGGTTTGCTGACTGATGAAGTTCCCAGCCGACCCGGAGTCGATGAGGGCTTGCGCTGAAATAGAGGAGTGAGAATTATTAACGTACACCAGGGTCTTAGTAAGATGAGCAGTATGTGGAGGTAACTGAATTGTACTCACCGCTGGGCGTGGAGGTCGCACCGGGCAGGTGGAAATCCCGTGTCCATCTCCCCCACAATACAAACACAACTGTTGGTTAATGTGGCGTTGGCGTTCCGTAGTGGTGAGATGGTGAGTGTCAATCTGCATGGGTTCTGGTGCTGGAGGTGCGACAGATGGTTGGACGGGCAGAGGATTGGCAGCGGGCGCGGTGATACCACAGGCTGATAGACGTTGTGATACGCGGACAGTTTCCTGGATTAATAACTCAAGACCCATGGAATCTTCATAAACTACGATTAGTTTTTTACCTCATCTCGGAGGCCGTGGCGGAATGCAGTGATGAGGGCGGTTTCATTCCAACCGCTAATACATGCCAACGTACGGAAACGTAAAGCATATGAACTAGCGGTCTCTCTCTTTCCTTGACGAATGTTGAAGAGTTGATCATGAACAGACAGTTCGGCAGCGTGTTGACCGAATACTTCCTTTAACCCTTTCGAGCGTGAGTTTAAAATATTCTAACTGTCCCCCCAGAGTGAGTTTTTTTAAGGCGACCGTTATTTTAGAACGTTTGCCTTTAATGTTTCCATAGCGACGCGTCATGCGTGTCACGAGCGCTGAGCGCAGCCACAATAACAATGTGTGACAGGTGGATCGCTATTATTTTGTTTTTCCTTGTTTATTTAAAATATTCACAAACTTGCTTACCATGTTATCAACTATCTGATATTCCGATCCTCAAATATGTGTAAGTGAGTGTGTTTTGTCGTTTAAAAGCCTTTATAAATGATCTTTATCTTGATCTATAATGCGAGATGGGCGCCGCCATCTTAGTTTGCCCCGCAGTTCGCAGAGTCCTGTCAGTCGGATTTACAGCAGGTGAATTCATCATTTTCTCCCAAAATGTATGCAAGTAAGTGGCTGGTGAACTGGAAGAATAATAGAGTAAACTTTGTAGTTACTTGGGCCCATTATGTGTATCTGATATGAATAAATGTCGGCAAATTGTAAATGAATGGATTGTTATTGCTCCTTCCACTGATGTCTGACATCAGTTTGTATTTTATAAACTCTAAATATATTGTTTTAATGGTGCTTATGCGTATTTAAATGTCTGAAACCTTAAAAGAAACGTTATGTGGCTGAAAACACTGCATAGCTGCAATATATGACAAGAGCTGCGCGCGTCCGTCTCACAGCCAAAGCGCGAAAGCGCGCAGTTTGAATCTGGCAGTTATGTGACGTCGCTGAACGTTCGAAATCCCATATGTGGGACCATACGCCCAGAGGCACTGAAATAAAAATCCCATATGTGGGACCGTACCGCTCAAAGGGTTAAATGAGAACAGAAGGCGGAGACAGAGCCAGTGACTGGAGCATTCGATTCCCACAAGGACTGCGCCCATTGCAGTGCTCGTCCTGAGAGCAAGGAGATGATGAATGCCATTCGGCCTCTCTCATGTTGGATCAGGTGGGAGTTCGCTTCCATGTACAGCGAACACTGTAACAGAAACCCGCTGCAATCCGCCGCTGTATGTCGCTGGTCGGGCCATGGGACTCGCAGAGGTAGCTGAAGAAGTGACGGGTGCCGCAGGTGATGGTGATGGCTGTGCGGACGTGCTGGCCGCTGGTGGTGAGGGGTTGGTGTTCGTGGTGTTTTGCATCAGTGAGGACCGTACAGCTTGAACCAGGGCAGTGAATGCGTCAGCGGTGCGGTCCCCACCTGTGTCCGGAGAGCTCTGCATAGGGTCTGGTCTTTTGTCAGACACAGACAAGGACACAGAGGAAAGTGCAATGTGAAACAGTTTATTAAACAGAGGTATCGGACACAAGCTGAATACAGGAGGATATCTTGACACGTAGAACACTTAATGGATGATAACAGTTTACTTTCCTTTGTAGACGGGGAGGACGAGGAAGACGATGAAGACGAGGCAGGAGATGAAGAGACGATGAAGACAGGAACAGGTAAGTAATCCACAGGTTAGTAAATGCAGGTAACAGTCAGGGGTTCGGTACAAGACCAGACAGTGAGTGGTTGAGTGTGGCGTGCTTATATGTGGCTCTGGTGATGATGCACAGGTGATCAGAATTCTGGTGATTGTGAACGAGTGGGCGTTGCGTAAGTGTCCGTGTCTGATGGTGCAGGCAGTGCGGTTGTGACAATATGACATGACACACTACATGATACAAACCTATGCATGTATCAAATTCAATAGATCAATGTCTTTCACATTTTTCCCTTTTTACTTAATGATTTCTTGACATTTGAATTTGCATTGATCTCTGAGCATTGTCTTATGATAATTTTCTCTATGATTCTGTTGCAGTTACCCTGAGGCAACAAAAAATATATTTTGGGGTGGGGGGTCAAAAAAAATTATCAACAAAATGTTCCCAAATGAACCAAAAAATGATGTGTGTTTTTTTTCATGTGCCATCAACATGTGTGCAGTAGAGGGTTTTATCTGCACAAAATGACGCAAATGCACAAGTGAAGCTTGATCTAAATTATGTGTTACAGTTTTTTTCAGTTGCTAACAAGCATCGTTCAATACCGAAACCACATTTTCAAAACTATTCACACAGTCTGCATTACCAGCATGAATGTTGGCCAAACAGTTAATCTCACCTACAAATCTCACTCAGACCAACATAACACTGGCAACAATTCTAATTCAGAAAACACACATTTCATTCACAACACACTGACCTAAAAACACTGACATTAGGTATCATTAACAATGTTTTCTTTTGTAAATTTCTTAACAACACAAGAATAACACTCTCTATTGTTTATAATTCACTGCAGTTAGTTACATGAACCATGTTTACATAACAATACAAAATTATTCAGAAGTTTTCCTCTTTGAATGGATGATAATGAAATTGAAAAACGATGCTTGTGTAGGTGTTCAGTTTCATCTAATTGCTTTGATCGTATTTGATTTTTTAGATTTAGCATATATTTCAATACAATATTACTGTAGAAATGCAGCATATTTCTGTCTTATTCAGTTTTGTATTATGTTATTGTTTTGAAAATAAGTTTAACAGTTTTGAAAACAGTATGTAAGCATGTGCAAATTGGCCTGTACGTACAAAGAGTTTTGGCAGTTGTTGTGTCTGAGTGAGAAAGAATTCATGAAATTGAGAGATGTAGTCATTGAATGCATTTTGTGCCAAAGCAATGATAACAGATCCTCAGTTTAGCCCACACAGACTTCTGTTGTGCTCACTGTGTGAAGGTTTTGCAAAAGTAACCTAAGTATTGAGAAATGTGTCCTAGCGTCTGTAAAAAACTGTATTTTTTGAACATAAGTTTAACAGTTTTGAAACAGTATGTAAGCATGTGCAAATTGGCCTGTACGTACAAAGAGTTTTGGCAGTTGTTGTGTCTGAGTGAGAAAAGAATTCATGAAATTTGAGAGATGTAGTCACTGAATGCATTTTGTGCCAAAGCAATGATAATTGATCCTCAGTTTAGCCCACACAGACTTCTGTTGTGCTCACTGTGTGAAGAGTTTTGCAAAAGTATTGAGAAATGTGTCCTAGCGTCTGTAAAAAACTGTAATGTTACTACAGTCAAACCTGAACACAGAGGACATTTTGTTACACAACAGCAAAATTCTATAAAAAATGTAACAAAAATGAACAGTTATGTTTTATCACAGTTTTATAAATCTGGGTCTGATCTGATTTCAACCTCTTATTTGAGATTTGGCTCAATTTGACCATATTGTTACAGCCACACAGGTTCATGTGTGTGTATAATAGTGTTGTGTGTTTGTCTCTGCATGTGTGTGAGTGTGTTTTTGAGTGGGTGTGTCTGTTTTGTACTCTCTGTGTTTTAGAGTGTAACGTCTTCCTTGCTGTTGTTTTTTTTTTTTTTACTGCTTTATGTCTGAATTATTGTTTTTATTTCACACTTTTGCAAAACTTGCTATGTGTTATAGTTGTGCTAGTTCATATGTTATGTTGTGTGTGTGTGTGTGTGTGTGTGTGTGTGTGTGTGTGTGTGTGTGTGTGTAACGAAGGGAGACTCAGGCAGGGGATCCAAATGCACGTTTTATTAGAAGTGAGCGTGGTCGTACAAGCAAGGTCAAACAGGAACAAACAGGAGCAATAAAGAGCAGGCGAGTCGTAGTCAAGGTACAGGCAAAGGATCGAGGCAGGCAGCAATGGGTCGTAAAACAGGAATCAGGCAGAAACAGTAACAAACAGGCAGACAGGGAAATAACGCTTGGAATTGTACACAGAGGCAACAAGATTTCGCGATCAGGTGAAGAGAGTGTGAGTCTTTTAGTCCAGGTAATGCGTGGCAGCTGGGTGGGGGGGGGGGTATTTTGCACTCTTGACATTTTAGAGTGTCCCTCCTTCATTGCTGTGCACTTTTTCTGCACAGTGGCTGAATTGTAGTTTGTACCACCAAAAGTTTTCTCTCAGTTTTAGTATTTTTTTTTTTTGTATTTCACATTCATTTCCTATAGTAGGTCATTTTTCAAAATTTTTTACGACCCTTTAACATATTCAATCATGTCCATGATGTTATTTTGTGTGTTTCACATAGCTAATGCGGCAAAGGTCACACAAGTTTTCATCCATTCCGACAAAGCAAAAAATTAAAAATGTCAAAACGTAAAATTTTTCGGTCATTTTTGACCGAAGAGACCAGAGGGTTAAATAACTCCACTCACCGAAAGACGTTAAGTTGATGCCACACCACTCAAAATGCAGATTTATGAGCCATCCTACATGCCCCTCCTCTACCATTTTGAAGACTCTACGGCAAGTCGGAGAATCCAGTTTACAAGAGCGCGAAAATGTACTTACTCTCTCTCCGTGAATTACTGGTCGACAGCTGATTACGTAAACACCCAGGTAGGACACGCCTCACGTGGTATATGATTGGCTGATTGATATCTCATTCATCTGATTGGCAGGGAGTCTCAGAAATACACACACAAATCCAAGTCAATTCACATGTAAATGTGGGGATAACTTGTAAGTTTAAACACTCAAAGCTTTTTGTGCACAGTATATATGATCTATGAATTATGTGTGTTTCTGCATTTGGTGAAATGTATTTTTATGAATATATAATTTTATTTTGTGGCACGTGAATTGTTTTTGTGAATGTCCGCTCACATGAATTGTTTTTGTGCACGATGAATTAGGTTTCATAGCGATGTGGATATGCTTGCACCAGCTATGCAGTACTTAAATACACCTTTATACAATAGACTTTAAAGCAAACAGCTTACAGTATTAAATATAAAACACGCAGTAATTCAGTCATGGAATGGACTATGCACTTTCTGTGTTAAATAGTTTTAGATATTAAAACTGCTACTGTGAAAAACATTACTGGAACCTTTACATTTTCCCTTTTACTTAATTGCACAAATAGTGATTACTGATATTAATCAAATTATACTGTATTGACTTATAATTAATAAATAAGTGCTTGTCAGGTTTTATGCATATTGGTTTTGTGTTATGACCGTTTTTTTCTAAAATTAGATCTTTCTAAAAAAAAAAATATCGCAATATATCGCCTTTCTTACACAATGTCGCAATATATTACAATGTCATCGTAACCCCTGTGACGTGATATGTATTGTATCGTCAGATTGTATCGTTCTTGGCAATACATAGTGTGAATCATTTTTTTTTGGGGGTTTTTTTGCGTGAATTAAATGTGATACATTTCTAGCTCCTAGATTATTTCATCAGTATGATATTCTAATGTTGATCTAGCTTACTGTTAGTGTCATACAGCCAACAATTCATAGAATAACATTATAACTTTCAACCCACTCAATGCAGTTTAGTATGATAGTGTAATGTGAGACCAAGTGAAACAGTGCTGCTTACCTCACAATTTTAATTGTCAAATAAACTGACCTGTATTAGTATTATTTCAGCTTTGCAAGTAGTTCGGTAGAATGAAATGTCCTCTTTCCTTCATATCCCCTGGGACTCGGTGTGGCACTGATATCTGTCTTCTTCATTAGCAATCGCACCTGTGATTCTCGTCCACAGCGTGTTTTACACCAGTTGTTAAAAACATGAATGCATTCACTCAGTGCTGTAGTCTAGTTTTTTTGTAGTGAGTATACTATTATTTTTCCCTCCCAGCCTCATACTCACCCATCCCAGAGCGACACCCCATAAGCACAGCCACACTAACTAATGCATATAGTAGCCTATGCATCTGATCTAGGCTACATGTAATAGAGAGCATTCTGAAAGACTGCTTATGTGTGTGTTATCAACATGTCAATTTATTATAAGCAGCACAAGACTTTATAGCCAATGACATTTATAGCTGAAGACACTGGACTTATTTCTACTGTTTAGTGTCAATCACTATCTAACTCAGCCAGTTAAGATCTACATTTAGCCTTAGATGTTATATGAATATGGTCCCTGGAGCATAAGTTTTATCAGCTGGCAATTTTCAATGCCAATTTAAGAGTGCAAGTTGCAACTACAACAGTAATGGAATGATGAGGCTTATCAGTATGTCACAATATCACCCTGTTTGGACTTTGTTTCTGTTTGCGCCATTTCCTGCCAGTCTGTCATCATAGTTATGCATTTCAATTCACTAACTTGCAATTTGATTCAATATCAGTATTTTGGATATACTGTATATCAGGTACAGTACATGGCAAATTTTCTCAAAAAAATCAAACTAATGCTGTAAATATACATAATGTAACAATAAGTTACATTAACATTGAATGTTAAAATGAACTGATTAGTATACAAACTTAAATTACACTTAAAGAAATTTTTATAATAATTAAAGTTATAATAGGCCTACTTACTTTAAAATTATTTCTACTCCAATTTGTTTTTTGAAATATAAACATTTAAACGGTGGCTGTCACTTGACGGATTTATTCAAACATGCATATAGGCTATTGAAGAACATTATAAAATTATAATTAATACATGAAATGGCGCATATATTTTGCTAAATGCTCCTCATTTTTCTAGCTGACTAACGAGTTTATGGTCACTGAATCTGTTCTGAGGTAAATGTGACGTTACGTGACGTTTACAAGCTGTTATTAACATCTTTCCTTCGTTGAAACACTGATTAAGAAATTACAAGAGACATAATACAGATTTTGTTAAGTAGTACTGTATCTTTTAACATACCTTGAGATGTTCATTCATATTTATTTCGCGCTGTATTTGGTGTTACAGCGATCTATATCAGTGCCACATTAAAGAGCGCCAAAACAGTATTTATGTTTTTTATTTCGAGGTAAAATGGGAAGAATTTGAAATATGAGACTTTATTTTGTGTCAAAAGCAACAAACCACAAATCTTATTGTGATTTATTGGATGTTACGTATCCTTACGCTTTCTTAAGTGAGTATGTGGAAATCCTTGAACTTTCCTAGTGGGTATTCGGTGTACACCTGTATATCACATAGACTACTGCTGCGTTCCAGGCAGGGTTTTAAGCCCGTAAGTCATGACTTCAAACCACGACTCATGGCTTTGTAGCGTTCCAGGCAAGTCACGCCAAACTGCCTGAGTGTAAACAAACAAACATGGCGGATCGTACGGGGCTTATGCTCATTTACAATCATTTTTATCGCCAAAGGTGCTTACTCCTTGCTTATTTGAGGGAAACAGAGGAGGAAAAATGGCGCATAAGGCAAGAGAAGCTGTTATATCTTTTATTTTAATTTATTTTACCGTGTACTTGCATAAACACCACATCCGCAGGGGCTGCCATTGTTGTTTCGCGGGCTATATGATGTCAGAGCGCGGAACTGGGAGTACATCAATCTAGTATGAGTTCACGGGTGGGAAGTCAGGGGTTTGACTGCCGTTCCAGTGCAATTTCACGGGTAGAAGGTTGGAAAAACACTGGTTATGAGTTGCCTGGAACGCGGCATACACCACTACATTCACTCATACATAAACATTATTATTTTGCCATAAACATTATTAAATCCATTGGCATGATGACAAGTTCCATGAGTCCATGCTCATTCATCAGTCTTTGCCTTTGTTATTGTTTTGAAAAGTTAAGAGACCCCTAGTGGCGAAAAAAAAAAAAAACATACTGTGCCTTTACAGCTTTACTGTGCCATCCTGGCCAAACTTGCCCATTGGCCTCTGTCCATCATGGCCTCCTAATCATCCCCATACACTGATTGGCTTCATCACTCTGTCTCCTCTCCACCAATAAGCTGGTGTGTGGTGGGCGTTCTGGCGCAATATGGCTGCCGTCGCATCTTCCAGGTGGATGCTGCACATTGGTGGTGCTTGAGGAGATTCCCCCTTCAATATGTAAAGCGCTTTGAGTGCCCAGAAAAGCGCTATATAAATGTAAGGAATTATTATTATTATTATTATTATTATTATTATTATTATTATTTACAGTTTTTTAAAGACGCTAGGACACATTTCTCAATACTTAGGTCACTTTTGCAAAACTCTTCACACAGTGAGCACAACAGAAGTCTGTGTGGGCTAAACTGAGGATCTGTTATCATTGCTTTGGCACAAAATGCATTCAATGACTACATCTCTCAAATTTCATGAATTCTTTTCTCACTCAGACACAACAACTGCCAAAACTCTTTGTACGTACAGGCCAATTTGCACATGCTTTCATACTGTTTTCAAAACTGTTAAACTTATGTTCAAAACAATAACATAATACAAAACTGAATAAGACAGAAATATGCTGCATTTCTACAGTAATATTGTAATGAAATATATGCTGAATCTAAAAAATCAAATACTATCAAAGCAAATAGATGAAACTGAACACCTACACGAGAATTCAAAGAGTTATGTAAACGTGGTTCATGTAACAAACTGCAGTGAATTATAAACAATAGAGAGTTTTATTCTTGTGTTCTTAAGAAATTTTACAAAAGAAAACATTGTATAATGATACCTAATGTCAGTGTTTTTAGGTCAGTGTTTTATGACTGACAAAGTGTGTTTGCTGTGTGAAAACCTTTGCTAGTGTTCTGGAAGAATGAGTTGATTTGAGACATGAATAAAGTGTTTTAGATTTAGTGCATTTTGAATGTGAAATTAACTACTGTGCCAGATGAAAGTTGGTTAGGAATTTTTTTTTTTTTTTTTTTTAAATATGGAAAAAAATTGCGTATTTTTAATGGGAAAAATAGCTAATAAAAATTGTATAAATACTGCATAGTATCATAAAAAAAAAGTTTAAAATTATAAATAATAATAAAAAAATATTATTGAACAAAAATAGGTTTCATTGGTTTTCCTGGGGGTGGGGGGGGTTACATTTTAAGGCTTCGTCATTTTTTGACCATGAAGAAGCCAAATGTGACTCCTAAACGAAGAGGAGAGGGTTAATGCTTGGTGGTGTGTGACGTTACTTTATGAAAACGACGTTTTAATATTTATACGGCGGTCAAAGCAGGCAAATTCTGACTGGCTTGGCTTTCCATATAGGTAGGCTACCCACAAATTACGTGGGACGTTTTTATAGCCTACTCTCTGAACTAGCTTATTTAATGTATAAATTAAGATATGTGTCAAAAAAAGGGTAATGAATGCGATATACTTTGTAGTGGTGATATCGTGGTGTAATAATCTGTTTGATTGTAAAATGTAGGCTTTGGCTGTATGAACTGAATTAAATGAAAACGATACCTGTGTGGAATTGTACACAGACAAAAGAGTAATTCATTTGTGAATGGGGCATCTTTCATGAAAAAAAGAAAAAAGAGAGACAGCACACTTGGAATAAACTATGCATTTCTTACCATGTACAGTATTGCATTAAAGGTGCCCTAGATTCAAAAATTGAATTTATCTTGGCATAGTTGAATAACAAGAGTTCAGTACATGGAAAAGACATACAGTGAGTCTCAAACTCCATTGTTTCCTCCTTCTTATATAAATCTCATTTGTTTAAAAGACCTCCGAAGAACAGGAGAATCTCAACATAACACTACTTTAATTTTTAAACACTTGCAGTCTGTATAATGCATAAACACAACTTCATTCTTTATAAATCTCTCCAACAGTGTAGCATTAGCCGTTAGCCACGGAGCACAGCCTCAAACTCATTCAGAATCAAATGTAAACATCAAAATAAACACTGTACTTACGCGATTATACATGCTGCATGACGAACACTTTGTAAAGATCCATTTTTAGGGTTATATTAGCTGTTTGAACTTTTTTCATGTTGTCACTCTGAGGTCTGAGGGTATCGCCGGCGATACCACCGCGGTTTTTTTTCTTATCAGTGTGAAAGAGACTCAAAATACTCCGTCAATGTTGCACATACAATTAAGAGTTATACACCATTTTAATCTGTGGAATATCTCTTTCATTTGTGTACACTCAGAGCAAAAGAAAATGTTATGCTTTTTGTAAAATAAAGAAAACTAACATGATGCATGATCTCTCGTCTCCCTCTGAACGAAGTCCAATCTGATAGTTCTCAGAAAATGAACTGTAACTTAGTGAATACTAATCACAGAAAAATTACACTTATGTCTAAAAAAACGTTAAGATGTCAGGTTTTAAAACATGTAAGTCAATCGAAAACAAACCTTCTGTGTTTATGTAATCTGTATGAAAAGAGAGCCATGTCAGAAGTCTGTGATTCAGCTCATTATCCGCTAATGCGGCCACGCCCACGGAGGAAGCGCTATTCAGACACAAATTCAGTCAATACGCATTCATCATCTCAATCGTGTTTATTGTCTTCAAAAGTGTTTTGAATAGCCATATTTAGCGATCTCTTGCCTCTGTTAGTTCCTTGATTGTCACATGATATGCCTCTTCTTTTACTGAGGCATTTGTGGACAAAAGGGGCAGAGCGCCCTCCGGCTGCAAGTATGAATTAAAAACACAGCATCCAGCGCTCATAATGATGACAATAAATATAGATAATAAATATTACTCCTCTGTATAGAAAATTTATATAAACATATGAGAATCCATCATATTTCTCCAAATGTGTATGCTTTTAAGCATATTAAGAAATTATGGTCAATATAATTTTAAGAGTCAAAATGTGAAGCTTGAGTCTTAGATCTTTTTAATGATGTATAGTTTGTCAACTGCACATCAACATTTAGGCTCTATAATATAACAAATATAGTAGCCTATATGAAATGCCCTAGAGGTAGGAATGTTCAGACGCTTTGCATCACAGAAATGCATTATATTTTAAAGTATATTAAAATAGAAAACCATTATTTGGTTAGAGACTTGAGACTTCTTTTAAAAACATTATAATGGCAATGTGTTCAATCTTTTGACTGGTACTGTAATTTAACATAGGCCTATACAAAATTTTCTTCATATCATGTGCAATAATACGTGCATGCATGAGATCACAAAAATCATGTTTTTTTTTGTCCTGAGTGGACTTTAATCCTGTTATCAGCATGATCACAGAGGGTTTTTTCACAGCCTACCTGACTGAAAGGCCTCATTAATATGCAAGTCATTTCAGGTCATTATTATGCAATTCTTTTGTCTTCTCAGGTAAGAATCACCCATTATACATGATGATTCACGCCTCCACGCATACTGTGTTTCTTGACAAAAAGTGTCTTAGAAAATTTAAATCTCTCTATTGTTTTATATGAAGGAGTAGGAAGGATAATTTTTACTTCATTCTGAAGCAAAAACTCTAGTCTACAACCTCCAATACCCAGAATTCTTGTGAACACAGATTTAATATATTGTTTTTGGCCTTATTTCAGTGACTTAAGTTTTTTGTTTTTTCAATAACCACGCATAAACGTTATTCCTTCAAAAACACAAACATGTACATACATGTTCCTCACATATTATTGTAGCCTAGTTTGTGCTGAATACAGTGTAATGACACTTTTGTCATTAATATGTTTATGAACAACTGAAAAAAGCACAAATGTCAGGGCATGTCAAAACTTCTCCAGGGCCCCAAAAATCCTCAGACCCCTGAGGGTTAAGGCAAGCGCGAGCTCTTGGGGCGTGGAGCACGAGATTTAAAGGGCCACACACCCTGAATCGGCTCATTTATAATAATGCCCCAAAATAGGCAGGTAAAAAAATTAATTAAAAAAAATCTATGGGGTATTTTGAGCTGAAACTTCACAGACACATTCAAGGGACACCTTAGACTTATAAAAAATTCTAGGGCACCTTTAAAAAAAAAGTAACAAGAGGAACATCGCTCAGTTTAGCGAAGTAAAAGTTAAGCTTTTTCATTATAAATATACTCAAGTTAAAGTAAAGTACGCACATTTAAATCTACTCTAAAAAGTACAAATTTTCCAAAAACATACTCAAGTAAATATACTTCGTTACTACCCACCTCTGCTAGGAACTATGAAAGGAACTAAGTTTCCTCCGGTGCAAAAGCCCCTATGTTGTGATGTTATTTCCATCAAGAGCTGCATCAATTTTTGGTCAAGATCTATATTGACAATGCAAGAGTCAATCATCCCAAACACTTTCAATGTATTTAAGGTCTGGACTCAGAGGTGCCAATTCATGTGTAAAAATGATTCTTCATGCTCCCTCCAACCATTCTTTCACAATTTGAGCCTGATGAATCTTGACATTGTCATTCTGGAATATGGTCATGATGTTCTTCCTACATGGTTGTTTAAGAATGAAAAGCTACACACTCCATCTGTTAAGGTTAAAAGAACTGTTCCCAAACATATAACATGCTAGAAGCATAATAATCACTGAAATAATAATCCAATTATAAACTCTTAACATTTGCCTGTTTAAATTCAAACAGAGACTTGTTTTTTCTTTTTAGTCCGGCAGTGTATTATACTTGTGCAAGAACTTAGTCAATAGCTGCACTAACTAACTTATTATGATATAAATGTGGGACATAAAAAGACTTCTGAATATGCTGAGGCTAAAAATAAATAAATAAATAAATAAATACAAATACACCACAAATGCACCATTAAATGTTCAAAAACACAATCATTTCTTTTAATCCAAATCTTCCATATGATTGCTTTGAGGAACAGAGCCCATTTGAAGTCTTTGAGTAATCTCTGTGTAGTACAAATAATGTTCTTAAGTCTAGGAAGGAAGGGGACAGGGTCGGCGTTCAACTGCTGACTGAGCTTTATTTCAAGATTCAGAAATGTCCAACAAAAACTGTGCAAGGCACAACAGCAAAACAAAATAATCCACAAAGGGCTTCACTCCAGTCACGGCATGTACAATCCACAATGGGCTTCACTCCAGTTTGTCGTGCACCAGCGGCTCAGTCAGCAGTTCCCCTCTCTCTCACCGACTCCTGCTTCTCGCGGCGTTTTAACCTGTCTCCGCGCCAATTACTGAAATGAGAAACAGGTGTTCGTGATTTACATTTAACTCGCTCACTCACCAAAGATCTCCCGATGCTCTCTCCCGCCGCAGACATCGCTGAACCACGCCCCCCTCGCCACACTCTGTTTCCATCCTCATGACTGTAACCAAATCCTTCACTCATTAAAAACTCAAATTTGGCACCTCAAGAAGCTTTACAACAAAGGTTTTACAACAGTGAAGTAAGATGGTTATTTGTGTGCCTCTAAAAAATGCTGGGTTTAAAAACAACCAGCTTTGGGTTATTTGGCAACCCAGACAGAACATGTACTGGACAGAACACATGCTGGGTTATTTTAGCTCAGCTTGTTATTTTTATTTATTTATTTTTTTTTATAAGTTTTTATTATTTTTTACAATTTTAAAATAACAAAACTGTGGTACAGGTGTCTTATAGCAGTACATACAGTCATTCACCATACAATCATACAATGGTAGTTCAATGGTCGAGTGAAAGGTAATAGCACCAAACTAAACAAGAATCAAGAAATGTAGACAATTAACCTACATTCTCAAGGAAATTCCAAAGAGGGGACCAAACATGCCAAAAATCATTAGACCTCTGGTGTAAGTCACAGGTTAATTTTTCTAAAGGTAGGGAAGTAGCAATTTGAGTCAACCACATATTGACAGAAGGAACCTGAGGAGTGGACCATAACAAAAGTATACATTTTTTCGCCAGAAAGGTACAAAAATGTAGCACACATTCTAGATCATGGTTGAGGTGTAATTCAGCTTTACAGTTCAAGAGATAGACCTTCGGGGAAAGAGCAAAAGATTTACCAAGCTTGTTATTTTTTACACATTAACCCATTTGCAGAGCATAGTGCTTGGTCAGTCAACCTGATACTGAAGGTTTTTCATTTTAAATAATTAACAATTAGGCTACCATCACACACACCTGTAGGTAATGGATATGTGCATTGGAGAGAAGTCCAAAAAAAGTCAAATATCTAAAAAAAAAAAAAGAAAATCCTACACACTATCAATATTTGCAAAAGTATTCCTATAAATATTTTAATTGAACAATCATGCGGAGGGCTTGTGGCCAGCCGCACACCCCGTCCGCACGTAGCCCAAATTTCAAGACCGAGCGGACGGTGCGCGTGGAACAGCGCATGCGCAAGCAGGAAAGAAGATTCCACTAGGTTGCAATACACACAGTACTAAGCACAATGTGCAGTCATCGAAGAAGAGTGTGTGAAGAGTGATTCAAAACTAAGATGAGTAAACTCAAAAGCATGCCTTCTCCATCGTTTTTGATTCCTGTTCTCTTGGTGTATCTTCTGAACTATGCTGCAATGGTGGCTGTACTATTTTTCTTCTCCGATCCTACCCAGCGAATGTCTGGTTGTCTGGTAATAGTATAGAAAAAAATTTTCACTGCGCTTGTGTCGACCTCTGTCATCCGCGTGCATACTTGGTTTCGTATACTTTGAAAAGATGCGCGGACGCGACTGCGCACGCGACGCATCCGGGCGTGGAAAGTGAAGTATATCCGGGGCTTAAGCAAGCAGATGTTAGCTGCGACGCACATGTGAAAAAAAAAAAAAGGTCAAATGTGAGACTACATACAATACAATTTCCCATTTGTAAAGTTATAATTTGATAGGAATACAATGTAATATAAACCTTAATTTCATCCAGGTAAATCAACAATAGACGATAACTAACTCCGCCCTGAAACGTCATGACAGCGATGTTGCGTGTGTTTCAGCCCTGGTCGCACATTTGTTCGCTTTGAGTGTAGATCCAGCCTATGCTGTGTTTGTAGAAGGTTAGTGTTTCAAGCAAGCAGACGTTAGCATGTAATGAAAAAAAGCCAAAATGTGAGACTTCAGATGTTTTCCTATTTGTACAGTAATAAACTGAAAGGAATGCAATGTAATACAAACCTTAATTGACCCAGCAGCTGAGTTACAGAAAAACTTCACAGGACCTGGATAAAAATATTAAAAGCTCAATAAATGACAAAACAGGTGGAACCCAGCATTTGGGTTGACAAAATATCCCAGCATTTTTAGTGCAGGATAAGTTAAAAGTGGATCATCATCAAGTGGATTGAAACATTACCAATGGGGCACATCTCTGTTACTACTTCTTTACTTTTGTACATTTTTGGAATTGTGATTACACCTGTTGGCCTGCTACATTTGTCCTTATGTTTTTATATAGCCTATTTTTAAAGAAATGTTTGGCTGCAATTTTTCCTGTTTTGTTTTAGTTTTTGTTTGGTAACTTATTTTGTGCAGCTCTGGTTCAGTGTAACCTCAAGGATTTTGGTAAAGGACTTTCTGTATGCTGAAAATCACTTCCTGTCACATCCTTTCTGTTGTTGGAGAAGCAAAAATAAATAATTTCCCAATACTTTAGAAGAGACAAAAAGACAAGGGTAAGTACAACAAGGGTACGTAAAACACCATGGTCACCACTGCATAATTTGAGTTTAAAATATTTTTTTATTTTCTCAATAAGATTTGGCTCTTTTCTTCAAATGAATGTAGTTACTCTTAAAACAATTAACACAGAAAACTAAACACTATTCATATGACCACAAACCAGCCTAGGGGCTGGTCCTAAAACAGGAGGCCTCATGGAAGTCTTCAACCAATGACCAGCTTAGGGAGCCAAGCACTATATACTGTAGGACAACCCTAGCAGGGGGGTACAAAGCTCAACCTAACAGATAGACCATGCTGTAGGCACATAATCATGGAGGCCAGAGAGGGGCCAACATGATCTCAAAGGAGGCCCAAAGGGCCTACTACTTGTAAACACGTGGCATTAGCTAGTGGCCACTAAAGTTCTAGGAGTAAAATAGAACCAACCTACTTATGAGGTAGCTATTTAACTCAACTAGAGCTAAAGGAAACAGACACAAACCAAGCTCAAGGGAGCAAATGTAGAAAACCTAACCGCAGTAAGGTTTACTAAATAAATTTGCCCTGAGAGGCCAGCCACTCAGCAATGTACTCAGTACTCAGAACACCTTACTCTCTAGGAGTACAAAAAATGAATGCCAACATGAAGGCCTACAACTCGCAGACACGTGGAATTGACTAGTGGCTATTATATCCACACAAGCCATCAGGCCATGCACTCAGTAAAACACCTTTTACTCTTTAAACAAGAGGAGTACACACTCTGCCACAATACTCTTAGAGAGGCCTCACCGAAGGCCTACTCCTAGCAGAGATGGGCGTGGCCAATGGCGGTGATGGAACAAACCAGCACAGAATTGTGCCAATATGCCATTTGAAAGGAGGCCTTAACGGGGCCTACAACTACAACTCACAACGCACAATGACATGCTACCTTGGTCTGAAGGAGGCCTAAAAATGGCTACTACCTCAACAGACACGGGTATAGACCTGTGGCAGTGCTAAACTAAACTGAGCAGAACTCATGAACATCTACCAACAACACTTGTAAAACACAAGCTACCATACTAGAAGGAGGCTCAATCCACTAGAGCCTACAACTCCTACAGTATATGCCATATAGCTGTTGTGGCAAAGATCAAGCTAACGGGAGCTAACAGAAACCAAACTGAAAGTGAGGTTAATAAAAAAAAAAAAAATTCCTTACATTTATATAGCGCTTTTCTGGGTACTCAAAGTGCTTTACATATGGAAGGGGGAATCTCCTCAACCACCACCAATGTGCAGCATCCACCTGGAAGATGCGACGGCAGCCATATTGCGCCAGAACGCCCACCACACACCAGCTTATTGGTGGAGAGGAGACAGAGTGATGAAGCCAATCAGTGTATGGGGATGATTAGGAGGCCATGATGGACAGAGGCCAATGGGTAAATTTGGCCAGGATGAGCGGGGCCAGAACCACCAGGCACAGATGTTGATGCCTCTTCCCTTGAGAAGAGTGGCAGATGGGAATGGAGCGTCTTCATGGGATGACGCTCACAGTTAACATAGACAGCACCCTCAAGCACTGTCCGTGCGTGCTCCTCGCCCAGACAGAAAACTCACAGGTTGTGTGTTTCCTTGGGTGTCAAAAACCTTGGACACGGGTCAGCACACTTCCTGAAACGTTTGACATTTTGAAAAAATTCCTTACCGGATTCTATAGCAATAGCGATCAGACACAACAGTCCCGAAAAACGAAAAGATACTAAATGATTCTCTAGGCGCTCCTTATATACTTCCGGGTCGCGCTATGATGATGTCATAGGCTGTCCAATAGGATTGGAGAGATTTGATATTTGGCTTTCAGACGTCGGTTCACGTGTGGCGTGTAGCCCACATAGACTTCTGTTGTGCTCACTGTGTGAAGAGTTTTGCAAAAGTGACCCAAGTATTGAGAAATGTGTCCTAGCGTCTTTAAAAATCTGTAAATAATAATAATAATAATAATTCCTTACATTTATATAGCGCTTTTCTGGGCACTCAAAGCGCTTTACATATTGAAGGGGGAATCTCCTCAACCACCACCAATGTGCAGCATCCACCTGGAAGATGCGACGGCAGCCATATTGCGCCAGAACGCCCACCACACACCAGCTTATTGGTGGAGAGGAGACAGAGTGATGAAGCCAATCTGTGTGTGGGGATGATTAGAATGCCATGATGGACAGAGGCCAATGGGTAAATTTGGCCAGGATGTCGGGGTTACACCCCTACTCTTTTCGAAGGACATCCTGGGATTTTATCGACCACAGAGAGTCAGGACCTCGGTTTAACGTCTCATCCGAAGGATGAGTGTGCAATCCAACAGGTGATGCACTCAGTGAAACACCAAAACCCTAAACGGGGAGTACAAATAGTCACCATGCTCTTAAAACAGAGGCTAAACACAAGCCTACTATTATGAGAACAGGTGCTAACCTGTGGGAGCACTAAGAGTAAAGCTCACATACGTGTAGGGCGAAAACTAGAACCCAAAGCAAACATAACGCTTTGTAATATAAATGCTATCCTGAAAAGGATAAATACTCTCACCAAACAGAATTTAACATCTGTATTGAACCCTAGAGAACGGAAGCTAAAATAAGCTAGCATCGTAACCTCAAACTTGAATGTTAATTCAAGGGGCTCAGGGGAAAGACAAATTCATAGGATGAATCAGGTTCTAGAAAGTGGGGCCTAGCATACGCAGCATATACTTATCGAAGCAAAGATAAGGGCCTACCACCTGAGACAACAGCATCAGGGAGGCTCATAACAGCCTACTACCTTAGCTGTTATCTTCAGCCATTGCACCTACACTATCAACAAAGGGAAATGGGCATATGGCCTAACGACTCTCCCTCAGGAGGAGGCCAGAACTAGGAACTATACAACCTAACAAGGGATAGTAATACAAAGGGTGATTTATAACAATAAACACCCAATCCTTGTCCTAGCCTGGGCCGCTAAGCTGTGGGCCTACAGGGCCACACAAAGCATAGCAATGCCTGGGCTTCACCTCTGAACCCCACTGGATAAGAGGAAATAAATAAATCGAAGCTCAACAAGCAAACAATGTCAGGCACTAGACATAAATATCAACTGAAGTGACGAGTGCTAACTCAAACTTACTCTAGCTAACACCAGAGGGGAAGCTACTTTATACAAATGTGGCTAAGAGGTAGCCATTTTGTGGCCTGAACAAACATCACCATATCATCAAAACCAACCTAACAAACTTCAGTTTACCCAAAAATCCCTAACTTTTTTTGACTTCATGCTCGGGAAAAAAAACTATACAGGAAAACAAGGTCAACATATTTTGAAACATAAATATAGACTCAGCTTACCTTCCTGCAGCTCGAAGACCGAAGACTCCTCTTTTCCTTTTTCTTTTCACAAGGAAGGATGGAATCTAGGGTTCTTTAAAGCCTAAAAGAGCTTCTTTAACTATAAAGTCTGAAGGCGGGCCTTCAGAAAAATCAAATTCTCATCATGGGCCCAGCCATCAGCCTGACTGTTTAAGAAGCGCCTGAGCATGTTAAACAAATTCCCAAAACCCAGGAGGCGGAGGAAGAAGGGGCGAGGGCAGTTGTACAGTCGCCCTTGAAGAGAAGGGATCGATTACCGATGCTGCTGGCGCCTACGATCAGTCACCTCCCTCAAATCCTGCTTCTTCCTCCTCGAGTCCCGCCGCTTTTGCGACTTGCTCCTAGGAGGAGGCGCTCGAGCAGCGACGCTGGACTTCTGGCCCTGCCTCTGAACCTAAGCTCGAGACGGGCCAGGACCTCCTGGCTGTCTGGGCCCAGATTCGGATCTGAGCGGGATGCAGGTTCAAAACGCTGCCTTCGCCTCCCTGAACTTCCCAACCACTGCCTCGACGGAGGTACCAAAAAGTTCAGAGGGCGACACCGGGGCATCAAGGAGAAAGCTCTTTTCTTTCTCCCCGATGTCCACCATGTTCAACCACAGATGTCTCTCTGTGGCCACTGTCGTTTAGACGACAGGACCAGAGCTTTCAGTGTTGGTGCACTCCCCGTGACGAGATAGTTTGCAAACGTCTCATCAATAGGGGGCATCAACACATACCCATGCTGGCTCAATCCTTGGACATCAGCGAAGTTTGCCCACTGATGTCGATGAATACGAGCCGAGTACGGGTTCTTCCATGCCTTCTTGATCTCGACATGAAGATCAGGAAGCTCACGGGAGCTACCGGGCCATGGCCGGAAAGGAACCGCTTGTCAAGTCGTCTGCATGCTGTTTCTTTCCTAACACGCTCCCAAGGCAGCTGCAGCCTGCCAGAACACATTCCATAACCTCCAGTAGTTCAGCATACGCCGGGCAGGGAGGCTTAGAGGAATCAGCAGGCTCGCCTGCTTCTTCCTCAACTGCCGTCTCCTGCTCTCTGGGGCTAGCAGCCAGAAGAGCACTCGCTGCTGGATCCGATGACATCAGAGAAAGGACCTCATCGTCATCCAGAAACTCCTCCCCGCCAGCCGCTGGGGGCTGAGAAAGATTAACACCTCTCTCAAAGTCTGCAGCGAGCTCCACCTGTGGGCCCCATGATTTCAGCCGCTGCTCTGGCTCAGCATGAGCGGGGCCAGAACCACCAGGCACAGATGTTGATGCCTCTTCCCTTGAGAAGAGTGGCAGATGGGAATGGAGCGTCTTCATGGGATGACGCTCACAGTTAACATAGACAGCACCCTCAAGCACTGTCTGTGCTTGCTCCTCGCCCAGACAGAAAACTCACAGGTTGTGTGTTTCCTTAGGTGTCAAAAACCTTGGACACGGGTCAGCACACTTCCTGAAACGTTTGTCAGACATTTTGAAAAAATTCCTTACCGGATTCCATAGCAATAGCGATCAGACACAACAGTCCCGAAAAACGAAAAGATACTGAATGATTCTCTAGGCGCTCCTTATATACTTCCGGGTCGCGCTATGATGATGTCATAGGCTGTCCAATAGGATTGGAGAGATTTGATATTTGGCTTTCAGACGTCGGTTCACGTGTGGTGTTTCAAATGCAGAGTAGAGTTCCCTTTTGAAAGGGAAATATTCTTATCATGCATTATGGGACAAATGTTTCTTCCTGATATATTACTTTTATTTTTCAGTTGTTAACAAGTATTATTCAATACTGAAGCCACAAAACTCTTCATATAGTCTTTATTACCGAGATGAATCTTGGCCAAACAGTTAATCTCACCTCCACAACTGACTCTGACCAACAAAAAACTTCATACATGTCTCAAAATAAACTCATTCCACCATAACACAATTATCATTCAGAAAACATGCATTTAATTTATAACACACTGAACTAAAAAAACACTAACCACAGAAAGCATTACATAAATCTTGAACGTTTATTTTTAAAGTTTGAATGATTTCTTTTTCGCATAAATATTCATTATACGATAAGAATAAGATCTTTTAATTTTTACTGGCTGTATTACAGCATAAATTTATGAGAAATGCAGCAATTAGTTTTTTGTATATCTTTACATATAGAACTGTAATCTACATACAAAATAATAAAAAGTTGAAACAACAACAATAAAATCCTAAAGAAATAATAACAAAACAACAAGAACCAATAATTTAAAAAAACAAATACAAACAAAACATTAAAAACATCAAAAACATTTCTAGTATAATGACATATGTGCAGTATTGGAGTCGTAGCTCTGCCAGTTTGTATGTTCTCTCCGGTTTCCTGAGGGATTATACCACAATCCAAAGACATAAAGGAGAGGTAAATTGCAGGAAGTATGGCAAAGCGACACAGTGTCTTATTCCCTTCTCATGGAACCATGGTTACATGCATAACCTGAGACGTTCCTTTGATGCTGTGGGAATGTTTATACCCACGCCTCCATACATACAAGTGCCCCAGTCCTAGCCTGGTCTGACACACCAAGGAGGAAACCAGATACCAATGGGTCTATCCCCAATGACACACCATCCA
Source organism: Culter alburnus (assembly GCA_028476615.1). Classification (NCBI taxonomy): domain Eukaryota; kingdom Metazoa; phylum Chordata; class Actinopteri; order Cypriniformes; family Xenocyprididae; genus Culter; species Culter alburnus. Next base: position 27,993 of record JAOTNS010001204.1, on the reverse strand, counting down.
AAGGAATATGGTAAGCAGCCACAAACAGCTAAAAGGTGGAGGGGGCCAACCCTGCAGAGAACCACTTCTGCAGGAACTTAGGATTGTACCAAGTGGACAGTCAACTGGGTTCAGCGGGTGATTTCCGCACCATGAAGTGAATACTCTACACTTAAAGGCATACTGTTTCCTCATGGAGGGAGCTCTGGAATGAAGTATGGCCTCAACAACCTCAGTTGAAAGACCTCAGATGAATACCTGTGTTGTCTGTACGAACAAGAACATGGTCACTCCTGAAGTCTGGGAGGAAGTGTTTCAATGATAGAAAGATGGCTATCATTTCCAAGTCATTAATGCACCAGGAAAGAGGATGCCCCTTCACAGACCTTGAATTGATTGAACCTAAAAAAAAAAATAATAAAAAAAAAAAAAAAAAAAAAAAAATCGCTCCCCAGCCCATGAGGGAAGCATCCGTCGTTAGCATTATGCGATGACAAGGAGCTCTAAACACGGAACCCTGCGACAAGAACCAAGGCTTCTTCCACATAACCACGGTACAAAGCATCTGTGTGTAACCTTGGTCATGTGAAAAGGGTTAGCCCTCAGGGAAAACCCCTTGGTCTTGAGCCACCACTGCAAAGGTCTCATGTACAGAAGCCAAAAGGTATCCTGTTGGGCACAGCTGCCATAGACCTAAAAGTCTCAAAACTATTTGACAGTGAGTGACTGGCCTAGCTTTATCTTGTTCCGGCTGTGAGGATCAAATATACAAGGATACAAGCAGGAGACATAAGTGCCTGCATGGTTGTTGGATCCCACAATACACCAAAAAAGTGGTTGTCTGTGCTGGAGAAAATCACACTCTATTAAGTTCTGCCGTAACCCCGACATCTCGATGCTGAACTGCCATATGCTCCAAATGAGCTAAAAATCGACAAATTGAAGCAATAACACGAATGCCCTGGAGACACAAGGAGCAAAAGCTGAATTTGTGAAAGTACAGGGTGATGAGGCTAGGCCGAAAGGAAGAACCTGATACTGGTAAGCAAACCTGAGGAGCTTCCTGAGTTTAGAAAAGAAGGAAATATGGAAGTATGCATCCTAAGATCTATTGTGACAAACTAGTCCTCGGATCTGAATGTGTCACAATCCGCCTCAGCACAGATCTAGAATTGGGATGCACCCCCCCCAATCCTATATCAGAATGATACTGGCTATAGAACCTGGACTCTTTTTTGGGAGGAGGAGTACAGTTGATGTCTCGTTTCATTACCAGAGCCTGCTTGGAACCTACCACAGTGGGTAGGATCCCATTGAAGTGAAAGGCTAGCAGAGAGCTCCCAGGTCACTGCACACTTAAGCACCAGAAGTAGCAGGGTTAGCAAACAGGTCTCCTGAGGGCACCAAAGAGAATTGGGCACTGTATGATGAGGTGTGAGCCACTTACTCTCTGGAGGCCAAGAGAACCAGTCTCTCAAGACTGGTTTCTGGTATAACTCAAGCGACCAATTAGGTGCTCTGAAGTGGCAAACCAACAGGGAACAGCCGAAATGATTGCTCTGGGACCAGGCCCGGATTAACACAGTGTAGTGCCCTAGGGTGACCACATTTAAAGTGCCCACCCCTACAAAAAAATAAATAAGCAAGCCCAAGAAAGACTGTTGCAATCAAGCAATCATATTAACAGCTGATTTCAGCACCACAGATGCGCGCAGCAGCAAAACACACACACTGAACTTTACAAACATCTAAGCAACCATCTAAAAGAGAAAACCTTTCCACAAATTTCAAATCGACAACAGAGTCACATATTTGCTGAGAAATAATGGTAAAAAAAGCCTTACCTAAGCAGAAAATCTTTTTTTCTAGAATTTGTGCATGCAAAATCGTCAATTAATTCTGCGTTTACGTGCAATAGGAATTATCGTAAATACGAGCTTCCTAGGTAAAAAATTGCACATGAACATTTACATAGGCCTATGTGTGTAATCATTTGAAGCGTATTGTATGTTTTATACACAGCGAAATTTGCCTGCATTTGACAGAAATTACAGAATCGTCAGCCTGGTGTCCTCCATGCAGTGCCATGCACAGAGGCGAAATCGCGTTCTGGGGGAGGAGAAATGGGAACGCGGGGGCACCGCGACGTAGAGACCTACATCGGATGGGACGGATTTTTCAGTCCCGCGCCCGCTCGCCCGCTTCCCGCAGGTATCATTTGATTCTCCCGCAACTCGCACGCGAGTAGTGTCTTACCGCCCGCGCCGCACTCTGTTGCGTTCTGTCGGACGGATCCGGGAGTGCAGGTCTCTACCGCGATGGGACCGCAAAGGGCACTTTCACTTTCGCGATCAAAGGGGCAGTGCTCTTTATATTCTCTCTGTATATATTGTATCATTAACTGTTAATTTTGTATCCGTATCTTTCCAGCTAAATAATATATATACAAAACATGATTTAAAAAAAAAAAAGTCTAGTCATTAGCTATCTAAATCACTTGGTGCCCCCCTATTGGCTGGTGCCCCAGGGCACTCGCCCAATCCCGTCTATGGATAATCCGGCCCTGTCTGGGACCCTCCAAGCATCCCAGTGCCACTATGTTTCCGGCTCGTTTCCAGGCTTCCTCAGAAATAAATGCAGCCAAAGATCAACCATACAAGTAACACGGTCTGGATGAAAGGCTGAACATGGTAAATCTAACATCTCAAAGTCAGATAGCATTTATCATTTAATTCTTCAGAATTAAATACAGCCAAAGATCAACCAGACAAGTTAACGGACTGGATGAAAGGCAGAACATTTTATATTAACAGACATCTAACTTCTCACGTGAGATAGTATTTATTATTTAATTTCTCAGAATGATGCTTGCTAGCAATTGAAAAAAATAAAAGTTAAATTCTGTGTGAACTAGTAACACTCCACTTAGTAGGCCAGGAGGATACACTGAATAAGGGGAATGTTTGTGTCACTTAAACAGCACAAAACAAAAAAAGAATAAAACGGGAGACAGATGTTCATCAATAAACCCAAGTGTATTTACAAATCAATCCGTGTACACACAAAAACCACATTAAACATCTAAGGTGAAAAACGTATGTGTGTGTGTGCGTGTATGTTGGAGAAAGTCTCTAGCGTCCAGCGCGTAAAAAAATCATATAGGAACAGTCTCACCGGAGAAATAGTAAGTCCGAGAGCAGTATCCTTCAGGAGAAGTCAAACTGTTTAAAGTCCTCTGGGGCGAGTATTCTGTGCAAAAACCAAACACTCTACAAGAGACAGCGAAAAATCAGCACAGCAAAAAACAGCCAGGATTCGAAGCAGATGAAAAAAGATAAATATATATATGACTGAAAAAGACGCGCTGTTAAAACGCCGGCGTGCCGGTTCCTTATATAGAAAAAAAACACTGTAAACAAATCCCACTGAGATGACGTAACGTCACGTGACGGCGGAGCGCGAGGAGAATCTCGCTGGAGCAGAATCTCGCGGGAATACAAATCAAAGTCAAACACAGACAACACATCAGGGAGAAAACAGTACACAGAGGAAAGATATTAACATATAATAGTCAATGCCTTATTATTGGCAATTTAAACTATAATTAGGCTTTCCCTTATGTGGCAACGCTACAATCTGTTTTGAGAATGTTGAGAATTTTGTACACAATGTTTTGAGAAAATTATGCACATGATTTGTAATTTGTATGAAAATTATTAAAAACTTACAATCTGTTTAAGACAATTATAAAGAAATCAGATCTCTTTGTTAAAGCAGCTATTTGAGTTTGGAAAAATGTGTCAAACTTTTGAGAAATACTGCAAGAAACATTATTCACCTTATCTTTTTGTTTGTTTGTTTTGTTTTGTTCTATAAAAGCATTTTCCATGTTGTTAAAATTGTCGATGTTAAAAATTCTGAAATGATGTTTGCTATGGTGCCCTGGAGGGGGCAGGTTCAGTTCACCACGGTTAATCTATTCAGTATTAATGAAATATGATAATGTAAAAATAAAATACCCATAGAAAAAAAAAAGTTGTTTCCTTCAAAATAAATCTTGTGGTCATGCAGAGATGGGCACTTAAGTTAGTGATTCAGACTCAAGTCACATTTTAATTGACCTCAGACTTCACTCTGACTCATCAGAAAGACTTAAGTCTTAACCTTAAAGGTGCCCTAGATTGTTTTTTTACAAGATGTAATATAAGTCCTAGGTGTCCCCTGAATGTGTCTGTGAAGTTTCAGCTCAAAATACCCCATAGATTTTTTTTAATTAATTTTTTTAGCTGCCTATTTTGGGGCATCATTAACTATGCACTGATTTTTTCAGCACGGCCCCTTTAAGAGATGCGCTTCCTCTGCCCCACGAGCTCTCGACTATATATACATCGCATAAACAAAGTTTACACAGCTAATATAACCCTCAAATGGATCTTTACAAGATGTTCGTCATGCATGCTGTATGCATGCTTCGAATTATGTGAGTAAAGTATTTATTTAGATGGTTACGTTTGATTTTGTGTGAGTTTGAGGCTATGCTCTGTGGCTAAAGCTAACATTACACACTGTTGGAGAGATTTATAAAGAATGAAGTTGTGTTTATGCATTATACAGACTGCACGTCATTCGAGGGCACCTTTAAAGGTGCCCTTGATTCAAAAATTGAATTTACCTCGGCATAGTTGAATAACAAGAGATCAGTACATGGAAAAGACATACAGTGAGTCTCAAACTCCATTGTTTCCTCCTTCTTTTATAAATCTCATTTGTTTAAAAGACTTCCGGAAAACACTCGGATTTCAACATAACACCGACTGTTACGTAACAGTCGGGGCTCCACCCCAATATTTGCATAATGCCAGTGTTCAAATGCATTACACAAGGACAGCCAGTAACGTCTGGATCTGCACAGATGAATCATCAGACTAGGTAAGCAAGAACAACAGCGAAAAATGACAGATGGAGCAATAATAACTGACATGATCCATGATATCATGATATTTTAGTTATATTTGTAAATTGACTTTCTAAATGTTTCGTTAGCATGTTGCTAATGTAGGCTACTGTTAGTTAAAGTTACACCGTTTATTACTGTATTCAGTGAGTATTGAGCGTCGCTATTTTCATTTTTAAACACTTGCAGTCTGTATAATCATAAAACACAACTTCATTCTTTATAAATCTCTCCAACAGTGTAGCATTAGCCGTTAGCCACGGAACACAGCCTCAAACTCACTCAAAATAAACGTTGACATCCAAATATATACTTTACTCACATAATTCGAAGCATGCATGCAGCATGCATGACGAACATCTTGTAAAGATCCATTTGAGGGTTATATTAGTTGTGTGAACTTTGTAAATGCGCTGTAATATAGTAAACAACTCATGTGGCAGGGAACACGCTCGCTATTAAAGGGGCGGCGTCAGTGAAAATCAGTGCATTGTTAATGATGCCCCAAAATAGGCAGTTAAAAAAATTAATAAAAAAAAAAACTATGGGGTATTTTGAGCTGAAACTTCACAGACACATTCAGGAGACACCTTAGACTTATATACATCTTTTAAAAAACATGTTCAAGGGGACCTTTAAAGGATTAGTTCACTTTCTAATGAAAATCAGCCCAAGCTTTACTCACCTTCAAGCCATCCTAGGTGTATATGACTCTCTTCTTTCTGATGAAAACAATCAGAGAAATATTAATAAATATCCTGACGCATCCAAGCTTTATATTGGTAGTGAGTGGGGGTCACTAGTTTGAGCTGAAGAAAGTGCTTCCATCCACATCCATCCATCCATCATAAATATGTGCTCCACACGGCTCCGGGGGGTTAATAAAGGCCTTCTGAAGCAAAACGATGCATTTGTGTAAAAAAATATCAATATTTAAACAAGTTATGAAGTGAAATATCGAGCTTCCGCTAGACTGCCCTCCGTATTCAACGTACGAAGAAAGTGTAAAACTCTTGCAGTTCACAAAGTTTATGCTACGTCCTATGCCTTCCCTATTCAGCTTACAGAAAAAGCTTAACTAACGCGACGCCAGTTTACACTTTCTTCGTAACTTTTGCGAACTAGTCCTAGGTTTTTCGCCCGATAGGAACCAAATCAGTGTTGAAATGTCCAGTGCACAAAAGTCAAAATTTTCGTTCACGGTCCCCAAGGGGTGCCAAAACGTATGATGTGGGCGGAGTCACTTCTACTAAAATGGCTACAACTCGAGAAAGAAATGAGAGAAAGAAATCGCATCGATTGGACACTAGGTGGTGCTATAACTTGAAAAAACATGATAACAGCTGTAACTACGCAACCGTTAGTCAGATCGACTTGAAACTTGGCGTGCAGTGTCGTGGTCCAAGGGGGCATGGCAGTCTATGAGGACATTGGCGTATCTCAAAAAACATGGCTGCCATCGGGCAATGAAGTTTGAGCATCTATTAGGCAAGGTTAACGGAGGCTGATCGGAACCAAACTCGGTGGCATGTTTGACTAGCGGTCTGTAAGATTTTGAAAGAAATAGGCCACTAGTTGGCGCTAACGAGTTTTACGCCTCATTAATCACGTGGTGTTTCACAAATCCACACAATATGCATATCATTTGATAGATCTCCTCATGCTGAACAATTTTGCCTCAAATACTAATGCTGTCAATCAAACCGTTCATTAATTATTCGAGAATATTTGAAAAACCTACTTTTGTGAACTAGTCCTAGGTTTTTCACCCAATTGGAATAAAACCAGTACTGGACAATTTTCTGGACTCTCTAGATCAATAATTATCAAAACAAATGTTGAACTTTGCCCACTGGGTTGCTATAACAGGGTAATTTAGAAAATGGGCGTGGCTAAAATACCCAAAAGCCTATAAAACCTAAACGAGAACTTAGAACTTCACGAAAATTGGTGAGCACATGCAGGATATTACTCTAAAGAAGCATACCAATTTTTATGGAGATCGGACCATAGGTGGCGCTATAACTGTTAGAAAACTTTAAAAAACTTGTGTTTTTAATGTTTTTGGGTGAAAATGTATATAACTCAGGGAGTGATCAACTTATTTTCACGGAAGTTATGTCTTCAGACTCCTGAATCCTTGCCGAGTCCAATGACATCAGACTTGCCAGGGTTCGGCTAATGCCACGTTGTGATTTAGCGCTTAAAAAACTTTTGCGAATATCTTCGAAAACCGTTTGTCTGATCAAGACAAAACCACTGTAGGAAACATGGAACCTAAGTTGGTTTACGTAATGTTGTAGCCCAAATGTCAAAATTTTGATAGGAAGTGGCAAAAAAATCCAATCAAAGTCTTTCATGGGTCATTTTTTATGCTCTCATATAATAAGTGTCTATAACTTAAATACAAAATGAGATATGTTCACCAAAACTGGCACACATTTGTATGGACACACTATGAGGACACCCCCCAAAAATTGTGGAGATCGGGCAATAGGTGGCGCAATAACTGTCAAAAAACCTTTAAACCCATATTTATCTTAAATTGCCTGACACTGTCATTTGTGCCACCAGATGGCAGCAGAAGGCCACTAATATAATTCAAGGTTTCAAGGTTTCAATGTTTTGTCATTTATAATCCCTTTAAACTATATAAATCCTTACAATAACATTACACATCACATTTTGTCAAGGTTTACCACTTCATTCGTTCATTTGACATATGTATGTAAGCATGCTTCATAGTATTATTGTTTAAACCTTTTCTGTCTGTGTTTGTTATGATTTCAGTGGTTACATGCTTGCTAAATAAGACAATTCCTTTTTATGCAAATGGCCTTAAATGCTTGAACCCCGATAAATTTTATTGAACAGCTTTATTTATTTTTTTGCTTCAGAAGGCCTTTATTAGCTCATACTAGTGACCCCCATTCTCTACCATTATAAAGTTTGGATGTGTCAGGATATTTATTAATATTTCTTTGATTATGTTCATCAGAAAGAAGAAAGTCATATTCACTTAGGATGGCTTGAGGGTGAGTAAAGCTTGGGCTGATTTTCATTTGAACTACTGAGGAATATTTTTTTCTTTTTTTCCCCTTCTTTTCTGACAGTTTTTTTCAATTGCTAACATACTTTTGTCCAATCTTTAGTCACATTTTCATAACTCTAAACACATTTAGCATAACATCTGTCTGTTGTAGCCAAACCATTAACACAATTCATATCGTTTTCACACAAAATGCAGTCAATTAACATGTTTCTAAAATGCTTAAATTTTCTTTTCATTTAAGCTTACTCCATACCAAAATCATGGATCTTTCTTATTTGCAAATGCTTAAACACAGCAAGTCAGAAATGAAGACCAAATGTTCCAATCATTAAATATACAGTAGTATAAAACCTCTACTTTTGCAACAACAGCAGCTCAACAGAATTGAAAAAAATATATAAAACAAACACTGAAACAATTGATAAGCATTTTAATTAGCAGATCACTGAAATATTGAGAAATAGCAGATTCCAATCTCAGTTTGAAGCATAGTCAGGTGTTCAGTTTCTTTCCATTACATGGACACACAGTAAAATAGGACTCTTTGAATGGGATTTGTTGAGTGTGGATGAAGAACAACACAGAGGAGAAAAAAAAGTCTGGGTAAGGGAGAGGAATAGATGAAGGAGAAGAGGAGAAGTTGGATCAGGACAAGGGAGAAGAAGAGGTAGAGGAGAGGAGGAAGAATGTGTGCTGGACTGTGCATCTCTGTTTTTTTCACCTATGAAAGCTTCTTTCTGCCATGAATAGAATATAAAAAAGGTAATTATGTCTTTTTATCTCACAATTCTGACTTTTTTCTCTCAATTATAGTTTATATATCACAATTCTGAGGGAAAAAGGTTAGAATTGTGAGATGTAAACTCACAATCGTGATATAATAAAGTGAGAGGTAAACTCACAATCGCAAAATAAAAAACAATAAAAAATATGTAATTGTGAGATTAAAAAGTCACAATAACCTTTTATACTTTTTTATTCTGTGATGGAAAAAAAGCTTGAACAGTATCCAAAGGCCATGTATGTTGGATTTCTTGTTGATCAATGGCAGCAATTTCATGTTTTCTTTTACTACAATGATTCCACTACCACTGTTCCATATATGCAGAATATGTGGACTGCGTAGGGCACTAACAACCAAGGGGACACCATCCCACCCTCTATGAGGGCATCATCAACACCACACCCAGCCCCAGAAAGAGATCAAGGGGTCAGCTGAAGTTCTGCATAGGGGACACATTTGACCAGTGGCTGCCCTGAGCAATTCTTTTACTTTCGTCTTATTTTTTCTACTGTACATTCTATAAAGTAATGACTCATTCACTTATGTTGCCAAGAATGCACACATTCAACACTCAACCAAAAATGTAGAATGGCTTACATGTAGACATTCTAATATTACTGCAGTAAGAGGAAAATGAATCATAAAAAACAATGGATTTCCTATTTTCTCCAAGTAGAACCTAAACATAAGTAATGCAGTTTTCGTAATGCCATCAACTGTTAGTATTTTGACAGTCATTGCACTATGATTGACTATACACTCTTAAAACAGATGTGTTAAAAACAACACAACCTATGTTATATTTTAACACACCTGTGTGTCTATTTAAGGACAACACATTGTGTTACTTTTAACTCAACCGTGTGTTATTTTTTCTTAATACAGGCATAAAATATTTAACACACTAATGAGAGAGAGAGAGAGAGAGAGGAGAGAGAGAGAGAGAACACAACACTGTGTCCAACACAACATGTGTTAACTATCATCCAATCACATTGCTGCTACGTCACTCGCAAGCCGTTTAAGCAAGTTTGTGCCTCTTTCTTCATCGGTGGATGACTAACACCCGGGTGTTAGATATAACACAGGTTGTGTTAAAAACAACCAACCTGTGTTATATCTTAAACATCGTGTGTCTAGTTAAGGACAACACATGGTTGTGTTACTTTTTTAACTCAACCAGTGGTTACTCTTCTTAACACAGGAAGTGTTAAAATATTTAACACACAAGTGTCATAAATCCAATTTGTGTCATAATGTGCTGTTTTGACAGTTAAAATAAATGCAATACACCACTCTTTAGAAAGGATGTGTTAAAAACTGACTCAAAATGTGTTAAATTTTTACACATCAGTGTGTGTGAGTTAGGGACAACACTTGTGTGTTCATTTGACACATTCATTGGGTAATGATTTAACACAGTAAAATGTCAGAAGGGGATCTGCTGTTAACAAGCAGAATCAAAGGAGAAATTCACAATTTTAAGTTACCATCATGGAGATCAGGGTTTGCTTTAGTTGGGCTCTTGACCCTTGACTTTTTAATATTAGATTTTGTTTGGATTGCTGTAACTGAGTCATAACAACCAGACAAGCAAAGAGAAAAGTTGATCAGGTGGTGGGTTATGTTTTCACAATCATTATTTGACCTGAATCACTGAACTCATTAGACCCAATCTTTGAGTAGATTCAACTGCTAGTGTAGAGGATTGTAGCTTAGCAGGGGGGGATGAGATTGGACATGAGAATATATTGTCGGCGTCCCGCATGAATAGCGCTGTTGTTGTTTTTGCGAAAACAGTTGATTTAGCAAATCAATTAGTGCAAAATGGGATTGTAATTAAGGGTATTTTTACACCAGTGCTTCCTTTGTCCACACCTTCCAAGAAAGTGACACTGTCAAATGTGCCGCCCTTTATCCCTAATGAAGTACTGACTAAATTGCTTGCGCGTTATGGTAAGATAGTTTTGCCTATTAAAATGATTCCGATTGGCACCAAGTCTCCTCTCCTGAAGCATGTTGTGTCTTTCAGGCATTACGTTTATATGATTTTGCAGGAACACCTTGATGAACTTGATTTGACTCTGAATTTTCGGCATGAGGATTTTAATTATGTAATTTTCGCTACAACAAACAATATGAAGTGTTTTAGCTGTGGTGAAATAGGACATTTGGTCCGTGCGTGCCCTAATAGAGTGGATAAGCCAAATGAGGTTTTGCCAGTTGTGAGTGATGTAAATAATGCAAACACTGAAGAAAATCAGAACGCTGTGGTACCAATCACTGATGGTGAGGTACCTGGTCCAAGTTCAGCTTTGGTCGAGAAAGCAGTGGCAGTAGAGCCGGTTGATCGATCTATGGATAACGAGGATATGATTGTTACTGTAGCTGAAGTGAATGATATGGAGAGTAAATTAGACAATGCGGACGCTGTGGGTGAACGTTCTGTTCATTGTGAAAGTGTGATGTTATCTGAGTTGGATGACTGTACTTTTTAAACGCCACAGAAGCGAAGGCTAGAGCAACGTCCCCCGATGAACAAGCAAAGAGAGGATTTAGTTGCGATATGAGTCAAACTGACACGGAAAGCGAAAGCGATTTCTCAGAAGGTAGTATAACATGCAGTTTGCCGCAAAGTGGATTCTCCAGTAGGAGCTATAGTGCGGATGACATTAACGCCTGTTTCACACATAATCCGTCTGCAGTGCGTATGCGTTGCGTATTTTTTTACGCACCCATGTTAACGGATTAGAGCGTTCACACTGCACGCGGTTGCGGTCCGTCATTGCGTTCCAGGAGTGGTGCGTCTGCAGCAGTGCAGCGATCGTTTACGTACCGAGTCTATTTTTGCTGCTAGTACATTACATAAAGATTTTTTTTTAATGATTTAACGTCATGCCAGCAACAAGCTATATTCATGCCAAAAGGAACCATTTCAATTTCACAGTTCAGTGTATCTTTCAAACAATTATTTTATTTAAAAAATGAACAGTGTTTAATTGCTAATGAGATCAGATATGTTTTCCCCACTGTTGGAGGGAAACTCGCATCCCAGCTGGCAATGACGTGACAGGCGGACCAAACCAACTATTCAAAAACAAGGTGACATGGATGACACTCGTCTTCATCGTTGAGGTGGAAAAAACATAACATTCTGTATGACCGCAGAATGTATTGTAAAAGATTTGAATGCGAAAGGAAAAAGGCATGGGAAGCAGTTTCGTCGGCTGTTGGTGTGGCGACAGATTTGCTGTGCTGCACCCATAGACAGTAAAAGAAATGGACACAGCGACCCCATTGAACTAAATTGAGACAAGTGAAGCCCATTTTTAGCGATTTTTAGCACTTCCGTTTCTGACGCGCAGACTCAAACTAAGCTTGATGAGGTCAGCAACCTGTCTGACAGATGTACATCTTCTAATAGCTGTGCGTGCAAACTGCCATCGTTAATCTTGCAGAGGACGGCGAGCTGAGCGGGGAGTCTTTGGCGTGATGTGAGCAGGAGTAAGTATTTGATTAATTATTTGTATAGTATTTTAAAAATGTAACGCCAGTACGCCATATTAAGTTAATGCATTACTAGTGCCTGCGAGCTTTCCTCCTGTCTGTACGGTAATTTCTCTACTTGCGACAGAGAGTCGAGTGGTTATGACGCAATTGTTAGCCTATTTTTACAAAAACTGTTTCTACGGGGCCATAATGTAACATAGAAGGTAATGGAGCCCTTTATACATTGTCGTATATCTTTAGAAATAAATAATGGACAAATGGAGTCTTTAAACGCCTCAGATGTAAAGTTATTCGCTGTCAAAGTGACGCCAAAATGAATGGGAGTCAATGGGATGCTAACGCAAGTGAAGTTCTACTACAAGATGGCGGCACGCGGCCGACTTCAACTTCCGGTCGACTCCGTGGGCACTGGCTGCCACCGCGCTGAATTAAAGCGACAGCGCATTGTTCGCATTAAAATAAACATGTATTGACGCGAAAAATCTAGTCATTTCACCATAGATGCATATAATTAAAGTCTACTATGTTTCAAAGTCAACACATGGCTTTTTGCCTCGGGTAAAGCAAGTAAAAACAAGGAGATAAACGAGGCATAATGGATAGCACTTGTCTCTTCGTGGAGGTGGAAAAACAAAAGTTCTTTATGACCTGCAGGATTTCTTGTATAAAGATTTAAAAGCGAAAGACGAGATTCGGCTATTTTTGTCTATTGTAGTTTTAATTTAAAATGTTGTGGTTTTAACATATAGGCTAGCCTGTTTAAATGTTTTGCAAAATGCTTGAGCAACGTAATATATGGATCTAAAGTATTACCTTATATAAATATAAAGTAATGAATTGAATAAAACGTTTAAATGTGCGTTTAAACGTGTCATTTATGTAGGAGTGTAGCGTAAAAGAATTGCAATGCTGACAATGTTCAGTAATAACTTTTGGATTTGAAATGAAAATAAGTAAATGTTGTGTTTATGATGTTCAGCCACGGATCAGTTGCGCACTGCAAACGTGGCATGTGTGAAAGCACAATAAGGCGTGCTACTCCTGCAACGCATCCATTCTGCAACACGCACCGCTTTCGCACTGCAAATGGAGTATGTGTGAAACAGGGGTAAGAATTCAAGAAAAGTTCGTGTTGAGCAATTTTTTCCTGATGTGATACAGTTCATTGATAAAGTGAAAATATATAGGAATGAAGGGTGTTTTAGTAATCAAGAGGTGTATCGTCTTAAGAAAATACTTGCTAAGCTGAATGCTCAACCGGAATCTAATGTCAGTAATGAAAAATAATCAGCAGGCCTATGCGAGTTTTTGTTTATTGAGCCTAATTTGCTTTTGGCTTTCCTCATTTATGGGAGAAATAAATATCGCTTCTCTGAATATAAATGGGGCTAGGGAAGGGAAAAAGAGGTTTCACCTTTTTGAACTAGTCAAACAAAAGAAAATTGATGTTTTATTTGTTCAAGAGACTCACAGTGATGAGTTGAAACTTGGGTAAAGTTGGTTTTATATTCGCACATTCGGACATCCGTATCCAATAGCCTTGTTAATCACACTACAATGGACATTCAGTGGACATTCACAAGTAAATGTGCCATTAAAACAATACTTGCCTATTTTGATCGACTGGGAAAAATGTTGTAAGTTGACAATCGTTGGTTGTCAATATCATGTCGCTGCTTAAAATTCGCAAACGTTAATTTATTGCACATTTATTGGAAAGTCTGAATTTATCAGAAGTCCGAATGTGCGAATATAAAACCAACTTTACCCAAGTTGAGTTGAATGCGTGTGATTGGGCCAGAGAGTTCGATGGCATGTCTATATTAAGTCATTTGAGCTCCACTAGTGGAGGTGTTGCAATTTTATTTTCTAAAGGATTTATTCCTTGCACATATCAAGTAGAGGAAATCATAAAAGGCAGACTTTTAAAAATCAGAGCCCAGTTGAGAATTGTTTTTTGTTTTTATTTCTGTTTAGCTCCCACTAGAGCAGTTGAAAGGATGTGTTTTTTAGACACTCTGAGTGATGTTTTGGCTAATTGTAGTACAGAGGATGTTTTGATTTTAGGTGGGGATTTTAACTGTACTGAACAGCCATCAGATAGAATGTAGAACCCCATATGCCATCGCGTAGGAAATTAATACAATGATTTCTAATGAGATTGTGATGTTTGGAGAAATTTTCATTACTTACAGAGACAATATACTTGGGCACATGCTCATGATAATTTATTATCCCTAGCTAGGTTAGATAGATTTTATGGGTATAGACATCAATCTAATTTGTTTAGAGAGTGTTCAATTTTTCCTGTTGGTTTTTCAGATCACAGCTTAGTTAAATGTGTTGTAACCATTGGTTTTCTAAAGACAAAGAGTGCTTATTGGCACTTGAATACTAATTTGTTGTGATATTTTGTTTCAAGAGTATTTTAAAGAGTTTTGGATTGGTTTTAGATCCCAAAAATCATCCTTTCAATCACTGCAGCAGTGGTGGGACTTTGCAAAAATACAAGTTAGACAGTTATGTCAGCAATACACGTTTAATGTCACAAGGGATAGAACAAGTACAGTTGAATCATTAGAAGAAGAATTAAAAGATATGCAGGAATGCACAGATGCCTCAAGAGATTTAAATTTTACAAAGAGTTTTAAAGAGAAAAAGAATTCTTTAAATAAGTTATTGGACTTGATTACACAAGGAGCTTTGGTCAGGTCAAGATTTCAAAATATTGAATTGATGGATGCACCTTCAAAATTTCTCTTTAATTTAGAAAAAAAGAATGGGCAAAAGAGGTTCATACACAATTTACGTTCGGAGACTGGGGTTTTGTTATCGGACCCTTCTGAAATCAGAAAAAGGGCAGTTGGTTTCTATCAGAAACTATATGAGAGTGAGTTAAATCTTGATGTAATGATGGGTCGGAAGACAGAGGATCCATTTGCAGTTTTATTAAGAGCGTTAGTATCAAACAGGGGCAAGACAGTACCGTAGTCGGGGACAGGCAAGGGTCGAGGCTGGCAGCAAGCAGGCATAAACAGGTCACAGGCAGAGTTCAAGACAGGCGGCTAACAATCACAAGGTCGAAAAACAGGCAAGAGTCGAGGCAGGCGGCAAGGTTCAGCAGAGATATACAGTCCAGGTAATAACAGAAGTTCAGTCCACAATAAACGCTCAGAAATGATCACTACAGCAAATCAAGACTTCGCGACTGAGAGTGTGTGTGTGTGTCTTAAATAGTGTGAGTGTGATATGGTGCAGGTGCATGGGTAATCAGTCCCAGGAATGCGGGCCTATGGGAATTGGAGTCCAGATACGAACAGTCAATATTCAGGGGATGGCTCCCTCCGGTGGTCCAGAGGATGCGCCGGAGAAGCTGTATTCGTGACAGAGCCCCCACCCTGCGAGCGGCTCCTGACGCGAGGAGGCGGGCGCCGAGGCCTTCCACGAGGTCGCGGGGCCGGTCTCTCGGATGAGTCCGGTGGAATTCTTCCACAAGAGTGGGGTCCAGGATGTCATTCACGTTGACCCAGGATCGCTCCTCTGGACCGTACCCTCCCAGTCAACGAGATACTGGAGCCTCGGACCCCGGCGCCGGAATCGAGTAGCCTCGAACTTGGTAAGCCTCCTCGCCCTCGATCATCAGTGGTGGGGGATGTAGACCCTCTCGGACCCCCGGAGGGTTTCAGCAGGGAAACATGAAAAGTGGGAGAAATGCGATAATTAGCAGGTAAATCTAGACGGAATGATACTGGAGTAATTGTTTGAGAATTTGGAAAGGCCCGACATACCTGGGACTGAGTTTCTTGCTTGGGAGTCTCATTCGTAGGTCCCGGGTGGACAACCAGACCCATTGACCAACGGCATACTGAGGATTGGGTCGGCGATGACGGTTAGCCTGCTCCTCCTGTCTCCTGACCGCTCGTTGTAGATGGTGATGAGCCAGATTCCAGGTCTCCTCACTCCCTGCATCAGGAGTTGACTGCCGGAAGTTCCCCTGACCAAGGGAACATGGGTGGTTGGAAGCCTAGGACGCACTGGAAGGGGGTCATTCCCATAGAAGGTTTACGTAGGGAGTTCTGTGCATATTCTGCCCACATCAGATAGCGACTCCATTCAGATTGTCGTTTCTGACAATAAGTCAGTAGAAATCGTGTGAGCTCTTGGTTGAGTCGTTCAGTTTGACCATTCGATTCGGGGGTGATAGCCTGAAGTGAGACTAATGTTTATGTGAGGTTTTAAAGAATGCAGACCAAACCCGTGACGTGAACTGGGGACCCCTGTCTGACACAATATCCTCAGGTAATCCATACAGACGAAATACATAGTTACATAACAATTCCGCGGTCTCGAGAGCTGTGGGCAGTTTGGGAAGAGGAATCAGACGGCAGGCTTTAGAGAATCGATCAACTGCAGTTAGAATGGTGGTGTTTCCCTGAGAAGGTGGTAAGTCTGTAACAAAGTCTATGGCGATGTGTGACCAGGGGCGTTGAGGAATGGGAAGGGGTTGTAATAAGCCAGCGGGTGCTTGGTGGGATGATTTTGATGTTTGACAGGCTGTGCATTGTTGGATGAATTTTGTGGTGTCTTGAGGCATGGTTTCCCACCAGAATCGGTTCTGAAGTAGATTGAGTGTAGCAGTGACTCTGGATGGCCAGAGCTGGGTGAATCATGGACATGGTGCAGAACCTCTCTCTTAATGGTGCTGGTACATGGATGCGGTCTGGTGGACAGGTAGCGGGTGGAGCAGTTTGTTCGTTGGCTTGTGTGATTTCGGTGATTATGTCCCATTGTATGGGTGCAAGAAGAATAGCTTCTGGAATGATTCGTTCTTCGGGTTGAACTTGATCAATGGTTTCGGTTTGGCGTGATAGTGCGTCTGCTTTAGTGTTTTTGGAACCAGGTCTATAGGTGACGTGGACGGAATCGGGTGAAGAACATGGCCCAGCGTGCTTGGCGGGGATTCAGGCGTTTTGCGGTGCGGAGGTACTCTAGATTCTTGTGGTCAGTGAGTACGGTGAATGGATGCTTGGCTCCCTCCAGCCAATGACGCCACTCTTCAAGGGCCGCCTTCATGGCTAACAGTTCTCTGTCCCCTACGTCATAGTTCCGCTCAGCAGCGGATAGTTTACGTGAGTAGAAAGCACAAGGAAACATTTTTTCTGGGTTGCCCTGCCGTTGAGATAAGATAGCCCCGATGCCTGTATTAGAAGCGTCCACCTCGACTATAAAAGGAAGTTCAGGGTTTGGGTGATGAAGTATAGGAGCGTTAGTGAAACGGTTCTTTAATTCTTGAAAGGCTTGGGTTGCTTCTTCAGACCAAGGCAGACGAGAGGATGAGCGTTTGGTCATGGCGGTCAAGGGAGCTGCTACACAGCTGAAGTTGCGAATAAAGCGTCTGTAGAAGTTTGCGAAACCCAGGAATCGTTGTAGTTCCTTCAGGGTGTGTGGTTTGGGCCAATCAAGTACAGCTCTCACTTTGTTGTCATCCATGGCCACCCCATCTGAGCTAATGACGTAACCTAGGAAGGTAGTGGAGGTTTGATGGAACGCACACTTTTCTGCTTTAGCGTACAGGTGATGATCGATCAATCTTTGTAGAACCGCCCTGACATGTTGGATGTGTTCTTCGATGGAACTGATGTCGGAACGATTCAGCATGTCTCTGAAGACGTCATTGATGTAGGACTGGGAACACGGGACTGTTGGACAGGGAACGGCGAGGGTCTCAGTGTCCAGTGGTCATTGAGAAGGCCGTTTTCCATTCGTCCCCTTCTCGAATGCGAATGAGATTGTAGGCACATCGGAGATCAAGTTTTGTGAAGAATCTTGCCTGTCTGAGTTGTTCAAGGGCTGCTGGTACGAGAGGTAGGGGGTAGCGAAGTTTCACCATCATTTCGTTTAGGGCTCTGTAATCAATGCATGGTCTCAACCCTCCGTCCTTCTTCTTGACGAAAAAGAATCCAGCAGATGCGGGTGACGTGGATGGACGGATAAATCCCTTAGCTAGCTCCTCTTCTATGTAAGTTTGCATGACCGCAGTTTCAGGCTGTGACAGGGGGAAAATCCTTCCCTTGGGGAGCGTTATTCCAGGTAACAAATCGATAGCACAGTCGCTGGGGCGATGTGGAGGTAATTCGGTGGATTTGACATAGAAGCTGATGAGCTCATGATGCAGGAGGCCGGTTTGGAGCTTCAATGTCGATGTAATGTGAGTAATTTTTCCTCCTCCGATGGGTTTGTCATCTAACGCTTCCACTGTTAATGAAGAAGTACAGTCAATTAGTGGAATGTTGTGTTCTTTTATGAAGGTGTCAGATATAAAGTTTCCAGCCGCCCCCGAATCCAAGAGTGCGTGTGAGGAAACGGTCTGTTCATTAATAGAGAGTTGTACAGGAATTTTTAAGCAATGGGATGCGTAATTGTACTGTTGTAGAGAACTCACCCCTTTGGAACTGGATGGCGTTGGACGGATTGGGCAGTTAGCTTTAAGATGACCAGTTTGACCGCAGTAGAAACATAGGTGCATTTGACGTCTTCTCTCTCTCTTCGGGTTTGAGGGGTGTGTAGCCGAGCTGCATGGCCTCAGAGACTGGGGTATCAGGAATGGATGAACGAGTAGGTCGCAGTGTACACAGCAGGTTGTCGATGTGTATGGTTAGATCAATGAAGGAATTCAAAGAGCTGCCCTCGTCTCGGCATGCAAGTTCAGCCTGTAAATCCATTGAGAGTCCTCGGCGGAACAGTAGCTTTAATGTATCCTCCACCCAGTTAGTCTGTGCAGCCAGTGTGCGAAACTGTAAAGCGTACTCTGCCGCCGTGGCGTTACCTTGAGTGAGTGAAAGTAGCTGATCGCCTGGACTCAGACCTCCTGCAGAGTGTTCGAACACCTCCTGGAATCGTTGTAGGAAGTTAGCAAAGGTGGGGAATACGGAACCATCGTCCTGCCAGACGGCGGTGGCCCAATCCAGCACCCTCCCGGTCAGCAACGAACATACGAAGGCGATCCGACTGGCCTCCGTGGAGTATAAAGTGGGTTGCTGATTCACGTATAATGAACATTGTAAAAGGAAGCCCTTACATTTGGTTGGTGTGCCGTCGAATTTCTCTGGAAGCGCCAGACGAGGGCTCATGGCCGGTGGACTGCTGTGCAGAGGTGTGGGTGGAACAACAGGTGCCGGAGTGGGAATCTCGGCTGGGTTGAGACGTAGGCCCTGGAGCGTTTTTACCAGCTCTTCTGTGAGGGACGTGAGGCGTGAGAGCTGGAGATGGTGCATGGCCAGTTGATTGGCCTGGGCAGACAATTCAGTGGAAATCTGGGCCAAAGCTGCTGGATCGCTGGATGGCGAAGTCTTCTGTAATGATGGGTCGGAAGACAGAGGATCCATTTGCAGTTTTATTAAGAGCGTTAGTATCAAACAGGGGCAAGACAGTACCGTAGTCGGGGACAGGCAAGGGTCGAGGCTGGCAGCAAGCAGGCATAAACAGGTCACAGGCAGAGTTCAAGACAGGCGGCTAACAATCACAAGGTCGAAAAACAGGCAAGAGTCGAGGTAGGCGGCAAGGTTCAGCAGAGATATACAGTCCAGGTATAATAGAAGTTCAGTCCACAATAACGCTCAGAAATGATCACTACAGCAAATCAAGACTTCGCGACTGAGAGTGTGTGTGTGTCTTAAATAGTGTGAGTGTGATATGGTGCAGGTGCATGGGTAATCAGTCCCAGGAATGCGGGCCTATGGGAATTGGAGTCCAGATACGAACAGTCAATATTCAGGGGATGGCTCCCTCCGGTGGTCCGGAGGATGCGCCGGAGAAGCTATTCGTGACACTTGATGAATTAGACATGAGTGTTTTTTTTGGAAATTTACCTCAAGTACCACAAGACCTTAATTTTGAACTTAATAAGGTTGTTACCTTAGAAGAATTACAAATGGCACTTCAGAGCATGGAATGTAATAAAGTGCCCGGGTTTGATGGGCTTCCGATTGAATTTTATAAGACTTTTTGGGCAGAGGTGAGTGCAGATTTATTGCAAGTGCTTAATGAAAGCTTGACAAATAAGCAATTACCTTTAAGTTGCAGGAGGGCGGTGCTTACATTATTGCCCAAGAAAGGTGATTTGAATGATATCAAGAACTGGAGGCCTGTCAGTTTGTTGTGTACTGATTATAAATTACTTTCCAAAGTTCTGGCTAAGAGGTTGAGTGAAGCCCTCAGTCATGTGATTCATCCTGACCAAACTTATTGTGTTCCAGGGAGGCGAATATTTGATAATATCTCTTTTATCAGAGATATTTTAGATATTGGTAAAAATCTTAATTTAAATTTCGGCCTTGTGTCTATCGATCAAGAAAAAGCTTTTGATAGGGTAGAGCACACATATTTGTGTCACGAATGCGGCTCCCGCGGCTCTTCATCCCGGCCGCCGGAGGGAGCCGTCACCGGAATATTGACTTGTTACTATCTGGACTACATTTCCCATGGGCCCTCATTCCTGGGACTGATTGCGCACACACCTGCACCACGTCACACTCACTCCATAAAACACTCACACACGCATCCATGCACCGCGAAGTCTTGATTTGCCTTGGTGATCATTTCTGAGCGTTTTCTTGTGGACTGTTACCCTGTTATCGATTGAACTGCCTTACCTCTGTGAACCTTTGCTGCCGACCCCGATCTCTGCCTGTTTCCTGGACTCTGTTTGTTTGCCGCCTGCCACGATCCCTGCCTGTTGTAAGACCTTGTTTCATTGCCGCCTGTCTCGACCCAAGCCTGTCCCTGTTTACGTTACTGTCTTGTCCCTGTTTGCATTGTGCTGTCTTGTCTTAATAAAGACGCTGCAAATGGATCCTCACGTTGTTGACCCATCATTACAGAAGACTTCGCCGCCAAACGATCCAGCAGCCCTCATGCAAATTTCCACCAAGCTTTCAGCACAAGCCAGCCAGCTCGCGGTGCATCAGCACCAGCTGAACCGACTCACCTCTCTCACCGAGGAACTAGTAAAGACTTTGCAAAGCCTACGCTTCGCCTCTCCTGAGGCCGCCATGCCGCCACCTCCCGCCGCTACCAGTCAGGCGATCACGCCGTCCCCAGTCAACCCACGCCTCGCTCTGCCTGAGAAATTCGACGGCAATCCTGCCAAATGTAAGGGCTTCCTGTTACAATGTTCTCTGTTTGTTAACCAACAACCATCCTTGTATTCCACAGAGATCAGTCGCATATCCTTCGTCTGTTCCCTGCTCACGGGCAAAGCGCTAGACTGGGCCACAGCGGTATGGAGAGAGGACAGCTCGGTGTTTCCCACTTTCTCTGTGTTCCTACAAAGCTTCAAGGAGGTGTTTGAACACCCGGAGGGCAGCAAGAGTGCTGGTGACCAACTGCTCACTTTAACTCAAGGAAAGTCTTCGGCCGCGGAGTTTGCTCTACAGTTCCGCACGCTGGCCGCGCAGACCAACTGGGTGGAGGACACGCTGAAACTACTCTTTCGCAAAGGCCTGAATCTGGAGCTCCAAGCTGAACTGGCATGCCGTGACGAGGGCAGGTCATTAACTTCATTCATAGAGCTGGCCATCCACATTGATAATCTCCTCCGCTCCCGCCGGCCGCTTCGTTCCCTCGCCACCAGCGCAACCACACCAGAACCCATGCAGCTTGGATATACCCCTCTTCAACCCGAAGAACGAGAGAGAAGACGCCAAATGCATCTATGTCTCTACTGCGGACAGGCTGGCCACATCAAGATAAACTGCCCAATCAGACCCAACGTCTCCAACCCCAGATCGGTGAGTTCAGATTACCCCTCTAACTGCCTGAAAATACCCATCCAAATCACCTGTAACGGCCGGGTTGTGTCCACTCACGCACTCCTGGACTCCGGGGCCGCTGGAAACTTCATATCAGACACTTTCACCCATGAGCATGATATCCAGTTAACCAACTGTCATTCTCCATTAACAGTGGAGGCGCTAGACGGGAAACCCATAGGAGGAGGAAGGGTGTCGCATATCACCTCTGAGCTCGGCCTGCAAGCCGGGGCCCTTCATAAGGAACAAATTCGCTTCTACGTCATTCACTCGCCCAACAACCCCGTCATCCTAGGCCTGCCCTGGCTCCGCACACACAACCCTGTCATTTCCTGGAAGGAGGGTCAGATCGTCCAGTGGGACCCCGCGTGTCATCAGCACTGTCTGAGTCCAGTCCTACCCATCGCCATTCATGCCATAGCCGTCAATGAAGCCCCAGTCGACCATGAATCAGTCATTCCCGCCGAATACAGCGACCTGGCACTAGCTTTCAGTAAATCCAAGTCCACCGAACTGCCGCCGCACCGCTCCAGTGACTGTGCGATTGACCTGCTGCCTGGGACTACGCCCCCCAAGGGCCGTATCTTTCCTCTGTCTCAACCTGAGGAGGAGGCTATGAAGTCATACATCGAGGGAGAACTAGCTAAGGGATTCATTCGGCCCTCTACCTCTCCCGCCTCATCAGGGTTCTTCTTCGTCAAAAAGAAGGATGGCAGCCTCCGACCGTGCATAGACTATCGTGGCCTCAATGACATCACCATAAAGTTCAGGTACCCACTGCCACTAGTGCCAGCGGCCCTTGAACAACTTCGTCAAGCCCAATATTACACCAAGCTAGACCTCCGGTGTGCTTATAATCTGATTCGCATCCGAGCAGGCGACGAGTGGAAGACTGCCTTTTCCACCTCCTCTGGCCACTATGAGACCCTTGTCATGCCCTTCGGTCTATCCAACAGTCCTTCAGTCTTCCAATCGTTCATCAATGATGTCTTCCGAGATATGCTAAATCGGTGGGTCGTGGTTTACATCGACGACATCCTGATCTACTCCAACACATACCACGAACACATCCAACATGTCCGAGCAGTTCTGCAACGCCTGATCCAACACAAACTCTACGCCAAGGCCGAGAAATGTGAATTTCATCGCACTTCCATTTCTTTCCTGGGCTACATCATCAGCCGTGAAGGAGTAGCGATGGATGATGGAAAGGTCAAGGCGGTGCTGGAATGGCCGCAACCACGCACACTAAAAGAATTACAACGGTTCCTGGGGTTCGCCAACTTTTACCGGAGGTTTATCAGAAACTTCAGCGGGGTGGCCGCTCCCCTTAACCACCATGACAAGACGCAAGACCTCCCGCCTCACTTGGTCACCAGAAGCAGTCCGTGCGTTTCAGGAACTGAAGAAACGCTTCACATCAGCTCCAATTCTCCGTCACCCAGATCCCGAACTTCCGTTCATTGTGGAGGTGGACGCCTCCAATACCGGCATAGGAGCCGTACTATCCCAGCGACAGGGTGAACCACCCAAAATGTTCCCCTGTGCGTTCTACTCCCGTAAGCTGTCCTCCGCTGAACGCAACTATGATGTGGGCAACCGGGAGTTACTTGCCATGAAAGCGGCGCTGGAGGAGTGGCGTCATTGGCTCGAGGGGGCTAAGCACCCGTTCGTAATTCTGACTGATCACAAAAACTTGGAGTACTTGCGATCTGCCAAGCGCCTAAACCCACGACAGGCCAGATGGGCAATGTTCTTCACCCGCTTTAATTTCACAGTCACTTACAGACCCGGGTCAAAGAATGTAAAGGCGGACGCGTTATCAAGGCAAACGGATGAACCAGAGCGCTCAGAGAACACTGAGAATATCCTGCCTGAGACTCTGCTGCTCGCCCCCGTGCTATGGGACATAACGACAGAAATCTCACAAGCCAACGAACAGATCGCAATCCCAGCAACCTGTCCACCTAACCGCACCTTCGTTCCCGCACATCTCCGAGACAGACTATTGCACCAAGTCCACGATTTCCCCAGTTCCGGCCATCCGGGCATCACTGCCACTCTCCAGCTCCTGCAGAACCAGTTCTGGTGGGAGACCATGCTCGCTGATGTCACCACCTTCCTCAGCCACTGTACCGCCTGTCAAACCACTAAAGCTTCACATCAAGCCCCGGCCGGTCTCCTTCAACCACTTCCCATTCCACAACGCCCCTGGTCCCACATCGCTATCGACTTCGTCACCGATCTACCCGAGTCCCAGGGAAACACCACCATCCTCACTGTTATCGATCGTTTCTCCAAAACCTGTCGTCTTCTGCCATTACCCAAGCTTCCCACCGCGTTGGAGACCGCTGAACTCCTGTGCAACGCGGTCTTTCGCTTCTACGGATTACCTGAAGACATAGTATCCGACAGAGGACCCCAGTTCACCTCCCGCGTCTGGGCCGCTTTCTTCAAACAGCTTAACGTCAACATCAGTCTCCCCTCTGGGTACCATCCTGAATCCAACGGGCAAACTGAACGCATGAACCAGGAATTGACATGGTTTCTACGCACCTACTGTAGTCAGAATCAGGCTGACTGGAGCCGTTATCTAATGTGGGCGGAGTATGCACAGAACTTCCTACGAAAACCTGCCACCGGCATCACCCCATTCCAGTGCGTCCTGGGCTTCCAACCTCCGCTCTTCCCCTGGTCTGGCCAGCCATCAGAATTACCTGCAGTCACTGAGTGGATGCGCAGAACTGAGGAGACCTGGGAGTCAGCACATCACCACCTACAGTGGGCAGTGAGACGCCAAGAGCTTCACGCCAATCGCCATCGACGGCCCAATCCTCACTACACTGTTGGGCAATGGGTATGGCTATCCACCAGGGATCTCCGCCTCCGACTTCCATGTCGCAAACTCAGTCCCAGGTTTGTAGGGCCTTTTCAAATCATAAAACAAATTACCCCTGTATCATTCCGTCTAGACTTGCCTTCTAATTATCGCATTTCTCCCACTTTCCATGTGTCGTTGCTGAAACCCTCCGGGGGACCGAGAGAGGAGCCTGCGGGAGCCGAGGCCCACAACCCCCCACCCCTGATCATCGAAGGCGAGGAGGCCTATCAGGTCCGAGATCTACTCGATTCCAGGCGTCGGGGTGGAAGGCTGCAGTATCTGGTGGACTGGGAGGGGTACGGCCCGGAGGAGCGGTCCTGGGTCAACAGGGAAGATATCCTGGATCCATCACTCATGGAGGAATTCCACCGGACGCATCCGGAGCGACCGGCCCCTCGTCCACGCGGTAGACCCCGGCGCCCGCTTCCTCGCGTCTGGAGCCGCTCGCAGGGGGGGGGCTCTGTTCACGAATGCGGCTCCCGCGGCTCTTCATCCCGGCCGCCGGAGGGAGCCGTCACCGGAATATTGACTTGTTGCTATCTGGACTACATTTCCCATGGGCCCTCATTCCTGGGACTGATTGCGCACACACCTGCACCAGTCCACTCACTCCATAAAACACTCACACACGCATCCATGCACCGCGAAGTCTTGATTTGCCTTGGTGATCATTTCTGAGCGTTTTCTTGTGGACTGTTACCCTGTTATCGATTGGACTGCCTTACCTCTGTGAACCTTTGCTGCCGACCCCGATCTCTGCCTGTTTCCTGGACTCTGTTTGTTTGCCGCCTGCCACGATCCCTGCCTGTTGTAAGACCTTGTTTCATTGCCGCCTGTCTCGACCCAAGCCTGTCCCTGTTTGCATTGTGCTGTCTTGGTAATAAAGACGCTGCAAATGGATCCTCACGTTGTTGACCATCATTACAATTTGTGGAACACATTAATAGCTTTTGGTTTTAATAATGATTTTGTGTCCATGTTAGGGCTGCACGATATTGGAAAAAAATTACATTGCGATATTGAGAGCCATCAATCCAGGCTAAAGTCAATATTACCATTCCATGATATTAATAATTTCACTAATAGCAAGCTTCATTACAAGTGACAAAAGGTCACTTAATATTTTATTCCAAAATTAGAACATTTCTGTAAACACAAAAGCAGAACACATTTTTAATAAAAAACACAGCAGCTTACACCAACCCTGATTGGTTTACAACAATATAACTTAAAATAAATATATTTTTTATAAAACAACTTATAAGCATTTGGTTTACAATCTTTTGTTTTTAAGTCAACTTTTCTTAGCAAAGTGCCAAAGTAAACAGTGTTGGTCATCATCATAATCATGGCTAAACAAATGAAATAAAACTTCTAAACTGAGTATTCTTTAGCATGATCATGACCATGCATGCTATGTATGCTATATGCTTTGCTTACTCAAGGTTTTTAGCTAAGAACACAAGTCTATCAACCTTTGCAGGCTGAGAGGTTCGTTGGCAAGTGACGATGTTGCCACTACTATGGCAACATATCTTTAGCGATATGAAACGTTATTGCGTCTGTTATTTCTTTCTGTCGTTGAGAGCCTTTCTGGTAAGGTGTCACACTGGCAAAGGCATCACAAATATTTGTTGTTTTGGTTGACATCCAGATTTGACTTTGTATTCGTCGTAAAGAGCTTGTGGTGCCGTTTTAAGTGATCAGACAAATTGGTGGTGTTCCTTGTTTTGTGGCCACAACTTATGACACTCCATGCAAAGTACCTCTTTTTGGTCAACATTGTGTGGCCCTTTTAAGGTCTCCAGAGTATCAGGCAGTTGTGCCTTATCTGGCATGTTATATACTTGGCTATAGAACCATCTTAATCAGAATAAGAACAAGCTAGTGTGGTCTATCTATTCCAAATTGTGAAAATGTATTCAAACTCTCTGCGTATGCTGATGATGTTTTGTTTTAATTAATGAACAGAGTGATGTAAACATTTGTTGGACATTCTGAATGATTTTAAGACATTTCTGCCACAAAAGTAAATTGGTCCAAGAGTGAAGCAGTATGGTCGGACATTGGCTCAATGGAGAGCCGAAGCTCCAGAAGGGCTATCTTGGACTAAGGAGGTTTTTAAATATTTGGAGTGTTCCTGGGGATGAAATGTACATGCAAAAAAATTTTGAAGACATTGCTGAAAAGTTAAAGGCCGCCTTGCTAAATGGAAATTTTTGCTCCCTAAAATGTCCTAAAGGGCGAGTGCTGATTATCAATAACCTTATTACATCTGCTCTTTGGCATGATTAATTTGTGTGGATCCTCCACGAGATCTGCTGCCAAGATTGCAATCAATTTTAATTGACTTTTTTTGGGACAAAATGCATTGGGTACTGAAGTCTATTCTGTACCTACCCAAGGAAGAAGGAGGACATGGTCTAATGCATGTACAGAGCAGAATAGCGGCCTTCAGGATCCAGTTTATTCAAAGACTGTTGACTGGTCCAGTAGATTCAAGCTGGAAGTTTGCTGCCTGTGCCATTTTTCAGGATTCGGAGGCCTGGACTTTGGTAGGTCCTTATTTTTGTGAATTCACAGATGATGGACTAAATTACCCATTTTTATTGGAATCTTTTCAAGTTGGTCTCTGCTTAAAGTGCAGAGACATGACACTACAACCTCCTTACATTGGTTGCTCCAAAACTCTGATTTAGGATCACGAATGGACCTATCAAATGAGAAGTTGCTCCCTTCTATCAACCTGATACTTCTTAACGCTGGAGTTTTAACATTTGGGCATCTGTTTAAACTGACTGGACTGTCTTTTGAGAATGTTGATGCGTCACCGTGTCTGGGGTAAAGTCGAAACGTATAGTAGGCAAATTGCTTGAAAATGGAAGTCTGCTCTTGTACCTGAAGAAGTTAAATTGTAAGAGAATACTCTGAAGGATAATTACCCCAAATTGTAATGATCCATTCCCTTTTTGTGTTTTGACTGATTTAATGAGTGTGATGGTGTTTTTACAAAACAGTATTTGG
>JAOTNS010001203.1:0-109193 GCA_028476615.1 Culter alburnus | reverse complement strand
AATGTCATATATTTAATTATTCACACAATATCTGCTGTAAATGAATGAGCAGAGTCATCAGAAATGCAGTTTTTATCTTGATGAACTATTGCATGAAGTTAAATGCAGGTTTAATATATCTATTTTCTATTCTAATAGAAAAATCATTGATTCATTTTTAATATTTTAATTCCTGGAGGAAAAAAAAAACTTCATGGTGATTTACTCACCAGTGATGATCACACTGAATGTTTTGATGCTGTCATCACGAGTGCTGCTGATCTTTCTTGTGATTTTTGTGCTGTCACATTTGCGGTTTCTGTTCAAGCTTTGCCTTTTGCCTGAACTCTCACTCCTGATTATTTCTGCTTCATATGTCCAGCATGTTCAGATCTGATGTCTGTGATGGTCAGAGATCCAGTCTCATAGTCCCACCTTCAGTCTGTCTCTGAATCTCCCGCCTTCACCATCATATAAGCAGCTTGTATTGGGATGTCCGTTGATCAAAGCAATGCGAGTGTCTTCATAATACCACAGTATCTTGTCATGTAGTTGTTTGGTGACACCAGTGTTTAGAGTGACTGAATCTCCCTCCTTCACTGACACTGTCACCACATCATCACCAAACGCACCTGAAGACACGAATAAATAGTTATTTTGTGTGTGTGCAGCTTTCACATACATAATGACATCCTGAAATCAGCTATTGTGGTGATTATCTACACTGTAAAAAAAGTCAGTAAATATACAGCAAAACACCGTCAAATTCCAACGGTATGGAGCGTAAAACCAAAAACTTCCTTTTACTGTATTAAATAGATTGAATAACCGTTAATTGTGAGACTGGATAAAACTTTGTTTTTTACTGTAATAAAATGTTGAAATTATAAATATTTCTGTGAAAACAAATAAATATGCATACATTTTACAATTAAATATTGTAATGTTGAAAATGTCTAAAACCTTAGATTTTTGGTATTATTTGAGTAAAACTACATCTTATGGGGTTGTGCACATTGGAATTCACGGTAAAGACATTGTCAAATTTACGGTAAAATACCGGCAGCTGTGGTTGCCAGGAATATACCGTGAAAAAAATGTGGAATCTGTAAAAGACAATACGGTATACTGGTTTTGTAACCCTAAATTTTACAGTAGACAACGTCTTTTTTTTACCAAAATCATGGTAGAAAAAAACAAATATATTTGTCAATTATACAGGTCCACTATTTGGACGTCCAACCATGACCCAACTTGGACGTCATCTTGACGTTCAACATTTGACCTTTGAACGGGGTAATTTTTTTGGACGTCATTTGGACGTCAATAACAGATGCAGGAATTGACATGATTAATATGTAATATTTGTTTATAGGGCCTATCAACATGATTAATACATGAAGAGCTCAGATGCAAAAGCCTCTAAGTGCCATCTGAAATTTTCTTCTAATTATCATTTTTATCAGGCTTGTATATTTAAGTTCAATAATTTCACTTAAATGGCAATGCAAATTACCTATTAATTGTCATTTAAGTGAAAGTACTTAACTATACCACAGTAAAATCCCCAGTGTTAAATTAACACCCAAAGTGAACATAAGAGTCCATCTTACCGGGTGTTAAAAAGTAAGACTGAAGCAGTGTTAAAGTTAATGAGATAATTGATTGATGATTGAGTGATGATTGACAATTAGTGGAGACACCTGATGATAATAAGCAGAATCACTGAAGAAACAACAAGAGAAAAAGAGAGAGAACAACATCTACAACTGACTTCCAGCCATTAAACATTATTACACTTATTATTAACCAGTTTGATTTGATTTCTGTCACACATCAACAAAAGTTCTTATGAACTGAGAATGAACAGATGTTTAGATGTTAATGTTTGAATGAAAGTTTAGTTTGAAGTACGGAAGCCCTAAATGGCCATGGATTACTTTTTTTTTTTTTAATCTTGTTTTCTCGTGATCACGACTTATTTTCTCGTGATCTCGAGATAACAAAAGTTATTTTCTCGTGATCACGACTTATTTTCTCGTGATCTCGAGATAACAAAAGTTGTTTTCTCGTGATCACGACTTATTTTCTCGTGATCTCGAGATAACAAAAGTTATTTTCTCGTGATCACGACTTCTTTTTTTCTCGTAATCTCGAGATAACAAAAGTTTTTTCTCGTGATCACGACTTATTTTCTCGTGATCTCGAGATAACAAAGTTATTTTCTCGTGATCACGACTTATTTTCTCGTGATCTCGAGATAACAAAAGTTGTTTTCTCGTGATCACGACTTATTAAAAGTTCTTTTTACAATGATTGATTCTGAAACACTGTACCCGGATTCTACTGTTGCTATAGTAACGAACACAACTTTGATGCGCATCTGATCGACGGATAAAACATCATGCGCTCATATATCTTGTGGATATTTCAGCTAAATGTTTACTTCACTTAATAATAAAGTTTACAATAAATAAATAAATACATATAGGCTATTTAATCACTGTTCAATAAATGTACGCTTAACATATTGTTTGTGTAATTAACATAGCTAATATTCAACAGAGCATCTCAAGCGCAGGCAGAGTGCCTTCAGAAAGATGCTAGATTATTCTATAATTCTAAAACCTTTTAGATTAAACCAACTTTACTTTCCATATTCATTTAATATATATATATATATATATATATATATATATATATATATATATATATATTCTATATCATATATATAACACCACACACATGACGAATAAAAATAACATACACATTATGTAATATTACATATGTGTATGTTATTTTTTCGTCATGTAGGATAGGCTGTGACGATATGTGCTTTAAACTGTCTTCCTCCTATCTTTCATTAAAAAGGGGTGCAATACTCCAGATTTCCTGTTTGAGAAGCATGTTTTTGTGTATGTTTTCTACAAAGAAATGTAGAAAATACAATAGGTTACACACTATCACTGAATTAAATGACATAGGCTATAAATCACATTCTTATCATATACATTGTGACATATTTAGGTAAACGAACACTGAACTGCGAGGATTAAAATAGCGTCTTAAAGACACAAAATCAAACAGATACTATACAGTGACAAAAAATTAGTTTTAATAAACAATAAGTTTAGTATCACACACCGAACTATTGCGGTCGTGAAACTGTGGTGAGTCATGCAACTAGTCAGAACGATAACAGATACACTAATTATAATCAGTCATTTCACAGTAGAGTTAATCGCTTAAGGCACACAATACTGCACAAAATAAAGCGATCAGGAAAACTATCTCTGTCCGAAACTCGTACAATCTGAGCCAATATGAACGAATACAGTAAAGTGGATATTTACAGCGCATCACCAGTTATATTTGGTAATATACTGCCACTGTTGGCACATTTGTGTAATGAGAGCAGAGATTGTCGTGATCACGAGAAAACAACTTTTGTTAGATCACGAGAAAAATTAAGTCGTGATCACGAGAAAACAACTTGTTATCTCGAGATCACGAGAAAATAAGTCGTGATCACGAGAAAACAAGATTAAAAAAAAAAGTAATCCATGCCGTTTAGGGCTTCCGTTGAAGTCACCATGATGGTGAAAAGCATTTCCTTTAGTTGGGCTCTTGACTCTATTAACAAGTTATCTCTGGCTGCTCCAACTTTGTGTTTGTAGAGCATGTTTGTTATGGCCAGAGAAACTATGATCTGGGCTGTGTTTCCCAATCATAATGTGAATCAAAGGTTACCAGTTTAGGTTTACAGTGCTTTGGGAATCACAGTCATGATGGTTTGTTTTGTTATGACATTCTTTTTGTGAAATGGTCAGATTCATTGGTGACATCCAGTATTGTCAGTCATATAGATGTTATATTTCTTTCCAAATCTGTTACCACTTGAAGTCTAGAAGAGCTTTATAATCTGAGGTTTTTTTTTTTTTTTTAAACACAGACATCAAGAATCAGCATATGACCCTCAACAATGGTGACAATCAAACAAAGTGCTTCATGTTGCAGTGCATGATGGGAGCCACCAATCAAAACTCATCCATGGCTCCCATCATGCATTGCTGCATGAATAAATTATGCAGCTGAATTGTCCTGTAATTTCATAGATTGTTCATGTTTGCTTTTTCTCTGTTGTTTTGTTGTGACAGTAGCTTGTTTTGTGATGTTCAGAGTTGATCTGTTTGTCAGTATTTTGTATTATTTATCGTCACCGTTCTTGAGAATCATATGCTGACTCTGATGTCTGTGTGGTGTGTGTGTGTGTGTGTGTGTGTGTGTGTTTTTTTCTTGAGTCTTCAGATTATAAAAGCTTTTCTGAATTTCAAGTGGTAACACATTTACTGAAAAGAAATAATATAACATCTATTTGACCGTCAATACTGGATGTCACCAATGAATCTGACATTTCACAAGAGAATGTCATCAAAACAAAACCATCATGACTGTGATTCCCAAAGCATTGTAAACCTAAATTGATCAACTTTAGCTCACAGCACTATTGGAAACACAGCCCGATCAGAGTTTCTCTGGCCATAACAAATATGCTTTACAAACACAAAGTTGGAGCAGCCAGAGATAAATTAATGTTAATAGAGTCAAGAGCCCAACTAAAGGAAATGCTTTTCACCATCATGGTGACTTCAAACTAAACTTTCATTCAAACATTAACATCTAAACATCTGTTCATTCTCAGTTCATAAGAACTTTTGTTGATGTGTGACAGAAATCAAATCAAACTGGTTTATAATAAGTGCAATAATGTTTAAGGCTGGAAGTCAGTTGTAGATGTTGTGTCTCTCTCTTTTCTCCTTCTTCAGGTGTCTCCACTAATTGTCAATCATCACTCAATCATCAATCAATTATCTCATTAACTTTAACACTGCTTCAGTGTACTTTTTAACACCCGTAAGATGGACTCATATTTCACTTTGGGTGTTAATTTAACACTGGGGATTTTGCTGTGGTATAGTTAAGTACTTTCACTTAAATGACAATTAATAGGTAATTTGCATTGCCATTTAAGTGAAATTATTGAACTTAAATATACAAGCTTGATAAAAAATGATAATTCTAGAAGAAAATTTCAGATGGCAGTTAGAGGCTTTTGCATCTGAGCTCTTCGTGTATTAATCATGTTGATAGGCCCTATAAACAAATTACATATTAATCATGTCAATTTCCTGCATCTGTTATTGACGTCCAAATGACGTCCAAAAAATTACCCCGTTCAAAGGTCAAATGTTGAACGTCAAGATGACGTCCAAGTTGGGTCATGGTTGGACGTCCAAATAGTGGACCTGTATAATTGACAAATATATTTGTTTTTTCTACCATGATTTCGGTAAAAAAATATGTTGTGTACTGTAAAATTTAGGGTTACAAAACAAACCCATATTGTCTTTTACAGATTCCACATTTTTTTCACGGTATATTCCTGGCAACCACAGCTGCCGGTATTTTACGTAAATTTGACAGTTTTTTTTAACTGTGTAGTTTGGACGTCGAATAGATGTTCAGAAATGGTCATGGACCGACGAACCTAATATAGACATGATCTGCATGTCTATCCGACGTCCAGTGTTTAGTGGGATTTTTTAATATCTTGTAAAAAATGATTTTTTTGTTTGCTAAAAAATCTACAGATTCTGTGAATTCCAATGTGCAACCCCAAAAGATGTAGTTTTACTCAATAATACCATAAAATCTAAGGTTTTTAGACATTTTTCAACATTACAATATTTAATTGTAAAATGTATGCATATTTATTTGTTTTCACAAAATATTTAATTTCAACATTTTATTACAGTAAAAACAAAGTTTATCCAGTCTCACAATTAACGGTTATTCAATCTATTTAATACAGTAAAAGGAAGTTTTTGGTTTTACGTTCCATTACCGTTGGAATTTGACGGTGTTTTGCTGTATATTTTACTGACTTTTTTACAGTGTACAGTTTTTACTTTAACCTACAGTATGTTACTGTTAGATACCACACGCTAAATTAAACTTGTTACCTCATTTCAATAGCAGAAACCGACTGCCTTAATTTTCTGACTGCCGTTAATTTATAATCTAATATTATAATGCACTTATTGAACTTTATTTCATTTATTTTCATTTGAGAGATTTTCACTGGATCAGCAACTACACAGTCACCGGCATGCATTGCGTCATCACCATCGCTGAGATTCTTATACTGATAGTTGATGTCTGTGTGTGTTTAAGTTAAGCATGAGTTTAAAATGTTTATGTCCTATATGATTTCAATATCTGTCAAAATAAGTGATTGCTGGATACTATAATCATAATAGTATAAATATAACATTAAAATACCCATAAAATCAAAGATTAGACACAAAAAGAGATCACAATTACAGCCACAAACACCTGATCAACTTCATGTTGTCTTTTTGGCTCTTTTTTTTTTTTAAAGCAAGGGTTTTACAGTGTAGGGTGGGCTATGGGCTACAAAATATCAGCGTTGCAAAAATACAGAATAATTGGATGTCCCTATGAAGACAATCAAGTCTGTTTGTCTGTTGTTTAGCAAGGACAATGATGGAGAAATCTGGTAGACAAATGATAGAACACTGAAATTACAGTCATTCTCTCTGGAATAGCTACATTTCAACCAATGATGAGTAAGAATTAAAAGAGATTAGTAGGTGTAATAAGAATAAAACGATCATATGTGCTATGTAGCCTTTAGCTCCATATCATGTGTGGTCACATGATTTCCCGTAAGTCCTCTCATTTCGCCCCACCCATCAGACAGGGCTTTAAAAAAAAAAATGCATTGTTTTAAGGGTGTTTAGAGTAGGGGTAGATATGGATGTTAATAAACCCTCAATCCACATGATGAATATGATGCTGGTAGCACAATCTGATATAATTTTCTTCGCTGTCGAATTGTGCTGTTTTAATGCAGCAACTGACAAGGTCTGACAGCTGTCAAATCGACAGCACACGGCCATTTCAAGAACAGGAAAAATAGGCTATATGGATGCCGTCCAAATACAACAAGGAACGTCGTGGCACTTTAAATAAGCTATAGCCTATTCAATTATTAAAAACAGCGAACAATAAAAAAAAGATATGATGTTAAAATTTGATGTTAAATGAAAAATGCGTTATAACTACAAAATAATAAAACAAGTCTTACCATAACCGAGTAAAACAAACAGTGTGAGCCCAAAATAGCCTCTCATCTTTTCATCTGTCGTGTTTATTTTCAAATAGACGGTCTTGTTGATCTGTAGCCGATGCAGTCTGACTCTTCCTGCGTCTTTAAAAAAACACCGTCATAAAATTAGGCTACTTCACGTCACCAAAGTAGATTCGAAATTAAATTTAGAATAATGAAAACTCAAAATATTTTCATATGAAATGTCGTTAATCGTTATTTTTATTTCGGACAAAAAAGACAACATCATATTGGTTGCGATTTAAACGAAAGCGAAAGCGAGATTTAAAGTGAATTATGAGTTAAATCAATATTAAGAACTATGACCAATAGCAAATAACTTTAGTCTTAGCGGTTATGCAACCATATCAACCACACTGATTATTATAGTTTAAATGATAGATCCAGGTTAGATCCGTAAAAGTAGAGTGATCAATCATCTAGCCTATTCCCACAGTGCTAAAATACAATAAACATACAAAATAGCTTAAATTAAAATCATAATTATCTACATCTAATCCTAACAAAGCCATTGTAATGTTTTAACACACTTAAACAGACCTACCAAATGTTCCTTAGCAGAAAACTCACTGAAAGGATGTGACCCCTGCTGGAAAAACCAGCATAGACCAACATAATTCCCATGCCGGTCTATGCTGGTTTTTCCAGCAGGGACACTTAAAGGGATAGTTCATTTTCATTTTCCCAAAAATGAAAATTTGATGTTTATCTGCTTACCCCCAGGGCATCCAAGATGTAGGTGACTTTTTTCTTCAGTCGAACGCAAATTATGATTTTTAACTGCAACCGCTGCAGTGTCAGTCAAATAATAAGAGGGATTGGGAACTTCAACTATAACAGTAAAAAAACTTCCATAGACAAATCCAAATTAAACCCTGCGGCTCGTGACGGCACATTGATGTCCTAGGACACGAAAACGATCGGTTTGTGTGAGAAACCGAACAGTATTTATATCATTTTTACCTCTGATACACCACTATGTCCAACTCCGTTCAGCTTCCGGTTGGTGAGGTCTGATCGCGCTCTGACAACGGCAGTGATGTCTCGCGCTCATTGAAGTAAATGGGCGAGACATCACTTCCGTCATCAGAACGCGTTTTTTGACCTCACTAACCGGAAGCTGAACGAAGTTGGACATAGTGGTGTATCAGAGGTAAAAAATGATATAAATACTGTTCGGTTTCTCGCACAAACCGATCGTTTCGTGTCTTAGGACATCAATGTGTCGTCACGAGCCGCAGGGTTTAATTTGGACTTGTCTAAGCAAGTTTTATTTACTGTTATAGTTGAAGTTCCCATCGACTCCTATTTTTTGACTGACAGACGGCAGCGGTTGCAGTTAAAAATCATAATTTGCGTTCGACTGAAGAAACAAATTCACCTACATCTTGGATGTACTGGGGGTAAGCAGATAAACATCAAATTTTCATTTTTGGGTGAACTATCCCTTTAAGCTGCATAGGCCCAGTTTCACAGACAAGACTTGTAGGCTAAACCAGGATTAGGGCTTAGTTCAACTAGGGCATTTAAGTAACTTTTATAAATGTTCCCTAGAAGAAAAAATAAACATTACTGTGTGCATCTTGAGACAAGACAATAGCACTGACACAGTGGTGAGCTGCTTAAAGGAACAATTTGTAATATTTGTTTCCGCTAGAGGTCGCTAGAAGCCTATTCAAAACAAAGGCGTAGTTTGATGACGCCAAGTTTTAGAGCGGAATCTTGGGACATGTGGTCTCCATCTCAACGGACGGTGCAAAAGAATAGGGATTGGAGTCGGGAAGAACTCATGTTCATGGATGTGATTATTAACGTTACTGTAGTATGAAGCAGAGCAGGACCGAGTGTTGTGGGAGCTGAACGAGGAGCTGGAGCGATTGATCAACACACGCCCCACGAGCAGCGGGACTTTTATTATGACACAGTCACCGGCACCGCTTCCGCTTTTCTGGTCATGAGTATGAGGTTTACGGGAGCTGTCCTTGTCGACAGAACCAGCGGCAGACGGTAAACAGTAATTATGTTCCATAAATAAGTAACACAATCCACCATAAAACGTGCAAGAAGTAAATAAGGAACTGCTTGAAGCAAGCTAGTGGTTTGCTGGACGCTAGACACTACTTCCGCATTTGTCCACGACACTGTTGTCATGTGGTTTCTACGTCAGTAAAGGCGGTAACAAAGGTAACTGACGTCATTGACAGGCGACTGCACTGCCCCGTGTCACTGTTTAGATGGGAATTTTCTCATGATTTACAAGTAGTTGAAAACATTAGAGATATTGTTAGTAATCAGCTGGACAAAATATATAACACTAGCCTAGGGTTTTTGGATATTTACTGCGGATATCTTACAAATTGTACCTTTAACTTAATTTAGACATTAGTGAAACTTAGCCATTTATAGAACTGTACTAACATGAATACAGTAGCTATTCAGTAACTGCCTCACTCCACACAAAGCACCTTTTCAATTGAAATAAGGTGAATCCATCACTGATTTTGGGGAAACAAATAATAATTGTTCCTTGAATGTCACTTTTTACCAATAAAGCATGGTTAAGCACCATTAAGCTGAGTCCAGCACATTATAATCCAATAAGCACGGCATGACAGTCTTGTGTGTACACAAACTGCACAGTTTAGTACATTCTTGCACAGTCAAAAACGGTGTGCTCCCCCTTTACCTAACGCACCCATTAAAGGTGGCAACTAACAACAATCACTTGTTTGTATTTATTCTGGTGTACTGTACGTTCATTTTTTTGTGCTTCCTTGTTGTTCGTTCATCATCTGCGCTTTATTTTTCATGAAGCATTATGTTGCATGTCAGCTGTGATAAACAGAAATCCACTCTCACATCATGTGTGTAACAGTGGCCAGATAGTGAGGGTTTTGCTGTTAAACCACAGCACACTGACAAACTCTGAATGAGGTGTTTAGCGTCAATGCATTCGCCTCGCCTGCCAGCAGCGATTGGGTCGGGGTTCGAGACCAACTTGGAACAGGGTGGTTAGAATTGGAGAGTGAGTTTTGGAGGTGGAGCAATGAAGAGAGGAGGGGTGTGTTTGTTTGTTTATATTTGAAATAAATCCAATGTCTAACAACGTTGTTCAAAATCTACTGATCCCACCTTTAACCACGTATCCTTATATACCATGTCAGAGCGCCACCCATTGGACAAATATATAAATGCATTAAAATGGCTCCTACATACAGATTGTTAAGAAATATAGCATATTAGTGTTCAACTCCATGTTTTCTCCCAGTAAGAAGAGTACACATTAAAAGATTGTATAGTGAATTTTGTGAAGTATGTGGTCAGAGCTTTAGTGCTCTTTCAGTGAAGAGTGGTCAGGTTGTGTTGGGGGAGGATTCACACACACACACACACACACACACACACACACACACACACACTAAACTTTATCTCACTTCTGCTATGTCGAAGCAGTCTGTTTCCAGACATTTCCAGCATTCTCATCTTATAGTGCTGAAAGAAAATGGTTCATGTTGTCGTTTTGTTCTGCTTGTGTTTGAGCAAACTGTTTGGTGAGTTTAATGTGTTGATATGTTTGATTTACTGATTAAGTTCATGCTTTAGTTTTTATACTGTTTAAAAACATGGAGATACATTTGGTGTTATTTTCAGATATTTTGAAAGAAGAATATTACTTAAAAATTCTGGTCTGGATTCAGGACTATCAATCATCACAGAAAAACTTTAGGACAGATTCAGATTTTCTCAACTTTTCCCATTATTCTCATTTATTTTCTTTTCATTTGTTTCCCTGTCTGTGCTGCTGTCTTGTGTGTTCTTCATTTTACTATTACATAGTACTGATCCTAGCAAAGTAAACCAACGTAAAGTTATTTGTGACCCTTAATCTGTGACTCTCTGTTCTTCAGGAGTGTTTGGTGTTGATCAACTGAAGTCAGTGTCAGTGATGGAGGGAGATTCAGTCACTCTAAACTCTGATCTTACTGAAATAGATGATGATGATCTGATTCTGTGGAGGTTTGGAACTAATAACACTTTAATAGCTGAAATCAGTTTGCTAGAGGACAGCATCACTGTATATGATGATGTTCTTGATGGGAGATTCAGAGACAGACTGAAACTGGACAATCAAACTGGATCTCTGACCATCACAAACACCACAACTGAACATGCTGGAGTTATCAACTACAGACCAACAGTGTGTGAGAAAGAGTTTCAATCTCGCTGTCTATGGTGAGGTATTTTTATTTATTATATATCTTAGAATTAGAGTATATCTTATCAGTATCCTTTTCAGTATATTGAATACTTTCCTTTCGATAATATATTTTTTTTTTAATCTTTCTCAGCTCATCTGCCTGTTCCTGTCATCAGCAGTAACTCTTCACAATGCTCTTCATCATCTTCATCATCATCAAATTGTTCATTGCTGTGTTCAGCTGTGAATGTGTCATGTGACTCTCTCCTGGTAACAAAGGAAACAGTTTATTGTCCAGCATCAGTGTGTCTGATCTCAGCATCAGTCTCTCTCTACCTCTGGAGGTGGAATATCAGGATAAAAACACCTACAGCTGTGTGCTGAACAATCCCATCAGCAACCAGACTCAACATCTGGACATCACTCACCTCTGTCACACATGTGCAGGTACGGCAGAGCTGATATAATGTGATTATTTACTGAGCTGATCTCTGTCTTAGATCAGACTGATGCATTCACTTCTGTCTTTATCATTACAGAACTAGACACACACACTCCTTCTCATCCTCCAGTCTCAGTCTTTCTGTTAGCGTTGATCTCTGCTGCTGCTGCTGCTGGATCTCTGTTGATTGTTGCTGCAGTCGGGATATTTTATATATGCAGGAAATGTAGAAAAACTGATCAAGAAGGCAAGTGCTTACAGTTATCTATAAAATAACACTGACCAGAGCTTTTCAGTCCTCTCGCTCAGAAAAACTAATCTGCATTTCTCAAACTGCATCAAAGATAGAAATGCAAATCTGCATTGATTTAATTATACAATAACTCGATAACACAATCATTAATGTGTAAAGATGCATAATTACTTTGAAGTTCATCTTGGTTTGATTTATAAATTATCTGCTGAGAATGTCTTCATAAATTACATGTTGTTTGTGTGTGAGAAACAGTTATACAATATATCAAACTGAATTTAAAACGTGTAATGGAGCATTAGACATATTCGTATTACACTATTAACTTATCATAAATGTGTGCATTAAAGGGGCTGTATGTAGATTTCAGAAACCCTTGATATTAGCAACACCGGTGGCCGTTAAGTGAACTACAGTAACTTTACTTACACTCAAGCACAATAACATACAGGAGACTGAAGATTATTCAAATGATTTTTGTTGTTTGCTAAAAAGTGAAAAGAAGTTGTAAATATCTTTACATCGATATACAGTTAACGGACAACCCAACGCTGATCCACGCTGCTGAGAGCAATGTTTAGATAAATATGTGCTGCACACTTTCCTCTCAAAACAAATAAATACACAACAAAATAACAGTGGTGAGAAAACAGCAGTTCAGAAAGCATCTGATCATAGCGATGTGGACATGTTTGCAATAAAATTGTGATTAATACATGGGAATTATTACATATAGCCCTTTTAATGCTTTAACTTTGACAGCCCTAATAATAATACATGTTGTGAAACCACATCTGGTTAAGATTGAATTGTTGTAAACAGGTGAAACTTCTGATAAAGAGATCACATATGCTGAGCCAATGTTCAACAAAAGAAATGCTCATAAAATGGTAAGATCAAATATTCCTAAGTTATGTTGTACATCTCTGTAACAGTTTAGCAGAAAGTCAAATGTATGTATGCTTGTACAGTGTCGTGATACAAAGAAAAACACCATATCAGATATATAAAAGCCATAAGACCATCATTCAATGCAAGAAACACTGACTCGTGTCACACAATACTCAAGACACTCATTAGGAACATAATAACAGATCAACAGGTCCATTTATAGGTTATTAATAGAGTGTTGCGGGTATCTTTGTAGGCCAAACCAGAAGTTAGCGCAGCACGGGTTTCCTCGATAGTGTTGTATATGCAGTGAATGGCTCTGTCCAGGACACCCCCATACAGTTTGTGTAGTTGGTATGACCGACTGGCGTATGGCATGTTGCCAACTTGGCGGGTTAAGTTTGTTGCATGCTAGTAAAGAAGCTCAGCATTATAACTCCTGTGTGTACGTGTCTTAATGTTAACTAAAGTTTAACAAAGACAACAACAATGGAAAGCCTATGCATTTTCCCATAGACTTTTGGAAAACCCCAAAAAATAAGCTCTGTGTTTAACAAAGGGTTATGACACTCACACGTTTTGTCCATCAAGATAATTTTCATAGATGAACATAACTTATGAAGTTTGAAGCCTAACTGCACTCACCAGAAGTAAAATGCTAAAGGTAGGCTATAGACAAACTTCATCACGGTCGCGCGACTTCAACGTCACCATCACTAAGCCTCTGACAACTCATTCAGTTTTTATCTAAAAACATTTTCCCAGCATGTTTGAGTTAGAATAGTTAGAGCACAATTATGGGCATAATGAGGCTGTAAAAGCAGACTGAGCTTACCCTTTCGGCGTGATGACATTTTTAGCCACTTGTTAGCAACCGCCTTTTTCAAGACACATAACAGCTTAAAAAAATCACAAGTGGGGTAATACTGATGTATTTTGTCATAGAATAAAATGTGAAAGCGTCTTGAGCTTGCGTTCACCACAGACCTTATTTCAGCCATTTACCCAAAATCCCATTCAAAAAACCATCGACTTCAGGGTGATGGATCCGAAAGTGCTCACTTCCGCATTTTGGCCTACAAAGTGATGTCATCCCTGCACCACACTATTCATTTTCCATAGTATGCATGATGCTATTTCCTGTCTGCTGATGTTAATTTTTGTACTGAAAAATTTGATGAATTCACTCTCAGAAAAAAAAGTGCTAAAATTGCACCTTTAGAGGTGTAAGACCTTGTGACTGGTGCAGTAAAGTCTTATTAAAAGGCACATTTGTTCCTCATTTACCACTAAAATTTCAAAGTACCCTGACAGCAACATAGTGTCGGCCCAGATCCGGCCCACATCTGGTCTGTGTGTAATCCACATGTACCAGATGTGGGCCAGATCGTGTTGTTGTCTGGGTATGTACATTTTAGGAGTAGATAAGGTACTCTAAATTTACCTCTAAATTTAGAGTACCTTTTTTTTTTTTCCCTAAAAAAATTGGCACATACTGTCCTGGGCTGCATTTACCAAAATAATTATGACCCTAAGTAGATTGTAGAGACCATTTACAGTAGGCCAGTGCTGAACCTGTTAGTAACTGGGTTGTACATTTATAAGAAAACTAAAAACAAAAAAACATGATGTCAGAATTCACACGGAATCTTAAATATATCATCAGTTAGATATCTTTAAATGTGTATTTTATTATTTTATTATAACTATTATTATTATTATTATTATTTTTACAGAATGTTGAAGAGGAAGATCAAGTAGAGTATGCACCAGTCGCATTGAGAAGATAAAATATTTTTCACCAGAATAAGCACCAGACCGGGAACATCCTGAGACATCCTTTACAACCTGCTGGGAAGTTCATTAAAACTTTAGATGAGTTTTGGGAATGTTGACAGTCATGTAGCAGCTAAAGCCCCGTTCAGCGACACACAGAGACTGTTGGACTAAAGCCACCTCTCTCCGACAAACAACAGAACCGTATGAAGAATTTACAAATCTGTTTTGAGCTTCGGGTGCGTTGAAATATTTCACTATATAACTTCTGCACCATAATGGACCGCTATAGTGCGAGGGATATTTTACCAGTTTTTTTCACTGAAATGTTATTCTTTAAACACAATTTCTGTAAACTTGATGGTTATGAATAATTATGTCCAAAACTGTTTAATAATTTACATTCATTAGAGCCTTTTCATGTTTGAGAGATGCTTTTCTTAAAATTTAAACTTATTTCTAGTCAAGAGTGATCTGAGGAATAATTTATGCCTGTAGTAACTGTTTACTGACTCATGGGTATTTCTGTGTTCAATTCAACCCCAAATTTCATAAAAAAGATCAAAGGTCAGATTTAAAATACTAAGTTTGAAAAAAATTAGTGTAGTTTTAAATATTTGTAAAATATAATGGCACTTATTTTTTCTAGCTGTGATTTCATAATTAGTCCTATAGAGTGTTAATATGATATTCTAATATCGATCTTACTGCAATGTGCATCAAGTGTCTCAGCACAGAGTAATGTTACTTTCAACACACACAAATGGAGGCCTACTTAATATGATACCAAGTAAACCAGCTCAGGAGATCCTCCATGAGACTCGAGATCCGTCCCATGAATCCACGCTCATAAAAAAATCAAGAAAATTAGATTTAAACAATAAGACTAAATGTGTTGAGCTAAATAACAATAGTTTTCTCATGATTTACAAACAGTTGGAAACATTTGGGATGTTGTAAGTGCTCAAGTGAACAAAATATATAACACTGGCCTAGTGTTTTTTTGATATTTTACTGCAAAAATCTTACACAGCTGTAATGTTTTATAGAAATAAATGTTTAATGAAAGTTTCTTGTTCTGTTGCCGCCAGTCATTTCACTTTTGTCTTCATTTTT
The DNA here is from genome assembly GCA_028476615.1 of Culter alburnus. Classification (NCBI taxonomy): domain Eukaryota; kingdom Metazoa; phylum Chordata; class Actinopteri; order Cypriniformes; family Xenocyprididae; genus Culter; species Culter alburnus. The sequence continues at coordinate 93,325 of JAOTNS010001203.1, read as the reverse complement.
TTTTTTTTTTTACAGTGTGAGCAATGGTGCAAACTGTCCTTTGCGCCATCTGGTGGTGATTTCGCAAATTACTTTTGTTTGTAATTAAGAAAACAGATACATTTTTTCTGTAAAAAAAGAGAATTATTCTTATTTACAACAGTTATTATAGTTATGTATTATTAAACTCACAATAGACAGTTGAGAGATTGAAACTCTTGCTCATATTTCTGATCATCAGTAGTTTATCATGTTCAGTTGTGATGTTTGTGGGGTTAGAGATCCAGTTTGATGATCCAGTTTCAGTCTCTCTCCCATCAGGAACATCATCATATACAGTGACTTTATCTTCCATTACGTCTATTTCAGCTATTAAAGTGTTTTAATATCCAAACCTACACAGAATCAGATCATCACCCATTATTTCAGTAAGATCAGTGTATAAAGTGACAGAATCTCCCTCCATCACTGACACTGAATCACCAAACACACCTGATGAACAGAGAGTTTGTAGATTAAAGATAAATTTATGTTGATGAATGAATCATGAATCTGTTCATGATGACCTGAATCCAAATGAGATCTTACAGTAATTTACCCACTCAATTTCAATCTTTATCTGGAAACAACAAATGTAAATCCATCATATTACTCTATATATATAAAAAAAGCATGAACTAAATCAGTAAAAACATTGATATAAAAACACTTACCAAACCATTGCCACAAACACAAGCTGAACAATATGGCAACATGAACCATGTTCTTTGAGCACTTCATCATTATAATGAAAATCTCTGAAGTGTGAAATTAATAGTGTGCATGTGGATCCTCCCCATCAGGACCACCGATCAGTGAACACACAATATATATATATTACTGTCATGATATATTGCATACCAAAATAAGTTATGCACCAAAAGTGTTATGGAAAATATATAAATCTTCATCCTTAATGCACATAAATAAAATATGAGACAATGAGTGATGTGTGATGCATAATCCTGTACCTGTGACTAAAGGACTGTTTCTCAAACTTCAGTGTCTGTAATGCAGTTTTTTGTGAAAAGGAAGTGAGATCATGAGGTTCATATTAACAGCAGGGCCGGGTCTGGGGGGGGCTAGGAGGGGCAATGCCCCCCCAGATTTCTCTTGTGCCCCTCCAACATCCCCAGGATACTAATTTTTTTGTGATAACACACAAAATGTAAAAAATATATAAACACTAAATTAGTTACATACGCAAATTACTAGAAACATTGTGCTGTTGTATTTTTCTGGCACGCCTCACGGCACGCATCCTTTTACAGTTCTCCCTCACAGACATGCTCAGCACTTCAGGTGCTCATACCATGCCAGAATTGCCATAATTACAAGATTTCAACTTGTAAAAAGCATTCATGTCCTCATCCACATCCTTTCTCTAAGCAGTTTTCCAAGACTTTTGCACACCTTATCTGATCACTTCTCAAGACGGCCATTGACGATCACATGAGCAGTGATTGTGATTTCCAAGTCATGAAAAATCTTGAAAATGAATAAATTAAAAACTAAAAAAAAAATAGATGTAATTATTCTAGTAAAATATAAAATAGTTTTGCTCAGTTATGTTCAGCTCTAAAATATTCTATCAGCATATTGCACTATTTGTTGAATAGTAGCCTATTATTTGATGTCATAAGTTACATGCTCCTTTCAGAATCTGCAAAATATCCATAATTTAAAAAATAAATAAATAAGTGAGATCACTTTTTATTTTATTTTTTGGCACTGCAACAAAAATGTATTATTATGAGATGTTTACATATAGCCCACAATATATAATATCTGCATTCACACAAATTAAGCAGTTCAAAAGTTTAATACACTTAATTATTCTCAAAAATAGGGGGGGGGGGGGGGGGGGTGGGGGGGGGACACGAAAGAAGAATCATGCAACCAGGTCTTCTAATGGTTTAAATTTCTTCAATGGACCAAGTTGTCTTCTTCCACTTTTAAATTTTACCATTCTTAAAGATTTAGAGTAAATTAAAAATTCTTTCTGCAAAACAGAAAACGATGGCTTTGTTTTAAGGAACTTAGGCTACAGTAAATTAATATAACATGAATATAACATTTTCCCAAAATGAAAATATTGTTCAGTAGAAATTGAATGTGTACATCTTCCATTATTATACCAAAAGTTATGTAATATTTAGAAAATTAAGTAATCAAATTAATTGTAATTTTAAGCCATTTGTATGTTAGACCAAAAGTCTCTAAACAGTCTAATTAAACAGTTGTACTAACTAAACAGTCAAAAAACAAATGTACTGTTGTTTCAATTTCAGAATCACAGAAAGTACTTTTGTGATTAATATTAAATTTGAAGCTGTTATTAATCGGAAAAAATCTGAAAAATGGAGAAAACTTTAGTAGTTAAAAGGGGGTAGAGGGGGTCATAAACCTATGAATCATAAATCATATTATGCTGCCCCACCAAGTTTTCGAAATGCCCCCCCAGTCACGCAATCCTAGAACCGGGCCTGATTAACAGGAGAGGAAATAAAGACACTCTTGACACACATCAGCATGCCTACAATAACACACACAGGGTTTCCACTCATCAGGTCAAACAACATTTCTGTGTAAATAAATGAGACCACAGAAGTTTCACTTTGACACACAAACTGAGCTGCTGGTGTCACATTCACTGAACACTCTGAAAGAAGGTACAAAGCTGTCACTGGGGCAGTACCCATATGAAAGCGAAAAGGGACATCTTTGTACCTTATTTACTCCTAAATAGCACATACTACCTTTTAGTTTTTGTAACACCATTAGACCTTGCTGTAGAAAAACAGCTAAATTCTGACAGTAACAAACCATTTTCCATTAAAACAGTAATATATTGTAGAAAACACTGCATTCTGGGTAATATTTGTCATCTTCGAGAAAGTAGCCTACAGGAATATACTGTGAGTTAACATCGCTCACAGTCGACACTCAGAGGCTGTGTTCAGATCACACCCTATACCCTCATTCACTATTCCCTACATTAGTTCACTAATATAGTACACTTGACAGAGAGAATGAAAAGAAGTGAGTGAATTCAGACACTGATGAACACCTGATTAGCAGAATCACTGAAGGACAGAGAAACAAGACCAGAAAAAAGAGAGCATATGAGTGTGATAACATGTGTTAACATGGTTTTAGCATGTAGCTAGGTGATGCTAGTATGATTTAACATGTTGTTAGCATGATGCTAACACATTTTGACTTGTTTTTATCTGACATTTGTTATGACATCCACTTCAAACATTACAACGCTCATAATAACTTTCATTAACTCTACAAGTAAATCCACTTCACCAGTGATGCTATAGAAATATACAGAGCTACTGCAAAAGCAGAAGTTCAAACTGTTGTTAGGATACACTGCTTGATTGTTAGGAAATAGTTTGACAACAGCTGATGATTCTCCAAAAACTAAAAAACAACCCAACCTCAGTGCCTTTATACATTTGGATTTGAAGATATCGCTCTTTGGGTTTGGGTTGCTATGGTGCTCAACAACGGTTGCTAGGGCGTGGCTAGGGATTGGTGAAGGTGATTTGTGATTGGCTGTTTGCTACCCTGAGTGAAACGAGCCCACCGTCATATTTCTATGACACTTCTATCCAAATGGAAGTCTATATAAATTGTTGCTAAGGTGCTCTAAATGGTTGCTAGGGTGTGGTTTGACAGCTTCACAATAATCCTGAGAGACTGATTGGTTGGCTGAGTAAAATGAGCCCATCCTCATGTCTCTATGATATTGTGATCCAGAGTTGCAATATTTCTTTGCAATTTACCATAGCAGGAAAAACGTGTGCACACTTCCTGTTTCATGGGCAGCTCCTTCACCATACTGTGTCTACGGGTAATTTTGGGCAGCTCTTACACCCCAGAGGTACATTTATACCCCATTGTGAGGTATGTAGAGCTTGCCAGCCTCTTTAAATGTGGTAATCCCACATTTCTATGAAATCCTGGCTCTGAGCTATGACCGTCAAAGTTCATCCCCATGTTAAGTCAATGCAATTTTTTGCTTTATTTTTTGCCAGCTGGGAAAACATTGTATTCCTGCATGATTTGATAGCTCATTCATGGGTCTACAACACAAACACTATTTATGCAAGAGAACAATATGATGCTTTGCTTCACAAACACCACTAAGAGTCAGGCCAGAGGTCAGTTTTATAATCAACAACGATACAGAACTTAAAAAGTACAACATGTAAAATAAACAACACTGTCTGATACTAAGAACAGTATAAGTCTTGAAATGAGAAAGAAGAACATTTATAACAAACACATGCAAGAGTAGCTTGTAGCTTTTGGTGTTCAGATCCGGTGTTGGAGGATTCACACGTATATTATTATCACAGTTCACACTGTCAGTGCTCAATCTTTCTCTCACAGTGAGTTTTCATATTTCAAACACTGTTATCTGAAGATGGTTCATCTGTTTATTTGGTGCTGCATGTGGCATATGGCTGGTAAGTTTATTTCTTTTAAGACATTAAATCTTGCTTTAGTTTTAATACAAAGCAATTGTCTACTTTTTAATCAGCCAAAGGATTTGCATTCTCTGTTATTTCTAAATAGAAGATGCAAATTATCTGAAAATAAAATTAAATAAATTAAATGTTAAATGTGACAAAAAGACTGACAGGCCAGTTTATGGTCACAGGATGTGTGTGACTATGTGACGGAGCATCTGTTAAAAACACAGTTTAATGATGTGATAGTTTGTCCCAAAACTTCACTACTCTTTGCTACACTATCAAAAGTATGTACTTTTTCTTCACAAAAAAATGTGTAAGTATAGGCGAACTGGGCACATAGGTGAACGCAGTACATCTAAGGGATACTAATTAGTATCCTAATCCTTCATTGCCTGTGAAACAAATGATGCTTTTGGAGGAGGACAGCCTTCATCGTGTCACAGTGACATAATCGGCCTTCGAAGGATGCAACTGTAGTGCACCTTTAATGAAGCTGACTACACTGGGCGCGCTCAGTGATGCCAACTAAACAATTTTGTTGCTAGATTTAGAAAATTTTCAGGATACTCCAGCAATTTATTTAATAAAATTTATTTGGCAAGTTTTAGCAACATTCGAAAAGTTGCTAACTCAAATGATAAAACTATAAATGACAGAAAAATGACTCCCCGTCACACACTCACAATTCTGTCACTATTTTTTATAGTATGAATGTACAGTATCGGGCATACTAAATCCCGCATGTTGTCATTGTCATGTGACTTACAGTGTCAGTTTAGAAACTTTTAGCAACAAATCAACCTGCCATGTTCTTTTGTGTTTCTGCTTCTGTTCTTCAATTTATGTCTAAAGATTACAAAGTACAGTTGATGTCAAAAAAAAAGTGTTTCTGTTTGTTCTCCAGGTGTGTTTGGTGATTCAGTGTCAGTGTTGGAGGGAGATTCTGTCACTTTATACACTGATGATACTGAAATACATAAAGACGACTACATACTGTGGACATTTGGAGCTGAAAACTCTCTGATAGCTGAAATCATAGAGCTGCTGGAATCTTCTCCATCTGATGTTCCTGATGGGAGATTCAGAGACAGACTGAAACTGGATCATCAAACTGGATCTCTGACCATCACAAACACCAGAACTGAATATACTGGAGTCTATCAACTAGTGATAATTGGAACGAAACAATCATCAAAAACATTCAGTGTTTCTGTCTATGGTGAGTAGAGATCATTTGTCTCCTTTAAATATTCTTATTTTATTTTCACATAAAATGTTATAATTTGAGGTCACTGTGATCACACTAAACACATTGAATGGAACATATTGATTTTTTTTTTTTACCAACAAGATGGCGCCGCGCATGGCAGCCACAGTGCTTAGCTCTTCAGTGTTTGTACTGTTTTTGTTAGTTTTTCCTGTTTTTTGTTTTTCAAATACCATCAGTTTTACCAGGGATGAACTGCTGAACATTCGGCAGTACACACCACAAAATCTTTTACCGGATTTCGATTATTCAGACGTTTTGTTGAATGTTGTAGTCGGCGGAGCGGCAGCGCTGTTTAGACGCTTCAAGACGCGCAGACGGGGAAAGCGCGCCGGCGCCCTCGTGAAGCTCAGACTCTTCATTAACTGCAAGCCGTTCTATTCGCCGCGGGAGTTCATTCTGGTGAGCGTCTACATTCCTCCGCAAGCGCACGTGAGCTCAGCTTTACAGATACTCGCTGATATGATCACAGAGAGCGAGCAACAACACCCGGACTCTGTTCTAATCATTCTCGGGGACTTTCATTCTCAGGGGACAGTTCTCTCACGTGAACTTCCAAAATACAGACAGTATGTTACTTGTCCCACCAGAGACAGCAATATACTCGACCATTGTTACACAGCAATAAAGGATGCATATCACTCTGTCCCACGGGCAGCTTTGGGGCTCTCTGATCACTGTCTAGTTCATCTCATACCAACCTACAGGCAGAAACTAAAATCAGCTAAACCTGTAGCAAAGACTGTAAAGAGATGGACCACCGAAACAGAGCGGGCTTTACAAGCCTGTTTCGAAAGGACTGATTGGAGTGTTCTTGAAGCTGCTGCCACCGATCTGGACAAGCTCACAGAGACTGTAACTTCATATATCAGTTTCTGTGAGGATCTGTGCATTCCTACAAAGACTCATTTAACTTACAATAACGACAAACCCTGGTTCACTGCAAAGCTCAGCCAGCTCCGTCAGGCCAAAGAAGATGCTCGCAGAAAAGGGGACGGAGTCTTGTACAAACAGGCCAAATACACACTGGAAAAGGAGATCAGAGTGGCAAAGAGGAATTATTCTGATAAGCTTCAGAATCAGTTCTCTTCTAATGACACCGCTTCAGTGTGGAAAGGTCTGAAAGATATCACAAACTACAAATCACCATCCCCCAGCTCTGTGGAGAATCAACAACTGGCAGACGATCTGAATGGGTTTTATTGCAGGTTTGAAAAATCACCATTAACACCTCCAACAACCACCCTCTCCCCCACACCTGCAATTCAGTTCAGTGAAGATGACGTGCGCCAGGTCTTCAGAAAGAACAAGAGAAGAACGGCACCAGGCCCAGACAGCGTTTCACCAGCCTGTCTGAAAACCTGCGCTGACCAGCTGGCCCCCATCTTCACACAGATCTTCAACAGATCAGTGGAGCTGTGCGAAGTGCCCTCATGCTTCAAACGCTCCACCATCATCCCTGTCCCAAAGAAACCCAAAATCACTGGACTAAATGACTACAGACCTGTGGCTCTAACATCTGTGGCCATGAAGTCATTTGAAAGACTGGCTTATCTGAAGGACATCACTGGACCCTTACTGGACCCCCTGCAGTTTGCTTACAGAGCAAACAGGTCTGTGGATGATGCAGTCAATATGGGACTGCATTACGTTCTCCAGCATCTGGACAGACCAGGGACTTATGTGAGGATCCTGTTTGTGGACTTCAGCTCTGCTTTTAACACCATCGTCCCATCACTCCTCCAGCCTAAACTAACTCAGCTCTCCGTGCCCACCTCTGTCTGTCAGTGGATCACCAGCTTCCTGACAGACAGGCAGCAGCTAGTGAGGCTGGGAAAACTCTCATCCAGCACCCGCACCATCAGCACCGGCGCCCCTCAGGGCTATGTCCTCTCCCCACTGCTCTTCTCCCTGTACACCAATGACTGCACCTCTAGATCCCTCTGTCAAGCTCCTGAAGTTTGCGGACGACACCACACTGATCGGCCTCATCCAGGACGGTGGTGAGTCTGCTTACAGACTGGAGGTTGAACAGCTGGCTGTCTGGTGCAGTCTTAACAACCTGGAGCTCAACACGCTCAAGACAGTGGAGATGATCATGGACTTCAGGAGAAACCCCCCTTTTCTCCTCCCACTCACCATCATGAACAGCACCGTGGCAGCAGTGGAGTCATTCAGGTTCCTGGGCACCACCATCTCCCAGGACCTGAAGTGGGACAACCACATCGAGTCCATTGTGAAAAAGGCCCAGCAGAGGTTGTACTTCCTTCGCCAGCTGAGGAAGTTCAACCTACCACAGGAGCTGCTGAAACAGTTCTACTCTGCCATCATCGAATCCATCCTCTGCACTTCAATTACCGTCTGGTTCAGCTCAGCTACCAAATCTGACCTCAGAAGACTACAGAGGGTAGTCCGGTCTGCTGAGCGAATCATTGGCACAACCCTCCCCACTCTCCAAGAACTGTACTTATCCAGAGTGAGAAAAAGGGCAAAGAAGATCACTCTGGACCCCTCACATCCAGCACACTTCCTCTTTGAACTGTTGCCATCTAGTCGACGCTACAGAGCCCTGAGCACCAGAACGACCAGACACAGGAACAGTTTCTTCCCTCAAGCAATCCATCTCATGAACACTTGACAAACACAGAACACACAACACTATTACACATATAAACACTTATTTATATTTCAAATTTGCACACATCATAACTGTACATACAAATTGTCTATATTATATATTGTTTTTTGCTTTTTTTGCACTTTGTCTATCTTGTAAATTTGTATATTATTATTTCATTCTCTTTATTATGTGTCTTGTCTTGTCGCTGTCACTCTGTTGCACTGTGGAGCTTCTGTCACTAAAACAAATTCCTGTTTATTCTCTGATGTTTTTCAGTTCGTCTGTCTGTTCCTGTCATCAGCAGAAACTCTTCACAATGTTCTTCATCTTCATCATCATCATGTTCATTGGTGTGTTCAGCTGTGAATGTGAGTCATGTGACTCTCTCCTGGTACAAAGGAAACAGTTTATTGTCCAGCATCAGTGTGTCTGATCTCAGCATCAGTCTCTCTCTACCTCTGGAGGTGGAATATCAGGATAAAAACACCTACAGCTGTGTGCTGAACAATCCCATCAGCAACCAGACTCAACATCTGGACATCACTCACCTCTGTCACACATGTGCAGGTACCACAGTGGTTATGTTAGCAGTTACGTTTTCCATACAATGCAAATTCATGGTTATTTATTATAAAGCTCCCAAATAAGTCCCTCATATTTTCTGTTTTAAAAAAATTGATATAATTTTTCTGACATTGACACACAAGTTCCCAATAGAGACTTGTTCAAAATCACTGTTTTATCATTGCTCATTTGTTATTTCAGAAGCCCATTGTTGTGATACTACTGAAGCTGTAATCCGATTGGTTGTTTCTGCTCTGGTGGGCGTGGCTACCATGGCTGTTCTGGTTTATGACGTCAGATCTGCATGAGGTTAAGAGAACAGATATCACAAATATTGTGACGTATGTTGTTTTTTAAAACTATAAATATAAAAACATATTCTTGGATTAAAATTCAAGCTATCAATAAAATCAGCAAGAGGTTTTATGTGTGGGTGCAAATGTATTAAAAAAGATGAATTATTTTTCATATTATTTGTAAAAGTAGACCATGCAATATGAGGAAAAAAATATGGCCTTCAAAAGATAATGTGGTCTAAAGGTATTATTTGGTGATTTCCTCGATATGGTGTACTTGGGGCCATCTGGTGGCCAAAGTATTCTTTAATATTTTCATTGTCTTAAATGCCATATTTCTTTGTCAATTTCATGTTCTTTAATTAATTTATTTTATGCTACTCCACTCACTTTGCCTGTATAGATGTTTGAAATTATTATTATTTAACTCCGTGAAGTATATTTTTTTATAAAAAAGCCCTGTGTTCTAATTGTGAGGAGGCATCTTACCCCAAGTGTCTAAATTTCAGCTTTTATTACAGACAAAATATGGTAATTTTGTGAATTTATAGCATTTACCCACACAGACTGTGTAAATAACATACACATCATAACAAAAAGTTAGTTCTAAACATTAGTTTATTAGTTCTTTATAGTTCTAAAGAGTGCAACTGTGAAAGAACAATTTTCCAGTGGCTTAAATATTTTTTTTATTTTTTTATTTTTTGCATTAAATTAGATACATGCATCTTAACATTTTGATTATTGATTATTAAAGTGACAAAATCATTTCAAGCATAATTTTTCTCTCTAATATTTGTCCATCTGGGTAAACAATAATCTTGTATAAATATGAAGAATGAAGATCATTATATGAGACGCTCATCCAGCAGCACAGTCATGTGGGGTCCAGATGTGTGTCACCTGGGTTGTCTAACTGGGGCCCAGCCAGTTTTGTCTACGGTTTCCATGTAGGCCTCACATGGTTTAGCCCAGATGAGATGAACACTGCTCAGTGTGCACACTACAGGCTGTTAAATGCTGAATCAGTGTTGGAGTTAATGAGATAATTAAGTGACAACAAACAGAATCACCAATGGACACGCTTCCTCAGCTCCGTCAAGGTCAGGCATCAATAAGGCTCCACCGCGCTCCCTCATCACCCTGATTTCACCACAGCCTCTGATGGGATTAATCCTTAAATTAACTGAAAAAAACACCTTTATTTGAGAAATTAATACAATTAGCAAAATATTTGATTTTCTACCTTGATGCGATGATTAGGGTCTGTCTGCATGAAAATCAAAAGTGCTGCAATTCAAGTTGCTAAAGTATCCTGTTAGTAATGAGATGTACAGTAAAGTGTAACAGATCAACACTATTATATTATAAAGAATAAAATTATTTGTTTGAGAAAGGCACTTGAGGTTGACAGTAAACTTATTATCTTGTTTTTATGGTACAACTGCACCAGGTAGTTGCTTCCAGCTCAATAACTTTATAAAAACGTATTTTAAGAAATTACAAAGATGCTGATCCAGAAACATGTTGTACTTGGTAAAATCACGTTCACCCTGTTCATCAGTGGTATGATATTGATAACTGATAAATGGCGCCATCTGGTGGATTTTTGAAGAACAGCAGCATCACAACACTGAGCAGAGCCTGACCTCTGAGGACATTATAGTTGCCCTAGAATACCAATACATGAAGTTTTGTCCTGCTTTAAGTTTTTGAATGTTTTTAAGTCATCATGCAGAAATTATTCAGAAAGGATCATGTAGACTCACACAGACATCAAAGTTTAAATTAATCTTTAACTATCAAGCAAAAACGTATGTATTTTAATATAATATTAGCAAAATGCACAAGAGTTACAGAAGGCCTCAGTGTGTTTTTTAATGCCGAGTGAAACATGTTCAGTGTGTGATTCACTGAATGACACTTGAGCAGCTCAGTTCAGAGTCAAAGTGAAACCGGCAGTGGTCTGATCTATTTACATCTGAACAGAGATGCGGTTTGATCTGATGCCTGGACTAATAGCTTCAGCAACAGTAATGTGTGGAAAAAAATATAAAAACAACAAAAAAATACACATACATTTTCTGAAGAAAATGTGAATGGTGTGTGCTGTGTGCAACTACCCTACACTGCCTCAGGTAAAACGAGCTCACCCCAATGTCTCTATGACACTTCCATCCAAATGGAGGTCTATAGAAATTGTTGCTAAGGTGCTCTAAATGGTTGCTAGGGTGTGGTTTGACAGCTTCACAATAATCCTGAGAAACTGATTGGTTGGCTGAGTAAAATGAGCCCATCCTCATGTCTCTACAATAGCAGTTTACCATAGCAGGAAAAACACGTGTGCACACTTCCTGTTTCATGGGCAGCTCCTTCACCATACTGTGTCTACGGGTCATTTTGAGCAGCTCTTACACCCAGAGGTAAAATTAAACCCCATTGTGAGGTATGTAGAGCTCGCCCGCCTCTTTAAATGTGATATCCCACATTTCTATGAAATCCTGGCTCTGAGCTATGACCGTCAAAGTTCATCCCCATGTTAAGTAAATGCAAAAAAAAAAAAAAAAAACCCTGCATGATTTGATACCTCATTCATGGGTCTACAACACAAACACTATTTATGCAAGAGAACAATATGATGCTTTGCTTCACAAACACCACTAACTAGAGTCAGTTTTATAATCAACAACGATACAGAACTTAAATAGTGCAACTTGTTAAATAAACAACACTGTCTGACACTAAGAACAGTATAAGACTTGAAAGGAGAATGAAGAACATTTATAACTAACACATGCAAGAGTAGCTTGTAGCTTGTGGTGGTCAAATCCGGTGGTGAAGGATTCACAAGCAACACTACATTATTATCACAGTTCACACTGTCAGTGCTCAATCTGTCTCTCACAGTGAGTGTTCACATATTTCAAACCCTTTTATCTGAAGATGGTTCATCTGTTTATTTGGTGCTACATGTGGCATATGGCTGGTAAGTTTATTTCTTTAAGACATTAAATCTTGCTTTAGTTTTAATTCAAAGCAATTGGCTATTAATCAGCTAAAGGATTTGCATTCTCTGTTATTCCTAAATAGAAAATGAAAATTAAGCTGAAAAAAAAATGAAATAAATTAAATGTTAAATGTGACAAGATGATTGACTGGCCAGTTTATGGTGACAGGATGTGTGTGACTATGTGACGGAGCATCTGTTAAAAGCGCAGTTTAATGATGTGTTCGTTTGTCCCAAAGCTTGACTACTCTTCTGATACACTCTCAAAGTACAATATGTACTTTTTCTTCACAAAAAGAGTAAATATACACTTAGGGTGTAGTATAAGTAAAGGTGAACTGGGACACAGTACATCTGTTGTATCCTTCATTGCCCATGAAACAAAGGACGCTTTTGGAGGAGCCTTCGAATTGGGACAACCTTCATCGTGCCACAGTGACACAACTGGCCTTCGAAGGATGCAGCTGTACTGTACCTTTAATGAAGCTGACTACACTGGGCATGCTCAGTTGCTAACTCAAATGATAAAATTCATACATTTTCCCTATAAATGACACAAAAATGACACACCAGTATGTTTTTATAGTCTGAATGTAGAGTACTCTGGGCACACTATATCTCAGTTGTGTGTGTCCATATAAGCTGCGAATGCTCTGCATACCCAAGCCATTCATGGACTCGGCAACTAATATTAACATTATATAAATTACTATTAAATCCCTTGTTTGAGGTGTACCATAAAGCCTACATGATAAAAATGTTGGCAATGCATATGTAACTCTCTGAAATGTATTTATTTGCCAAACTATGGTCATTTTCTTTAAATCTGCCAGTTACGGAGACTTCCGGGTGAGATGATTTACTGCAGCTTTTTTGCCTTTGTGCTTTTGTTATGGAGCGTCATCATTGTCCCGCGTTCTCATTGGTTTGCTGGTCTATGGAGGATTTCATGACAGGATAAGCTGTGAGCAGATCGCTCGCTCAAGAGGAAAAATGAGCTGCTGCCAGATCTCGATCACCGAAAATCACATTGCATTTGATACAAAATTAACTAAACTAAATCACATGGGGAAAAAAATCATAACTAAAACTATTTTCATAGTATTTCATTTTCTCCATAGGAAAATTTATTTTTCACAAAAACTATTTTTTACAAAAAGTCTGTGTTTGTTAAAGTCATTAGTTTGCATAAATTTCAGGTCCAACATATTAGAAATACTTTTCGTGTTTCTGTCTGTTCTCCAGGTGTGTTTGGTGATTCAGTGTCAGTGATGGAGGGAGATTCTGTCACTTTATACACTGATCTTACTGAAATACATGAAGATGATGAGATACTGTGGAAATATGGAGCTGAAAACTCTCTGATAGCGAAAATCAGCATTGAGAATCAAATCTTGTCCCTATATGATGATGTTCCTGATGGGAGATTCAGAGACAGACTGAAGCTGGACGATCAAACTGGATCTCTGACCATCACAAACACCAGAACTGAACATGCTGGAGATTATAAACTAGAGATAATGGGAGCGAAACGATCATCAAAAACATTCAGTGTTTCTGTCTATGGTGAGTAGAGATCATCTGTCTTTTTTTCACATACTGAAATTTTATAATTTGAGTGGAACATTGTTGATTAGATTTATCCAGATTTGTTTATTCTGATGTTTTTCAGCTCGTCTGCCTGTTCCTGTCATCAGCAGTAACTCTTCACAATTTTCTTCATCATCATCAAATTGTTCATTGCTGTGTTCAGCTGTGAATGTGGGTCATGTGACTCTCTCCTGGTACAAAGGAAACAGTTTATTGTCCAGCATCAGTGTGTCTGATCTCAGCATCAGTCTCTCTCTACCTCTGGAGGTGGAATATCAGGATAAAAACACCTACAGCTGTGTGCTGAACAATCCCATCAGCAACCAGACTCAACATCTGGACATCACTCACCTCTGTCACACATGTTCAGGTACGATGTGAATTACTTTGATTTTACATTGACTGATAAATTAAGATGCCAAAAAAAAAAAGGAGAGACCTTCTGTCATCATTTACTCATGTCTTTCTAAACAGGTTTGATTTGTTTTCTTCTTTGGAGCACAACATTTTGAGTTTGTGGCAGCTAAAGTCGGCTTGTTGAAAATCTCAATTCTATTTTTTCATTGTTTGTTTTTTTCAGAAGCACACGCCAATTGTTGTGATTCTGTTGAAGCTGTGCTCCGATTGGTCGTCACTGCTCTGATGGGCGTGGCTGCTGCGGCTGCTGCTGTTCTTCTGATCAATGACGTCAGATCTATGAGAAGTTAACAGGAGGAAACAGAACAGATGTCATAAATATTGTGACATATATTGGAGATTTAATCTGTAAAGAAAAAAATATGTGTGGTTTAATTGTTTAGTGATGCGAAACAGTGTGCCAATGCTCTCTGAACTAGAATCTGGTGTATTGGGGCCATCTGGTGGCCAAAACGTTGAACATTCTTAGTATTTAATTTTATTCTTTAATTGCATCCATTTTACATTTCTTTGTTAATCAATCAATGCTGTAACCGCATTCATTGATCTGCTTCAGTGAGATGAAATGAGTCTTTGTTAAATCTGTTAAACGGCCTATTTAGGTGTTTTTTATCCTAATAATAATCACAATTATGATGTATATATTCAGCAAAAAGGCCTTATTGTCTTTGTGATTTAAATACATAAATAAACATTAACCCATGCACTTTAACAAAATGTTTTTGTTGTTATTGTTGTTGTTGTTTTTACAAACTTTTCAACAACCTTCACCTGTTCTGTTTCAGAATTCTTTTACAAGCACTTAATACACAACCACAGCTGCTGATGTTCCTCATGTGTTGCTCTGGTGAAATGATCTGCTAAAGGATTAAATGTAGGTTTAGAAGATGTGAATAAATATCAGTTCAGTTCTAAATGCTGTTTGTACTTGTAGCAAATATCTGTTCAATAAGCTTACATACAGTAGGGAACAATAGGGAACAACCCCTCCTGCGTAATTAAAGTTGTGTTCATTAGGTCTCAGCCAGATTATGGAGGACAAAACCTGCAAAAACAATAAATATATAAATAAATAAATCCACAAAATTATAAATAAATATATAAATACATGTGCAAATAAATGTATAAATACACATATTCCTGCATAAATAAATACATAAATATTTTTTTTATTTGCCGCAATGCATACTGGGAGCCATACATGAGCTTTGATTGGTGCACCCAGTATGCACTGCAGCATGAAGCTTTTTGTTGATTGTCACCAATGTTGAGGTTCATACGCTGATTCTTGATGTGTGTGTCTGAAAGATGCTGTAAATCAAAACTTACTGTCCAGCATGTGTTTTACTGTCCAATCAGATTGTCATGACACTGTTGGAACAAATGCTGCAGTATCACATGATCAGCAGAAAGTTCAGAAGCACTAATAACACTAAACCCAAACATCAGTGATGAGAGTTCAGATATGATCAATGAAACAAACCAGTCTATGATGTTTATATTATTAATAAACAGCACTTTATCTCATTTCTGGCTTTTTTTTATCACAACAAACATGGTTTAACTAAGAAAATGTCAAATTATGAGCTGTGGTATTGAAAACTTTAGTTAACTTTAGTTTAGTATACATTCATAAAATTATTCCAACTAAATTATAAGTTCAAATAACTACTTTTGTCAAGTTGAAAGTATTTAAAATTCAAAGTAAATACAATTTAAATGAGTGAGTTAAGTTTATAAAAAAATCCAAATGTTTTCGATTTTATGTGGAAAATTAAACCACACTGTGGAAAGAAATGACATATTAAATATAACATTTTAACTATTTGTTTTCAGATTAGCACAATTACATTACAAATTTTTAATTGTAATTAAACAGAATGCTGTCTTTTTAATTAGGTTTAATATTTTTTCTAACATAAATTAATCTTTATTCATAAACTTTCAAATTCATATATATTTTAGAAAGGATATATATAGCTAGCGATAACTTCACTACTTATTATATAGCACATCACTGTGGACAAACTAAACAACAACTGTAAAGATATTCTTTCTGTGATTAAATATATTGGACATTTACCACAGAAAAATCAGAAGAATTCAAATAAAGACCTTTAAAATGTGATAATTCCAAAATATAGGCAATTACCTGTAAATTTAAAACAACAGGTATTTCATTGTTTAATCACAAATAGGGAAAATTCTGTAAAAAACAAACAAACAAAAAAACATTACCTTAAAAAAAACCTTACAAATTTTTTTTTTAAAACACATTCACAATAATAATTCTAAGAGCTTTCTACAAAGATAGTTTAAAAATAACCAGCACAATAAAATCAAAAAAATAAAAATGATTAAAAATCTATTTACCTACAGTTCAAAATAAATCAGAAGGATAATAGATATAGTAAGTAAGTCGGACGTACAGTGGCAAGTGTGTTTAGAGTCTGGATTTGAATCTGTTGGAGCACATCTGAGGTTTATTCAGTGAGCATATCTGCAGTGTTCTGAGGTCCATAGGCCATTGACTGATTTATAAACAAGTAAAAGTACATTAAAACAGGCTGTTTTACTCTTTCTCCTGACAGAAGCGCTGTGTAAGAGCTGCAGCTGTCTCAGGGTCTTTTTGGGAAGGCCAGTGTTGATCTTTTGCGAGGGCTACGCACCAAATAACTGATTATATGTAATCTAGATTTCGTACACCTTAAAAAAAAAATTGTTTTAGAAAAAAAAATAATAGCAATAGTAATCCTGGCATCTGTGGTTGCCAGAATAATTCTGTAAACAAATACAGTAAAAATGTAAACATATTTACAGAACAATCTCTCACTTTTAAATCTGTACAATAAGAAACTGCAAAAAATCAACAAATAAAATCTTTGTATCTTTAACAT
The DNA here is from genome assembly GCA_028476615.1 of Culter alburnus. NCBI lineage: Eukaryota > Metazoa > Chordata > Actinopteri > Cypriniformes > Xenocyprididae > Culter > Culter alburnus. Next base: position 76,156 of record JAOTNS010001203.1, on the reverse strand, counting down.
ATTCTGACAAACCCATAATAATGCAGGTGGTAAAAGAGAAAGCCACATGAAGAATCACAAAAAAAGTTCATCACAAGTAGTAATTCAGCTTGTGGAAACACACTAAAGGTCATTCACGCAAACACAACACCATAACGATGACACACACACCACTTGAATAATGCAATAAACATTCATTTAACAACAGAAAATGGGCTTTAAACTCTAATGTACATAATTAATATTTAGATGACAATATCAAGAAACACAATTATTTAAAATAAATACTTTCAAATACTTTAAAATGTGAAGTGTCACATGGGGAAAATCAGTTACAGTTTTTTTATTGTAAATTTTAATTTGATTGGCCTTTTACCTCTAAAAACTGTACATTTAACAGTATTTAACTGTAAAGGTTAAATGAAATATCCAGTTAGATCTGTTACAGTTTATCCCTGTATAGTATGAGAACTTACTGTTAACCTAGAAACAGATTTTTTCCATAACGTTTTTAGAGTATTTTACAGTTAAAATTATATTTTTTTACAGTGTAATCAGATTCCAAAAAGCACTTGTAATTACATTATATTACTGTTTAGATACTCATAATAATCAGATGATTACTTATTTTCCCAACATTCAAGAATTATACAAAATTCATTGAATCTTCATAATTTTTTCTTTTACATTTCTTTTCATAAAAAATAGTTTTATTTTTAGTTTGTGTATTATTTTGATTGTTTTTATTTTCAAATTATTTATTAACTATAATTACATTTTTATGATTAAACAATTTTCTTTCTCTTCTAATCTTTTTTTTTTTCAATATGATAAATTATAGTATCATTATCATATTGAAAAAAAAAATATTAGAAGAGAAAGAAAATTTCCAGGGTGGTGAACTCCGGTCCTGGAGAGCCTCAGTCCTGCAGAGTTTCGCTCCAACCCTGAAAACTAACCTGACTTTAGCTTTCTAACAACTCTTCAGGCATTGATGATCTTGTTCAGGTGTGTTTATCAGGGTTGGAGCTGAACTCTGCAGGACTGTGGCTCTCCAGGACCACGTTAAATCAATGTTATAATCAAGACAGGTCTAGACTAGGGTGTCCAAGGACGGCCACTGTCCTGCAGACTTTAGCAACTTCCCACAACACACCTGATGGAAGTTTTTAGTAAGACCTTGCTTAGCTTCAGTGTGGTTTATTAGGGTTGGAGCTAAACTCTGCAGGACAGAGGCCTTCAGAGCAGGATTGGACACCCCTAGTCTAATGTATTCAAAAAGTAGTCAGATGATATTACCTAAATGTGTAATAATAGACTACCAAGATAGAAAGCAATGATGAAAACAATGTTAAATCATGTTACTGTGTTGAAGTTAACGGCATTGAGTCAATATCACTTTTGCACCCTCAATTAATGTTGAATCAATGTTAAATTTCAACAAAAAATCATGTAATGACCTGATCAATGTTACAAGTGAAGTTGGTTCAACATCATGCTTGAACTCTCAGAAAATGAAACACAACTACAACTGACTTAAAGCCACACAGCCTGAAATCAACTGAAGATAAAAGAAGACAATAAATCTCAAGATCTCAGGAGAAGCTCTTTTTTAGAATTAACAGAGGTTTAGATGTTGATGTTTATTGAAAATGTTTTGGTCACCATTTTGGTGATCACGTTTCCTTTAGTTGGGTGGTCTTTGTATTAGTATTGTAACAGTGTTGAACAAAACACATGATTTGTTGCAAAGAAACCAGAAACAATGATGGTCAGGTGTTTTCATCATCATAAAGCAAAATCATTTACTGATTGTATTCCTGACCAGAAGTGTATATCTGTTTTTTATGTTGCATTCATGAGTGAGTGAGTGAATCTGTGACATATATTCACGTCACCTCGTATTAATCTTAAAATGACAACATGTGACATTATATTCGGAGCTGTTCACACCCTTTGGTCCTTGGACTGAGAATTATGCGTTTCCATAGCACCACTATCAACACCTAAATAAATTTTCAGCGGTTTTACAAGCTGTAATTACGAGCTCTATGAAGACGTGAACGCTTCTTATATGTTGGAATCTCATAACTACAGGAATTATGAGAATGTGTGAACACATCTTTGTATACTGTGGCTCCCAGCATGCATTGCAGCATAAAGGATGTCACCATTGTTGAGATTCATATGCTGATGTGTGTGTCAAAATATTTTTTCCCATAATGTATTCAAAAAAATAAACAAATAAAAAAATAAAATCAGAATTTGATCTGTGGCAAGAAAGAGTGTTGGTGAATATAATATTCTTATAACTATTAACCACTTTTGGTCATGATCAAGATTAGTAAACTACTCTACTGTTTTATGAGGCTGAAAACTGTTCCATCATTGTTTTGGTTTTCTTTATAACAAATGATCACAAACTCACACAAAAATCCAAAGTGAAACTGCCCAACTAAAGAACACTGATCACAAAATGGTGACCAAACATTTCCAATAAAACATCAACATCTAAACCTCTGTTAATTCTCAAAAAGAGCTTCTGCTGAGATTTTGAGAGATTTATTGTCTTTTATTTTCAGTTGATTTAAGTCTGTGTGAGAATTTGTTGTGTAAAATGTTCTCATGCACATAAAACAGACTTCAGCTGTGATTATGTTTTTCTGGCTAGTGTGTGAAGGTGGTGTGCTCATCCAGCCTACCTGAATCCACCGGCCTGCCCACCTGACGCTGTTTGTAGCGTGTTTGCTGTGGACAGAGTATCTGCATCTTTGACAGGAGGATTTCATCATCGAGTGATCCCATTTGCCGTTTGGGGTCTTGGCGTTTGCATTCGATTGAAGGAACTACTCTGGTTACTTCATTTTACTCTGTTTTTACTTCATTTTTACTCTACTGCTCATTCTGTTCGGATAGTCAGTCAGATATTTGTATATATTACACTCCAAACTATGCATGTCATTCAGATTTCGTGATCATCTGTGGTGTTTGATGTGTATACTGTATTGTTTCTTATATTTGTCCTGTTTTTGATGTATTCATGTTTATTGTGTTACGTCAGAACACTTATTGTTGTTTTCCCTTCCTCTTTTTCACATTTTATTTATGCTGCTTCCCTGGGTTGTAACAATAGATTATAAAGTGATTTGATCTTGAGAAAATGCTATATAAATGAAACGTATCATCATTATTGTTATTATTTAAATAACTTTTTTAACCAACGATTGGGTTTGTCCATATTTGACCAAAACATTCAATTCAATTCACATTTATTTGTATTGTGCTTTTCACAATACATATCGTTTCAAAGCAGCTTTACAGGGAATGCATGTCAACATTACAATTTAAAGAAGAATGCAGTTAGCATATAATGTAATAATTAGGCAATTAATTTACAAACACATTAATTATACATGAATTACATATTAACAATAATTAGGATATATAGAAATTTGGGAATGTGCGTGTAGATCCAGATGTTGCATCTTTTGAAGTCCTCGCAGGAGTTGACGCCGTCTCTTCACAGGTGTTGGTCATCTGAGAGGTCAACCCAGCATTTTATGAGGTATTATTATTTGGCTCAGTGGGAGCATAAACGGGTTGATCAGGAGCAGCGCAAGCACTGAGCCTTGAGGACGTACTCCATATGTCATGGATGTCCACTTAGGCTTATGGTCACCTATGGTCACAACTATGACCTGGACCATTTTTTATCATATGTATATTGGGATCCTCAAATCCCTCACATCACATCCATCTTTCTCCTTCTGTAAGAAAACAATGAATCACAAGGTAAAGCGAGAGAAATCACATCTCATCAAGTTAATAAAATTCTGTTTAAGTGTTTTTTCTCATTTAGGTGACTCTGATATAAATTCTATTCAGTCAGAGGGCAAATTAATATACTGTACAGTTAATATACAAAAACAATCTCAGTTTTTCTGTCTTCTCGTGTTATCCCAGACTAACTGGATGATGCTGAGATCAGATCTGTGTGTGCACCATACTATCTGTTTTACAGCTAAACATATAAATAACTCTTAAAAATGTCTCTTTTTGTGAAGGTTGTAACATGATCAAGACATTTGCATCATACTGTATTTTTCTAATGAAATATTCTACAAAAACACAACATTAGTGCTGTATCGTACCTTATTCAGACTTTCAACAGATGCTCAAGTTTGCTTTTCTCCGCTTCTGCTGTAAAGAAAAAAAATCACAAACACACTTAAACACTAATTTTGCATTATAAATGTGTTGGTTTCCTCTTGCTACAGTATCTGTAGGTGATACTTACCATGTTTAGAGCTCCTGCAGAGACAGTAAATCACACCAGCGGTTACAGATACACACACCAACAGAACAACAGCAACAGCTATTCCGACCATAAGACTTGAGGGCAGACCTGGACAGATAAAGACAGACAGACAGTAGTGTGAGTGAATCTGATTGTAATCCAGTCATGTGAAAAAGAAAGAACACCCTCTTTTAATTCTATGGTTTTACATATCAGGACATAATAAAAATCATCTGGTGTTTAGCAGGTCTTAAAATTGATGGACAGATGACATGATGACATGACATTAGAAAAGGACGGGACAAGTATGGCATGTTTGGAAGGGTTGCCGAGAGAAAGCCATTTCTCTCTTAAAAGAACAGGTTTACAAAGTTGCATCTGAATAAACCACAGGACGTCTGAAACAATGTCCTTTAGACAGACGAGACCAAAGTGGAGATGTTTGGCCATAATGCACTAAAAACCAAAAACAGCACATTTTTACGTGACTGTAAATAAAAAAGGAAGGGAGGAGAAAACATACTTCTGTCACACTCTTGATCCTTCCCCATCTTGTACCATTCTTCATCAGTTTTGTCAGGAACAGAAGCTGGAAAATACAAGAGAATAATAGTAAAGAAATAAAGTTTGCTATGGGCAGTCAGAGAAAAAGAGCCTTTTAAGACCAATTATAGTATTTTTAATACTTAAATCTTAATGTTGAATTATTCACAAGAAATATATACTGAAAAGGACTGAACAGTGTCAGTCTAATCTTGGCAAGCAGAAATAATTTGTTCTAAAGCAGGTTTTATACAAGGAAGGAGTATAAACTGGTCTGTAGACATTCAAAAAATCTCTGACTTCAAAAATACTTCAGGTAAACAACACTGACTCACCTCTGACGGAGAGACTGAATGTTTTAATGGTGTCGCCAATGTTGCTCATTTTTCTGGTGATCTTTGTGCTGTCACACTTGCTGTTTCGGTTCAAGCTGTGGCTGGTTCCTGAGCTCTTGCTTTGGATGAAATTTGCTTCATAAAGTCCAGCGTGTTCAGGTCTGGTGTTTGTGATGGTCAGAGATCCGGTCTTGTAGTCCACATTCAGTCTGCCGCTGAATCTCCCGCCTTCACCATCATATAAACAGCTCTTACTGGCCTCTCCATTGATCAGAGCGATGAGTGTGTCATTAAAATACCACAGCATCTTGTCACGTTGTTGTTTGGTGACACCAGTGTTTAGAATGACTGAATGTCCCTCCATCACTGATACCAAGTTCATTCCAGATATGTCACCGACCACACCTGGAGACAAAGATGAACAATAATCACTTGTGTGTGAGTGTGTGCAATTGACAAGAAATTTAACAACACAGCAGTGTGTTGGATTACGAGAAAGCCAATAACAAAATATCTTCAATCATAAAGATCTCTGGTGGAGAAATATTTGTTTTACAGCCTCATTTTCCATGTAAAAATAATACATCAGTGACTCAGAGTATATTTACTGAACTATTATAATATTATTACTGAAGGTGAGGTAAACGTATCATAGCCTGCTAGTCACGCATAACAATTTACAGGACCATTTTGACCAGTCATGATTATAGGTGATTGTTGGACTTGTTCTCCCTGCTGAAAAACATCTTAAGCCAGCCTAAGCTTGTTTGCTGGTTTTATAGTGCGCAGCCAACTGGTCTGTTTGCTGTTTTAAAAGAGTTTGTGTACTTAATATCTGGTTACCCAGCAAACAGAATTTTGTTATAAGAACGTTCTCTAAATATTCAGTGTAAAAAATATCCAGTTTTCTTGACATTCAGGAGGTTTTTATAAGGTATAATGTTCCTTGAATGTTCTTTCAACTTAATTTTGATTCAAAATTCAACATTGTAGGAACGTTGATTTGTAACATTCCAAGAACATGAAAATGTCCAGTTTCCTTAATGTTAGTAAAATGTTATTTAAAGGTTAGTATGATGTTCCTGAAACATTCTTTCAATCATTCAAACACCTGCTGTGAACAAACACTGAAAGAAAGAGAAATAAGAACACAAACTACAACTTTCTTCAGCCACAGCCTTAGATGAACTGAAGATAAAAGACATTAAATCTCTGAAGATCTGATTAAACAACTCCACAAACAGCATTACCAGCTTCACTTATTACTAACCAGACTGACTTTATTTCTGTCGCACGTCTACAGAAGATCTTACTGAGAATTAACAGAGGTTTAGATGATGAAGTGTTATTGAAAATGTTTAGTTTGAGGTCACCATCATGGAGATCAGTGTTTGCTTTAGTTGAGCTCTTGACTTTGTTGAGTTGCTTCTTCATCAGCAATTGCAGGTGTTTTCAGAAAACATGTCTGCATTTAAAACATATCAACATGTCTGTTTTAATAACAGCAAATGACTCCATCAAACCACTTAAACAATTGCTTTTCTGTAGTTGTTTTTAAATAACAATCTACAGTTACTAATGTTCTTCTGGACATTTTTTTTGTTCTTGGAATGTTGAATTTTAAATCAAAATTAAGTTGAAAGAATGTTTAAGGAACATTATACCTTATAAAAAACGTTCCTTTAATGTCAAAATAAATAATAATAATATTATGTTTAATTTATATAGCGCCTTTCCCAAGCTCAAGGAAGCTTGGACATTTAATGGACACACAATAAATGGACATTTTTTATGTTCCCAGAACCAACACTGAATATTTAGAACTTTCTTATAACACAAAGTTTTTGCTAGCTGGGTATAGACCAACTACACCAGTCTACATCATGTGAAGAACATTTATTTGTCGTGTTACGTATAAACAGGTCTTATGTAGGTCTATAAGTATTCAGAGCATTTGAAAGATGCGAATGGATCGTTTCTCAGAAAAATCACGTGATCAACAGCAACCATTTTCGTTTTCTGCGTATAGAAACTTGTTGCATAACTCTGATATCACCGCTGACACATCTGAACAGAGGTCAGAAGAGGAACAGGTCACCCTTTAGAAAAATGTGCGTCTATAAATATACTGTAGGCTAACACAGTTTAATCTGTTCATCACTTGGGAGTGGAAGCTTAATTTCTACCAATGAATATTAAAAAATAAGTGTTAAAGTTATAAAGTAAGAATTCATCGAGTAACTTCATGCTGTGAATGTGTGTGATGGTGCATTTAGGCTACACCTGTGCATTCGGCAGAGACATTTAACCAAAGCAGCTTTAAGTTTAAACCACATATACATTTTCATTCTATGCATTTTCTACACGAATGCATTTGCAATAATCTTTAATGCATATATTGAAACTACAAAGTCAAGTAACTTACCATCAACGAGAAAGACAAACAGAGTGAGCACAAAATAGCCTCCCATTTTCTTGTTCTTTATTTTTGTAAATCGTTGTTGAGCTGATAAATCTATTGAATCGAGTCTTGAATATTGTTGCCTTTGTATTCTGCAGAGCAGAGATCCTCGGAGCTATTTTAGAAATAGGCTACAGAGTAGCCTGTTTACATGATGGTGAAGGTTGCGATGTTACAGACAGCATGAAAACGATAGTAACGAGGTGTGCTTTTATTTCTTTACTCACATAGGCGGGGCAGATCATATCGGATCATGTCACAATCAGGCTAAGGAATATATCTACAATACACTTTTGACCAGTCATGATTTTAAGTGAACATGTTGGACTTTATTTTGTCGAATTCGTTACCCCTGCTGAAAAACATCTTACACAATGATGTTTTAGCTCATCAGTGAACACACATCGTGGTGAAAATGAAACCTTGTGAAGCTCTGAGGTTGTACTGGGAAAAGCGCCATCTGCTGGCTAACAGCCATAAATCATAACTAAGTTCCTTGTTCAGGCTTGTATCGTTTCTCTGGAAATTACGTGATGGATGCCAGCCAAGTTTCGTTTTCTGACCAATAGCTTGCCACTTTTAAGTTTTCAAAGCAGTATGTTGTTTAATTGATCAATATATATATATATATATATTATATATATATATATAATAACATAAAATACATAAAATATATATACTAAACTATAAAGTAGAAAAAATATTGATCACTTAAACAACAAACTGCTTTGAAACTTTCAAAGTAGTCTACACTCCACACAATTCAACCAACCAAATTTAAATCCCTGAAAAAAAAAACAGATCTGCTCAAACTCCTTCAAACCCAGCAAACAAACTTTGGTGGTTTGGGATGTTTTTCATGCATTCCAGGATTTATGGCTGTTCCCAGTACATCCTCAGAGCAAGGTTTCATTTCCACTATGATGTAGGGGAGCGCCGGGCACAACCTAACGCTTTTTGACTTTCTCAGTTTGTGTAAATGTAGCCTACTTTAGGTTCAGATCATTTCTTTTGTTCCACATTAATTTCACACATGTCTGGTACAATATGTGGCATTGTTTCTTTAATGCAGTGTATATTTTTTTCTTTATTCCCGAAAGCAGGGAAGTGAAATGTAACAACATCCCCGTAGGTGGGGCACATTGTAACATGACCGTTTGACAGCTAAAAATGTTATCTGACTTAATTAAAAATATACATGACAAACTAAAATATTTTGTCAATAAAAGACAATTATTATTATTTTTCATATAAAATAATGGCATTTTTTTAGAATTCAAATTTAAATAATTTTGTGGTTTGACAGTGAACACTCACAGAACACGAGACAAACATTAAAGAACTATCTAAACTGCTAAACAACAGATTGGAAAAAATAAAATAAGATCAGATCTGTCTCATTTTAAATAAACACAAAAAAAAAATTAGATAAAAAAATAGCTTAAGTAATAAATTTACTTTTGCTATGGTTAAATAAATGTTCAGTGATATCTTCCAAATATTTCTGAATTTTGGCACAATTTTTTCTCTATATATTGTCGATATGACATGCGAGTGTGTGCTAACAATGACACTAAACACCTCATTCAGTTGTTGTCAATGTGCTGTAGTTTAACTGCAAAACTCTCACTATCTGCCCGCTGTTACAGACGCAATGCGAGTGGATGTCTGTTTATCAGAGCTGATGCACCACAAAATACTTCACGAAAAATAAAGCACAGATCATGAATGAATGACAAGGAAGCACACAAAATGAATGTACAGTACACTAGAGTAAATACAAACAAGTGTTCATGTTAGTCACCAACAGCACAGCAGCTCCAGACCCAGTGTTACTCACGTGTGAAGCGGGATCAAAGCAGCCTCCACATCTGTTTTCAGGCCTTCCCACTTATCTCTCTCCAGCGCTGGAAAGCTGTTCTAATATAAACGCTGGTCCTAAAGCGCTTGTCCAGTCATAAACCTTCATTCCAGTGATATTCTTTTGAGCATTTGTATTTTGTCTCATCTCTCATACTGCAGTTTTTTTTTTTCTTATTTTAAAATCTCCCTCTTGCTCCTTTCTCTCTCCTCAACCGTCATACGCCCCTAATGCTGATTGGTTACATGTTTGTTGTTGGTATCGGCCCAAATAACTTCCAAACAGTGTATTTGAAATAATATTGAGTCCACCTTTAAGGTCTGGGTAGATTAGATGGTTCAGCAAAACATCTTCTCGAAATCAATGTGTTGGATGCAGGAGAAATAGACAGGAATAAAGATCTAAGTGACTTTGACAAGGGCCAATTTGTAATATGGCAAAGCGACTGGGTCAGAGTATTTCTGAAACGTCAAGGCTTGTGTGTTGCTCCTGGTCAGCAGTGGGTGAAGATTTACCAACAGTGTCTGAGGTGGGACAAACCACAAACTGGCGACAGGGTGTTGGACACCCAAGGCTTGTCGATGCACGAGGACAAGAAAGGCTATCCCAACTGGTCTGAGCCATCAGAAGGTAAAAGTGTAATGATGGTTATATGATGATCCCACTTTGCTGCGTAGAGGCTTTGTAGACCAATGAGAGAGCCTATGATGACCCCTGTTCACCATTGAAAGGGCATACAATGGGCATGTGAGCATCTGAACTGGACCTTGGAGCAGTTGAATAAGGTCCCCTGCAAACAAGCCTGGCCCTTTAGGAAGCCTCCAGGAAGCCTTAGTGTTGTTTTATTGAAAATCATAAAGTTTGAAATCATCAATAAAAAAAGTGGGCCAGTAATGAGCTATTGCAGGCTTGTTTGCAGGGTTGCTTGCTCTGGTGATTCCCATTTTCTTTTACATCACATGGACAGCCATGCACGTGTGCAGCATTTACCTGGGGAAGTAACACACCAGGATCACTGTAAGATGCTCTTGGCAATGTTCTGCTGGGAAACATTGGGTCCGGTCATTCATGTGGACATAAATTCAACATGTGCCACCTACCTAAACAAACCAGGTACACTCCTTCATGACAATGGACAGTGGCCTCTTTCAGCAGGATAATGCACCCTGACACACTGCACACATTGTCCAGGAATGGTTTGAGGAACATGATGAAGAGTTCAAGATGTTAATCTGGCCTCCAAATTCCCCAGATCTCAATCCAACTGAACATCTGTAGGAGGTGCTGAACCAACAAGTTTGATCCACGGCAGCTCCACCTCACAACCTACAGGACTTGAAGGATCTGCTAATGTCTAGGTGCCAGAAACCACAGCACACCTTCAGAAGTCCTGTTGAGTTCATGCCTCAGCGGGTCAGCGTTGTTTTGTCTGTACACGAATGACAAACATCATATTATGCAGATGGTTATAATGTTTTGGCTCATCAGTGTAATCTCTCTAAGCATAGCTATCTTTAATTCATAATTTTTAAAGACATAAATAATATGGTATTGTTATCTGAAACAATGACTTTAAAGATATCTTGACCTGGACCTTGTTGAAATTAAGGACATGTGGCCATGCAGCAAAGTACACAAGAAAGAGAGAGAAAGGTGTAGCGCCTTCTACTGTCCTAACCCGGGGTTACAAAAGGAATAATTTTTTTGCATTATATACATTAAATGTTAAACTGGCAGAACTAGTCAAACGAGTGTAAGACAGAACAAAGTAAGTACTGACTGATTCTTTGTCACAGGAAGCTCGCCAAAAGAAAAACATGAGCATTGTGTGAACTTAACCCTGACAGTAACAGTCGGATCTGGGCAGACTCTATGTTGCTGTCAGGGAAACTATTGTAAAGGACTGAATTGGGATACAATTCCTGGAGTAACTTTATCCTGTGAATGTGTGTGATGATGCATTTGCGTCTATGCATTCGGCAGAGACATTTATCCAAAGAAACTTATGTTGTGTGCCAGTACACTTTTCATTTTCTGCATGAATGCATCATCTATATATCAGTGAGAAACACTTGATTTGCAAAGAGGCCTGAATGCTTTCAACTGAAAATAAAATAAATTACAAGGTAAACAACATTTTCAGCCCCCCACACTATGGTTGCGTTCAAAAATAGACAAGATTTTTTTTTAACCACAGACCCGTATAGAAAACCACAGCGCATGCTTTCTCTAGCGCAGAGAACGGACACAATTCACCAAAAGCGACATCAGCAACTGTGTCAAAGTGAAACTTTTGTGGTCTCATTTATTTACAAAGAAATAGCAGTTTGGCATAATGGATGGAAAAACATGTATTGGACACAAGCATGTGTCAGTAGTTTGTGGGTAAAGAGTGTCTTCATTTCCTCTCCTGTCGATAAGAACCTCACGGTCACACTTCCTTTTTCACGAAAAACATACTTTACAGACACTGATGTTTCAGAAACAGACAAATAAGAGTCACAGTTTACACATTATTCTTACACATCATTCATCACTTATAGACACTTATATATTTCACACATTATAAATGAAGTTATAATTTCATTCAATGACATTAATTCTTCCTACACACATGCAGAGAGAGAGAGAGAGAGAGAGAGAGAGAGAGAAATATTGCCAAAAAAAAAAATCTAAAATAATAAACTTCCAATATCATTTAACATCTTCCTGTGCTAGAATGTTTTCTGCCAGCATACAGTGAGTCTTAATAAATGCTACTGTAGTGTGATTTTACAGTGAAACCCAGTGTGTGTTCAGTGAAGGGTGGTCGAGTCCTGCTGGGGGAGGATCCACACACACAATATATTAATATCAGTTCTGTCAAATCTAAACACACAGCTTTCAGAGATTTTCATTATGATGATACAGTGCTCAGAGAAAATGGTTCATTTTGGAATTTTGTGCTTGTGTTTCGCGCAGCTTCATGGTGAGTTGCAAATGAATGTTTAGTGTGTTTATGTAGTAATGTTTTTACTGAGTTAGTCAACGCTTTGGTTTTTATACAAAGTAATATGTTAGATTTATGATGTTTTGGATTCAGGTCTGTCATTACAGATCACATTAGAGACAGATTCAGTCAGCTGTTAATAAGCTCATCAAATGTATTAAAAAAGTTGACGTGAGAATATCCCATTAAAATATGTGAAGATAATATAGTTTAATAGTCTCAAGGTAGAAAATTATTCAACATTATTTTGTTTTAGATGTTTGTGTGTGTTTAGCAAAATCAGTGAGCAAACATTTTGGAACCATCAGAATTTCTGATCGCAAACTGCAAAGGCCACGAGTGTTATTGAAAAATCATTTACTTTTTAATCTGACAAACTCTGTCTGTTCTCCAGGTGTGTTTGGTGATTCAGTGTCAGTGATGGAGGGAGATTCTGTCACTTTATACTCTGATCTTACTGAAATAATGGATGGTGATCTGATTCTGTGGAGGTTTGGAATGAAAAACACTTTAATAGCTGAAATAGATGTACAGGCCGACACTATCACTGTATATGATGATGATCCTGATGGGAGATTCAGAAACAGACTGAAACTGAACAATCAAACTGGATCTCTGACCATCACAAACATCGCAACTGAACACAGTGGATATTATGAACTACAGATGATCAGAAATATGAGCAAGAGTTTCAATCTAACTGTCTATTGTGAGTTTAATATGGCTTCCATTATTTGTTAATCACTTTTAAGTAGACATATCCTAAATATATGATTTTTCAATGTTAAAATTGTAAATTCTAAGATACACAATTTTTGATGTTCCCTTTTCAACCTCCTGAACACTTTTCTTTTTTAGAAAATTTAATTATTCGTCTCTGTGTAATTTTTCATAAATCTGAAAATCACAAATTCAGCAGATAGCATGATCTACTCTGATGTTTTCCAGCTCGTTTTTTTTTAGCTCATCTGCCTGCTCCTGTCATCAGCAGTAACTCTTCACAATGTTCTTCATCATCATCATCATCAAATTGTTCATTGGTGTGTTCAGCTGTGAATGTGAGTCATGTGACTCTCTCCTGGTACAAAGGAAACAGTTTATTGTCCAGCATCAGTGTGTCTGATCTCAGCATCAGTCTCTCTCTACCTCTGGAGGTGGAATATCAGGATAAAAACACCTACAGCTGTGTGCTGAACAATCCCATCAGCAACCAGACTCAACATCTGGACATCACTCACCTCTGTCACACATGTGCAGGTACGGCAGTGCTGATATTAGTGTTTATTACTGAGTAGATTAAAGACTGGAGCTGGTTTTAAGGACTGGTCATAAAACAAATGTTCAGCATTTTATTGCTTAAAAATTACATTGATTCCTAATTGTTAAACTATGTTCCTTTTGTTTTTACTCAACATAAACATCTCTGTTATATGGATTATTTATTTACATATGTTGTTGTTGTTGTTGTTGTTGTTATGTCCCATAAGCTCGGATCCGAGTCTTGGTGACTTGATAGACATAAGAATTAAAAAGAAATTGGTTTTGCACTAGTCTGATAAGTGTGTCCATCCTGTGTGTCCATTGGAGATCTTCTTCTGCACCTTTTACCCTCAGTCTTCCCAATCATGATGTCCTTTTCACCGATCTTTCCATTCAAACTGTGCGACCAAGTACGACAAACGCAGTTTCATCATTTGTGCTTCGAGTTGCATTTGATTCCCTCCATGATTGACTTATTGGTCCGTCTCGCCATTTATGGCAAAAACAGGATTCTCAATGTCATCATTTGATGTGATCTTGGTCTTCCACATGTTCAGTTCTTGTCCGATAATTCTACTTTCTTCTCTTGAGTTTCCTCAGCATGTTTCATGTCATCATTTTTTTCAGTGTTGTGTTGTCGGCATACTTCTGACTGTTTATCATATTTATATACAGAACATCACCATCCTTTGCTGCCTTTCAGGCTGAGATTAAAACATTTGATTTTTACTTTAACCCACAGCAGAATGGGATAAACTAGAAACTTTGAAATGACTTTGTTGTAAAGCAGCAAAATACTTCTAACTGTGATGTTCGCTTATCACTTATTTCTGATCCCTCTATAATTACAGACTCAGTGTCTCTGATAGTGCTGACCTCTGCTGGATCTCTGTTGATTGTTGCTGCAGTCGGGATCTGCTGTATCTGCAGGAAATGTAGAAAAACTGCTCAAGGCAAGTGTCAAATTATAAATGGCTACTGAATTTGTAAAAGTAATCAGTGTTATAACAAATAATAATATACATTAATAGTGTCCCAACTAACAGTGTTTTGTTATAAGAACATTTTCTAAATATCCAGTATTGGTTCTGTGGAAAAACAAAATCTCTGAAGATCTGATTAAACTCCACAAACAGCATTACCAGCTTCACTTATTACTAACCAGACTGACTTTATTTCTGTCACACGTCTACAGAAGCTCTTATTGAGAATTAACAGAGGTTTAGATGTTGATTATCACCATGATGGAGATCAGTATTTGATTTTATGTTGTTGGAATGTTACAAATCAACGTTCCTACAATGTTGAATTTCAAATTAAAATTAAGTTGAAAGGACGTTTGAGGAGCATCATACCATATAAAAACTTACTAAAACTTTGCTCACACAAAATTAGATTATTTTTGAACTTGTTACACTTTGTGTTCCTGGTCAAAAATGACCGGCCTCCAAAAATTTGCTAATTTTCTCTTTATGCTATATCACTGTTTCTCAACCACGGGTCCGTGGACCCCTAGTGGTCCTTATAAAATATCTGAATATGAATATTTGTATATTTTGACATTTGACATGTTCCTATAAAAGAAGAAGATAATATATGTATAATATAACTGACAATATGTGTAACGAGGCAGCAGACTCGGGAAGATCCATTTGCAGCTTTATTACAAGATCGTGGTCGTAGAGGCAGGGGTCAGACAACAGCAACAGCAATGTAGTAGGCAAGACAGAATCAGAAACAATACCAGGCAGTAGATCAGGACGGGCAGCAGACAATACAAGAGTAATCAGAATCCAGGCAGAATGGTCACAAGGCAGGCGGCAGGCAGAGTACAGAGGTTCAGGGCAGTCCAAGGTCATACACGGGATAAACAAGACACAGGGAAAAACGCTCAGAAATGTATGCATAGCAAAACAAGACTTTGCGAAGCATGAAGGGAACAGAGAGTCATTTATAGTCCATGGGATGAGCAGCAGGTGTGAGAGTGGGCGGTGTGTAATCAGTCCAGGTACGTGGTGTGGGAAATGTAGTCCATGAAATGACTAGTACTCCGGTGATGGCGCCCTCAGGTGGTGATCGGAGGGAGCCACAGAGACCGCTTCTGTGACAATATGACTGAATATTGGACAAGTCAACTAACGTAGTAGTAAATTATACTTAATTGCATTTGGTCGTCACAAAGACATCAATAATACCAACAAGCCAAAATTATTCTGGGGTCTTTGAGGACAGTTCTAAATATGACGGGGGTCTATTACTCAAAAAAGGTTGAGATTCACTGTGCTATATTATTACCAAATACAGGATTCAAGATAGTTTTCTTTCAATTAGCAGAGGTTTTGCATTTCCTTTTGAAACAGGTTGATCGTATGCTGAACTCATGAGCCTCAGTTTTTGATGCCAACATTATTCATAATGTTTTTTTCACTCAAAAACTGAGATGCATGAGCTCAGACCAATGATCAAGCAGTTTCAAAATTAAATAATAAACCTGTAAAAGAAAACAAGTTGACAAAAAGATTGAATCCAGGGTTTGCTGGTAATACAGTATAATAAGTGATTTACAAGCAATTTTTAAAAGGCCGGTCATTTTTGACTGGGAACACATTTTAGGTAAATGATTTTCTGCACAACACAAGGTCAAATCACCTTTATTTTTAAAACGCTCTATACAATACAGATTGGTTCAAAGCGGCAAGGGTTGATGGAAAGAACATTAATAAAATGTGTAGATGTGGGGTTTGGTGGTTATCTATATACTGACACTGGGCAGTGCTGTTTAATTGTTGCACATATTCTTCATTAAAACACAGAAATGCAAATCTAAATTAATTTTAAAATGAATCAGCTTCCTCTGCACTTTATGAATGTAATATTACATGTGTAAAGATTCAGCGCTTCCCTGGTGTTCAGAATAACATCTCTATGAATGACGCTGTTCCACTGGTGGATGGCATTTCACATGAGCTTCAATTAAAATTTAATTTCATCATAAAAAAAAAATGTTAATTAGTTTAATTAAATATTTCTGGGTTCGAATTATCTGCAAAGAATGTCTTTCTGAATGCTTGTACAAATGTGACCCTGCTAGTGACTGGTGAGTGAGTCAAAGTCAAAGCCAATCAATTTGTTGATGTAAGGCAGCAATGACTGCATTTAACACTTTAAGAAACATTTCTAGTTAACAACATTGCATTTTGCTGTTTTAATCCATCTATTTATTATATTACATCTTATTATCGTTGAAACAGTTGAGACTAGTGAAGAAGAAATCACTTACGTCGAGCCGACGTTCTACAAAAGAAAAGCACAGAAAACGGTAAGATCATTTATTAAAAATTCATGTTGTGTGTCTGTGTCATTTCAGCAGTGAGTGTGCTTGTGTGTGACAGATCATTATACAGACAGAAACACAAAACAGCACCACATTAAATATGTATAAAAGCCATCTGATCAGCATTCAATGTGAGAAATATAGGCCATAATACTCATGACACTCATTCACCATAACTACAGTCAGCATTAATATTTCCAGTGTTCAAAATGAGCCACTGATGAAGTATTTCCTGTCAGCTGATGACATGATCCAAATCGTCAGAGTTACACATACTGTACATGCTTTTGCAATTCTTACAATTCTTATGCCATTTGTACTGGAATACATTTTTATAGCAACTATTTGTTTGCAAACATTAAGTAAGGAATAATTTACTCAGTTGAATTATTAGAAAATAATGCACACCTGAGGTAAGTGGAGTGGCCGTTACACCTCAGGTGTGCATTATTTTCTAATAATTCAATAGTCTGGAGTCAATTATTACACTTATACTGTGGTTACCACACCTCAAGACATTTGTCAGGTTTTTGTCCTTAAAACACTCTTGTGTGTGGGACTAATTTCTTACGCATCTCATCCCAAGCCTCCGAATTCCAAAACATCATTTCAGATCTAGTAACTGTCATGGTCAGCGTCATGTTCTGTTTGTTTTGATTTTCATTCATCACATGTGCTCCTTTGTTCTGTGTTCCCGCCACTCATCAGTCACCATGGACACTGCACTGATCACAGCTTTTTGTCGTTTGAGTTAATCTTCTGTGTATTTAAGTTCTTGTCTTCCTTTAGTTCATTGTCGGGTCTCGTATGTTCCGTTCCTGCCTGGATTCTGCATTCTCCCGTTGGATTGTCTAGTAAAGACTTATTTATGTATTATCTTCTTCGTCATGTGTTATATATACAACCAGCACGTTACAGTAACAAAGGCTTGAGCCTTGATAGCAGAATACTGTTGATAGTTATTAATGCAGAGAGAGAGAGAGATGTGAATTAGCCTACCTGAGTGTCTCTCACGGCAACAGCTCCTATAGGCTACTAATAGTGAAAGTATAAGTGCATCTACCCCATAACCCACACAGTTATTACCTTGCTGGTGAGAAATGTCATGTAGCTTTTAAGCTGCTAAACTATTGTACTGATTCATTTGTCAGAGCAGCGACGTTTCTGTCCGAGTGTGTGTGTCTGTACTGTATGTCTGTGCATTTGATAGAGAGAGAGAGTGGGAGAAAGAGTATGGACTTTCAGGACACAATAAAACGTGACAATAATTTATCATTTTCATCCTATTGTTCACTATATTTATTTGCTTGATCGGTGTCGTTGTGGGTTTTGTCTCTTTTGTGGTTGTAGGCTGTGAGGACCTTTTGAAATAACTGAAATCATTTGATATGGAGCTGTAATGCAGCCAAGACCTGCTAGAACTACTTTAGCTGTGCGTTTCCCTGAAAATAACTGCACAACTTAGTATGAAAAAGCATAAGGAAACAAACAGAAGGAAACAATGCAAGTCTCACCCACAGGCCTATTGAAGTTTTGTGACACACTTGATGCTGCTTTTATATCTGCATATTGTAATGTCATCAAGGATATGCATTTATTATTATACATTGTGTTTCTGACAGGATTATAAAGAGGAGGATCATGTGGAGTATGCTCCAATCGCCAAGAGAAGATGATCAAACTACCAGTACCACCAGCGGTGCGATCGCTTTCACGGAAACCTCTGTAGTTTCCTCTGAACTCTTAGTTTTGAGTTCTGGGATTGTTAAAAATGTGATATTCAGTGACGAACTAATGAAACTCTATCTTAAAGAATATGCAAGGACTTTAAAAACAAAAATGATCTAAATTTTTAGATCTAAAACTTTTTCATGTTTGACAAAGCCTCGTTTTTTCCCTTTATAACAAATCCCCTATACGGAAACAAACAGGAAACATTTTACCTCCTCATTTCAAAAATATATAAATATATGTGCCTGCTAAATAAATGCCTGCTATGGTCAGCTTCCTGATAGTTTGAGCTGGTTTGATTTACATCTGCACAGAAAAGTGGTTTAGTTGTTGGTGGACAAACAGGTTCAGCATGATCATCTACTGCGGGATGTTTGTGGTTGATGTTAGACAGGCACACTGCTGACGAGTCTTTACTGTGTGGTTGAAGGGCTTTTTTCCATTCCTGCTCATATGAAGACACACAGTCTGACTTTAGCTTTAACAAAACTGTGAGATACTGAATCTAACAGATAAACAACTGTTTCATATAATTTCATATAGTCAATTCAAGTCAAGTCAAATTTATTTTTTATTGCTTTTCACAATACAAATTATTTCAGTGCATCTTTACAGAAAATTATGATGTCAATGTTTATAATATCTTAATGTGTCACATTTATCAGATTAGAGCTGGGCGATAATATAGTTTACATTTTGTGATGACACAAGCAATCAAGCAGTTGAGATTTGCTGCTTTTGCTCTGAGTATACTGTAGGTTGCAAATAATGTTGGACATACATATATATTCAACTTTATATAAGAAGCTGACCGATAGCATAGTTACATTTTGTGACAAAATAAAAGAATCAAGCAGTTTAGATTCAATATACAAAAGTTATCAAGCTATTTGATGTCACGCCATTTAAAGATCATATCCTGCTTGTCTGACAATGTTGAACAGTCATTTTAAGAATGCATATGTATGATTTACTGTTTTAATATTTATGGTATGCAAATGACCGATGGTTGTTAATTTCTTTAGTTTCAGTTTGGGGGGTAACATGGCTAACACTGCTAACAAATGAATGTTTATACGTTACAATTAATTGTAAGAAATGTGCAGATTCAGAAAAATAGAGTGTGAAAATTAAATTAAAATTCAATTAAAAAATTTACATTTTCAACACATGAATACTTGAATTTTTCTTATTTGCAGTTGGTTCACTGTTACCCTTCACCAACACCACTGGTGCACACCGCCATCGCACCGCACATCTCAGGTGTGAACAACCATTTACAGATGATTCTGCCAGATCTAAAGTCCAAAGTCTGTGTGATCAGATCTCTGATTGTCAGCTGCAGTGTCTCTCTATTAGAGACAATTTAAAAAGAAATGTTGGAGGATTTCGATATAAGAAGGGCTTGAGTTTGTTGCCCAGACCTATCGTGAGAGGCGTCCAGTTTCTCCTAAGCTTACATTACTCCTACACAACAAACTCAAGCTCCTCTTCTCATATATCGTAATTCTCATTTTTGTCTTCTAATTCGTGCCCATTGTTTTGTTTTGTTTTGCTCTATCCTCTGCTCTTCTGTGTTCATCAATATGTCATGTTTCAGGTCAAAGGTTAGTCTTCCACTGGAACTAGACTACAGCAGATTATAGTTAAGTTATAAATATGGATATTTTTCTTATAAAAAAAAAGAAACGCATCGCTTTGCTTCAGAAGACCTTATTAACCCCTTTGGATCCGTATGGATTAATTTAGGATGGATGGATGAGCTTTTAAAAAAGATTAAGTCTGTCCTCTCTTCAGCACAGTGATAATCTTTCTGCTGAATTTTTTTTTTTGCATAAGCAGGTGTGTTTTTGTTAAGCTTGAAAATATGAAATAAATATATTTCATTATGTATTTCTCTATGTATGTGTTTATGCTGCATGAGTAAATATATCTACAATATATATTACACATGCAGCATCTGACCACATGTAGCCTACATCTGTATATTATTAAGTATATTACTGAACATAAAATTACATATATTAGTAAATGTGTTGTCACATATTTTTTCAATATATGAAAAGCAGCAATTCCTTATGTATTATTCAATATACTGTGATATATTAACACTACATGTTATTCTGTATATTTTCATATATACCATTAAATCATTTGATATATTGATCATTCATAAATAGGGAAATATATATTCTCTTTACGTAAGGTGTATAACATAGGATTTTTTTTTATTTCATAATTGTTAATCGTAGTTTCCTCACTCTGTTTTAATGCGACACTTGAGCACAGAGCCGGGCCTCCCTAAGCAAACTAAGCTACTTAGAGCAACGCCGCCACCAGGGGGCCCACAGCGCTTGTTCCATCAGTTGCAGTTCTGGTGCCTCAGTCCCAATACTGCATACAACTTGACTACATTTGCATCATGTTAATGCAATGGTAGAGTTACACTCACGGGACTCATTCATTATTTGTATGTGCTTCAAAACCTTGCCGGTTAAACATTTCATTAATTTGATTTTCTGAGCATGTACACACACTAAAAGCCTGTCAAACAGTGCCCGAATAGTGGACTTTATCTTTCGCATCTGATTGCACTAATACTGTCAAATACATACAAGGTTTACATAAACACAGTTGGTTATGTCTAAAGTGATCAATATTCTGATCATGCTTCAACTTCTTGGTCCTCCTTTCCTTGCATTCTTGGAGAGAGGAACTAGAAGAAAAGGAAGTAAGATTGTGTGTTGATTGCTCTTCACCACTGGCTAGTGTCTACGTCACACATGCACATCCTCACTTACTTGCAAATATTCAGTGCTGTGATTCCAGTGATTAAACTGATGTGGATTTAAATTGTTGACCAAATAATGTGATCTTATGAGCAGCAGGTTTCAAATGCATTTGAATGATTCTTAACTGATGCAAAAACATATAACAGAACAAATCACACGAGAACCACAGATCATATATGAATGTGATTCACTTGAATGCATGTGAGACTCGAGCAGCTCAGATTGTGATTCAAAGTGAAACCTCTGACATCTATACTGAGATGCGGTTTGATCTGATGTGTGAAAAAAAAAAAAAAACATCTTCCGCAGTTTAGTGCGTCTGTATTCAGACATGTGGTTTGTGTGAGTGTGATCGGCTGATGCACAATAAGAAAACAGTCTCAAACCATTAGTGACCATCAAGACCATTTCACAATTTTAATAGAAAAATACTGATAAAAAGATATAATTAAAGGTCTTTTTATAACTGAAAGTGATATGTTTTGTCTGCTACAAAAACAGTGTAATAGGAGATATATTAGGATATATTAATAATATCAATATATTAGGAGGAATATTTATAGCCAGTGTACACAAGAGTATCTGTACATGTACAGTGAGGGTGGAGCTATATTATTATTGGTGGAGGAATCACACGCAGTTCTGTTAGTTCATGATCTGTCACTGAAGTGTTCACATATTTCAAGTGCTGTTATCTGAAAATGGTTCACATGTTTGTTTTGTTCTGCTTGTGGCGTCTGGTTGGTGAGCTATAATCATATTCATATTCATCACTTATTGCTTTAGTTTCAGTACGTTTATAGAGTTTTAATACAGAGCTGTGAAGTACTTTTAAATCAGTCAGCTATTTCCCCAGATAAAGATGCTCAAACCAATCTGAACTTTATTGTGAGGAAACAGTGCAGGTTCAAAACAGCAGAATTAGTTTTATTTCAAAGAATTATTGGCTTTACAACCTTGTAAACAATGACATGAAATGATAATTGGTGAATCTTGTTTACTCTGTTTATTTTACTGTTTTGTTGTGTAGATACTAACTAAAAATACTACTATAAAAGTCAGGGTAAGGGAACTATATTTTCACACGAAAATACAAAGTAAAGTCAGCAGTGTTTAGGACTGTTCATTTGGGCCTTTTACTCCTAGCATTTATTAGAGTGCATTTTTCACTGGTTTTACCTGATTTGCACTATTTGGCTTCCCATGATCCTTCATTCTCCAGAGCAGAAGCACTGAAGGAGCCAATCAGATTTAAGATGAGACAAATGCCCCTGAGGCTCCTCCCACAGATCCACCTGTATTGTGCCAGATAACTAAAAATAACACATCAAAACATATGATTTCACAACTGATTATGTGTCTGTGCTGCTGTTCATCTATTTAAGTTATTTGGGACTTTAATCTGTGACTCTGTTCTTCAGGAGTGTTTGGTGTTGATGAACTGAAGTCAGTGTCAGTGATGGAGGGAGATTCAGTCACTCTAAACTCTGATCTCACTGAAATAGATGATGAAGATCTGATTCTGTGGAGGTTTGGATCTGAAAACACTTTAATAGTTAAAATCAGTGTACTGGAGGGCAGAATCACTGTATATGATGATGTTCTTGATGGGAGATTCAGAGACAGACTGAAGCTGGATCATCAAACTGGATCTCTGACCATCACAAACATCACAACTGAACATGATGGAGATTATAAACTACAGACCAGCAGTGTGAGAAAGAGTTTCACTCTCACTGTCCATGGTGAGTTAAATATCATTTTCTTTTATTCGTTAGTTTTAATAGGCCTACCCTCAATTTTTGATTTTAGTCTTGAGATTATAAAATCTGAGATAAACATTAATTTATGACTTTTCTTTTCCAACTTACTGAATGTTTTTCTTCTTATTAATCATTCCAATGTTGTAATCTCAAACAGTGCAATAAAAAAATAAATAAATTACACAAACTCTTTTTAACACATTTATTCTAATCTTTCTCAGCTCGTCTCCCTGTTCCTGTCATCAGCAGTAACTCTTCACAATGTTCTTCATCATCATCATCATCATGTTCATTGGTGTGTTCAGCTGTGAATGTGAGTCATGTGACTCTCTCCTGGTACAAAGGAAACAGTTTATTGTCCAGCATCAGTGTGTCTGATCTCAGCATCAGTCTCTCTCTACCTCTGGAGGTGGAATATCAGGATAAAAACACCTACAGCTGTGTGCTGAACAATCCCATCAGCAACCAGACTCAACATCTGGACATCACTCACCTCTGTCACACATGTGCAGGTACAACAGCAACGATAATATTCACTGAATTACTAAAGTCAGCTTGTTGAAAATCTCAATTCTATTTTATCATTGGTTGTTTTTTCAGAAGCACACACCCATTGTTGTGATTCTGTTGAAGCTGTGCTCCGATTGGTCGTCACTGCTCTGATGGGCGTGGCTGCTGCGGCTGCTGCTGTTCTTCTGGTCAATGACGTCAGATCGACAAGAAGTTAAATGGAGGAAACAGAACTTATGTCATAAATATGGGAGTTTGAATTAGGGATGCACCGATCCGATATTCAGATCGGTATCGGCTCCGATACTGCCATTTTTACCGGATCGGGTATCGGCCGGACGGGACCGATCCAAATCCGATACTGTGCGTGTACTATTCTGTGTTATTGTTAAGCTCCACAAAAGGCACAAAAACATTAAAAAACACCATAAAGTTTCTGTGCACTATATTCCAAGTGTTCTGAAGCCATTCCATAGTTTCATTTGAGGTACAGATGAATAAAATTAAAGTTAACGTAAATGCCTCCCTCCGCTGCGGCAGTCAGTCATTCTCCATTCAGCATTCAGAGTCAGACTGCGTGTTGCGTTTGGTTACGACAGTCAACACAATGAAACTCTCTCCAAGATGAATCAATGTTTCTGTTATTATACTTAATCTGTAGACAACGATACCGGTAATACAATACGCATCAATATATCTTCACTTTGTGCTTTGAACTTTTCAATGCGGAGCTGGAGCGCTCCCGCTGCGCGCTGTGACTCCATGATGCTTCAAGCGCATCATTCTGCACACGGGATGCGCATAAGCGCTTTGTGCCGCTCTGTATGGGAGCCGTTCATATTATAATACTTTTGCACAATGAAAGATTGTTAATAGCATTTTTTGTTCTGTCCTATCTATCATATGTTGCTGCATTACTTTAATTTTTATATTTTAATTATAAGACATTTAATAGCTTCTGATTTCGTCCACAGTTTCATATTTATTCACAAACTTGTGGGATAAACAAATAGGCCTAGGCTATGCATTTATTTATATTATGAAAAGAAAGTATTATGAAAAAAAAGTTAACTGAAAAGTGACGCAGACTTTGTTTTTCATCTTTCATCTCATCTCAACACTTTTTGAGGATCGTGAGTGAACGCGATCATCTCTTCCTCTTTACTACTTTACAGAAGGAAATACACATGAATGAATATCAAAAAATATGTTGAAAGTTGCAGTAGCTTACCGAAATCTGTATCAAGTCAGTTCAATCAGTGTTGTAAACAATGTCACGTATTTACCTCAGAAAAGCCATTCGTTTACCATAAACTTATCAGCAGCAAGAAAAATAAAAACAATTTAAAACAAAACGTATTAGAAACTTAATTATGTAAGCATAAGTATTAATATATTATAAAATAGACAAACTGGGTGCGTGTAATCAAACGCATCGTTTTAATTTTATTGTGGAGACTGAACTCGCGCTCTGCTGCCACACTGGAGCGCGCTCACCACCCTACTGGACAGGGGTGGGAATTACAGTTACAAGTTACATCAGCCTCAGTAATCTGTCAAAATGACGGACAGGTTGCAGATTTTTTCCGTCACTGCTAAAAAAAAATTCCATCAATGACGGAAAAATTTCGGTTAATGCGACCTTTGAGATTATACACGCCACACTACCGCCGGTGGCACTCCACGACCGCGGTGGCGCGCGGTTGTCATGCCGACCGTCACAGCCCGTGAGGCATATAGTTAATTAGGTAATTTAGCACTTTTCTTATTACTTGAATATCGGATCGGTATCGGCCGATACTGAATCCCAGGTATCGGTATCGGTATTGGTATCGGAAGCGAAAAAGGCGGATCGGTGCATCCCTAGTTTGAATCAGTAAAGATGAAAAATTATGTGTGGTTTAATTATTCACTGATGGTGAGACAAAGCTTTTCTTTACCTGAATCTGGTGTATTGGGGCCATCTGGTGGCCAAAACAATGAATATTCTGCAATAATTAATTTTATTCTAATACCATCCATTTTACATTTCTTTTTGCTTAATTTAAGTGGTTACTGTTTTCATTTTGTTTTATAATTATATGCAGCAACCCCACAATTACAAATGTAAAAACATTTCTTACACCAATAAATCACTGTAGAATTGAACAGAAAAAGTAACTTTTACTTTTTAGTTACAGTTACAGGCAGTAGAGGCATTAGTTAGCAGATCAATGACTAACACTGATGTAAAATGAGCATTTGCTCATTTTTAGGGCCAAAGCCCCATAAAGGGCTGAAGGCCCTATTGTTTTCCTTAGGAATTTTTTTTTTTTGGGCCCTTAACATGCTCAAAAACTCTTGAAACTTTGCACACACATCGGAATAGTCGGCCATCAGGCCTGGCAGAAGCTGGTACCTGGGCGTGGCAGGGGGGCTCGACAGTGTCTCCTTGAATGGTGCCTAAAAAATTGGTCCATATATCAAACATGCTTGCACGTTTTAGTATTTAGGCACCAGCAATCACAGACATTCGCATTAAAGGATCAGTCCACTTTTAAATAAACTTTTCCTGATAATTTACTCACCCCCATGTCATCCAAGATGTCAGTTGAAAAGAAATGAAAGGTTTTTGATGAAAACATTCCAGGATTATTCACCTTATAGTAGACTTCAATGGCCTCCAAACGGTTGAAGGTCAAAATTACAGTTTCAGTGCAGCTTCAAAGAGCTTTAAACAATACCAGACGAGGAATAAGGGTCTTATCTAGCATTTTTGAAAAAAATACAACTGTATATGCTTTATAAACACAAAATATCGCCTAGAATGTACTTCCGCTTTCCGCATTCTTCAAAACACTTACGCTGTATGTCCTACGCCTTTCCTATTCTACTTACTTAGTTTCGTTTTTTTCCGTAAGACTGTGTAGAAAGACTGTAGTTGCTGATGCAGTGATACAGTAGTTACAGCTCATGTGCTGTTTTCAGCTAATGACTTACTGCAAGAGATTTGCATTTTACAGAAAAGGTTTCATAATAATAATCCAGGAAATACCTGAAAAGTGCATTTTGTTAGACGTTAAAGAAAAAGTTTTAATTTGACAGTTTTTGTTTAAACAGCTGGTTTTGTTAGTCAATTTAACACTAATTTTCAATAAAATTTTTTGAGAAGGGCAGCAGGGACGCTGAGATAATCCTTACTGCAGAACACAAGATCCAGGGGGCGAGATTGGATCCAGATCCAACTCCGCTACTTTACATATACCTAAACTTACCCGTCTCCAACCCCTGGATATCTCGTGTTCTGCAGTGAGGGGCTACTAGGGATGTTCTGGGAACACATTTCCAAATATAAACATTCAGAGAATGTTCTGAATGTTCTGTAAATGTCTGCCAAATAACGAGAGAGTGAGTCTGCGATACTGGATGACATAATTAAATAACTGTACACAAAATATTGATTTGACTACATTTTAATATTTTATTAGCCCACCAAACGCAAAACTTCCACAAGGAAAAAATGTTCCTAGCAAGCGTATAGCACTGCAGACTTCAGTTACCCAGATGAGCCTGTGAGCCTGTTTTAGGCACACACAGACATCAAGTATCAGCCTGTGAATCTCAACAACGGTGACAAGCAACATATTCTGATCAACAGATCAACTCTGAACATTAGAAAACAAGCTACTAAAAAGTCACAGAAAAACAGCAAAATTTTAATAGTGAGAATAAATGAAATTACTAAGACAATTTAGCTCATAATTTATTCATACAGCAATGCATGATGGGAGCCATGGATGAATTTTGATTGGTGGCTCCCAGAATGCACTGCAACATGCTTTATGATGGCCACCATGTTGAGATTCACAGGATGATTCTGATGTTTGTGTGTTTAAATGAGCACTTTTTAAAAAAAAAATCAGAACTCTTAAAAAAAAAAAAAAAAAAAATTGTATTGTAAAAGCTGATCTTGTGCTGTAGATCACAGTGCTGCTGTAATCAATAATGTAAATCTAACTCAAAGATTGGGCTCTAAATGAGTTCAGTGATCAGATCAAATAATGTTTATGTAAAACATAACCAACACCTGATTGTCTTTTAACTTTGCTGTCTGTTTGGTTTTAATGCAGTTAAAACTGCCCAAACAAAAATCTAATATTAAAAAGGCAAGGGTCAAGAGCTCAACTAAACAAACCCTGACCTCGATGATGGTAACTTAAAAATTGTGATTTTCTCCTTTGGTGATTGCTTGTTATCATCAGGTGTCTTCAATAATGCTCAATCATCACTCAATTTATCACTTAATTATCTCATTAATGCTTCAGGGGTGGAAATAAAATATGGCAGGACTTTTACTTTCTGACCCCTGGATGTCCACTCTGGCTCAGCCATTAGATCAGTGAATTAAGCCAGAGGTGTATAGTCCAGGGGTCAGAAAGTAGAAGTCCTGCCATATTTTTCATTCCACCCACTGAAGCAGTGTTAAAGTTAATGAGATAATTAAGTGATAAATTGAGTGATGATTGAGCATTATTGAAGACACCTGATGATAACAAGCAGAATCACCAAAGGAGAAAATCACAATTTTAAGCCACCATCGTGGAGATGAGTGTTGCTTTAGTTGCTCTTGACCATTGACTCTTAACATTAGATTTTTTGAGTGTTAACTGAGTTGTAACAGCTAGACAAGCAAAGAGAAAAGATGATCAGGTGTTGGTTATATTTCCCATAATTGTAATTTGACCTGAACTCATATAGAGCCCAATCTCTGAGTTAGATTTACATTATTGATTACAGCAGCACTGTGATTCTACAGAAGATCAGATTTATCAATATAATCTGAGGGATTTTGCAAAAGGTGTTCTGATCAAAAAAAAAAAAAAAAAAAAATTGCTTTCATTAACCACACAGACATCAAGAATCATCCTGTGAATCTCAACAGTGGTGGCCATCATAAAGCATGTTGCAGTGCATTCTGGGAGCCACTAATCAAAATTCATCCATGGCTCCCATCATGCATTGCTGCATGAATAAATTATCCTTTATTCTCACTATTTTATTTTTTTCTGTTTTTATGTGACTTTTTAGTAGCTTGTTTTCTAATATTCAGAGTTGATCTGTTGATCAGAATATGTTGCTTGTCACCGTCATTGAGATTCACAGGCTGATTCTTGATGTCCGTGTGTGCCTAAAAGAAAGATTTTTTTTTGTTTTATTCAGAACAACTTTTGTGAAACCCTTTGGATTATATTGATAAAGCTGATCTTCTGCTGTAGAATCACAGTGCTGCTGTAATCAATAATGTAAATCTAACTCAGATATTGGGCTCTAAATGAGTTCAGGTCAAATTACAATTATGTAAAAACATATCCATCATCTGATCAATTTTTTCTCTTTGCTGTCTGGCTGTTATAACTCAGTTAACATCTCAAAACAAGATCTAAAAAAAAAAAAAAGTCAAGGGTCAAGAGCTCAACTAAAGCAAACACTCATCTCCACGATGGTGGCTTAAAAATTGTGATATTCTGCTTGTTATCATCAGGTGTCTTCAATAATGGTCAATCATCACTCAATTTATCACTTAATTATCTCATTAACTTTAACACTGCTTCAGTGGGTGGAATGAAAAATATGGCAGGACTTCTACTTTCTGACCCCTGGACTATACACCTCTGATTAAGCCACAACACAATGATTATATTCTTATATCAAGCAACTGACAGCAGCTGATCACATTGTATCTTATCTTTATTGCCATTACAAACAACCAGAGAGAAAAAAAACATTAAAAAATCAAGTGTCAAACTGCACAACTAAAGCAAAGGCTGACCTCGATCATGGTGATCAAACAAAACTATTATTTTCAACAAATCATCAACATCTAAACTCTGTTAATTCTCAATAAGATCTTCTGTAGACGTGTGACAGAAATAAAGTCAGTTGGTTAGTAATAAGTGAAGCTGGGTAATGCTGTTTTGGAGTTGTTGAATCAGATCTTCAGAGATTTAATGTCTTTATCTTCAGTTGATTTCATCTAAGGCTGGTTTCAACCGTGCGAGTCAGAGCATAAGCAGTACATAAATTTTTCGCCGCCCATGTTAACAGATGGAGAGCGTTCACAACGCGTGCAGAGGCTGAGCGGCAGCGCGTAGCAGCAGCAGAAGCAGCAGTGCCGCGATTGTTTCGCCGCTGGGTCTATTTTTGCTGCGCTACTAACGCTCAATTAAATTGAAAGTACACCTTTGATGGACAAAATACATATGATTTTATACAAAAAGTGCTGAAAATGCACAGAATAAGCATATAACAAGAATCGGAGTATGTCAGAAAAGAACATTAATATTAAAAAAATATTTATAGAAGATTTACTCATTTAAACTTGTTTTTAATTATTCAGTTTGGGTTAAAGTATGGTGTATTAAAAAAAAATAAAAATAAAGTAAACTATCCAGGAAATAGTATTCAATTTCCAGCATCCCTCCTGCTCCTCACCTGCCACATTCATTTGTTACTACCCAGCCAACATAGCATGGTGGGGCCCAGATGGGTGTCACCTGGGCAGCCTAACTGGGGCCCAGACATTTTTGTCCACAGTTTCCATGGAGGCCCCACATGGTTTAGCCCAGATAAAATGAACACTGCTCAGTGTGCACACTACAGGCTGTTAAATGTAACACTGAAACATGCTGGAGTTAATGAGATAATTAGGTGAATGAGCAGAATCGTGAGGACAGAGAAAGAACTATGACTACTTCAACCACAACCTTCGATGAAATCAATTGAAGATAAAAGACATTAAATCATTCAAGATCTGATTAAACATCTCACAAACAGCATTACCAGCTTCACTTATTACTAACCAGAATGACTTTATTTCTGACATTCATCTACAAAAGTTGTTATTGAGAATTACCAGAGGTTTAGATGTTGATGATTTGTTGAAAATACGTTTGGTTTGATGTCACCGTGATCGAGGTCAGCGCTTACTTCAGTTAGGCAGTTTGACTCTTGACTACAGTTTTTTATTTTTTTTTCTGGTTGTTTGTTATGGCAAGAAAAACAAAAAGACAATGTGGTCAGCTGCTAAATGATAAAATTATGGTCATTTAGTGGCTTAATTCACTGATCTAATGATGAGCTTTTTATGAGCAAAATGTGATTGACTTTGTGCTGGATCTTTTCTTGAGTTACAACAATAAAAATGTTTTAATCAGAAAGTTTGAAAAATATATTTTCACTAAACACTTCAAACTTCCTGCAGATTGACTTACACAGACATCAAGATCAGGTATGATTCTCAACAATGGTGACATGCTTCATGTTGCAATGCATTCTGGGAGCCATGGATGAGTTTTGTATGAGGCACCCAGAATGCATTGCAGCATAAAGCATGTCACC
The DNA here is from genome assembly GCA_028476615.1 of Culter alburnus. Lineage (NCBI taxonomy): Eukaryota > Metazoa > Chordata > Actinopteri > Cypriniformes > Xenocyprididae > Culter > Culter alburnus. The sequence continues at coordinate 44,924 of JAOTNS010001203.1, read as the reverse complement.
ATTGTTGAGAATCATACGCTGATTCTTGATGTCTGTGTGTGAATAAATTTTGCAGCTGGTTTAAAGCATTTAAAGGAACACTCCACTTTTTTTGAAAATAGGCTTATTTTCCAACTCCCCTAGAGTTAAACAGTTGAGTTTTACCGTTTTCGAATCCATTCAGCCGATCTCCGGGTCTGGCGGTACCACGTTTAGCATAGCTTAGCATAGTTCATTGAATCTGATTAGACCGTTAGCATCGCGCTTAAAAGTGACCAAAGAGTTTAGATATTTTTCCTATTTAAAACTTGACTCTTCTGTAGTTACATTGTGTACTAAGACCGACGGAAAATAAAAAGTTGTGATTTTCTAGGCCGATATGGCTAGGAACTATACTCTCATTCTGGTGTAATAATCAAGGAACTTTGCTGCGTTCCATGGCTGCAGCAGTGCAATGATATTACGCAGCGCCGTGAGCCCTGCTTGCACAGGGAACGTGCCTTGTAACCATGGAGACGTTTGTGAGAGACGCTGCGTAATATCATTGCACTGCTGCAGCCATGATACGGCAGCAAAGTTCCTTGATTATTACGCCGGAATGAGAGCATAGTTCCTAGACATATCAGCCTAGAAAATCGCAACTTTTCATTTTCCGTCGGTCTTAGTACACGATTTAACTACAGAAGAGTCAAGTTTTAAATAGGAAAAATATCGAAACTCTTTGGTGATTTTTAAGCGCGATGCTAACGGTCTAATCCGATTCAATGAACTATGCTAAGCTATGCTAAAAGTGGTACCGCCAGAAACGGAGATCGGCTGAATGGATTCGAAACGGTAAAACTCAACTGTTTAACTCTAGGGGAGTTGGAAAATGAGCCTATTTTCAAAAAAAGTGGAGTGTTCCTTTAATGTAGGCCTCCATTGTATTTTTCAGATTTATTCTTCTGCTCTGATTTTTTTTTTTTTTACTTTTTTTTAGTTGTTCTGGAGAAGGTCCAGCACAAAATTAATAACATTTTTTTCATATAAAGCTCAGTCATTAGATCAGTGAACAAAGCCATAACATGACGACAATTAGATTCATGTCATTGAACAGCTGACAACAGCTAAATATATTGTCTCTTGCTCTTCTTGCCATAACAAGAGCAGCCAAAAAAAACCATTATTACTAAAACAGTCAAGAGTCAAACTGCCTAACTGAAGTAAGCGCTGACCTTGATCACAGTGACATCAAACCAAACTTATTTTCAACAAATCATCAACAACTAAACCTCTGGTAATTCTCAATAACAACTTTTGTAGATGTATGTCAGAAATAAAGTCAATGGTTAGTAATAAGTAAAGCTGGAAATGTTGTTTGTGGAGATGTTTAATCAGATCTTCAGAGATTTAATGTCTTTTATCTTCAGTTGATTTCATCGAAGGTTGTGGCTGAAGTTGTAGTTCTTGTTGTTTCTCTGTCCTTCAGTGTTTCTGCTCGTTATCACCTAATTATCTCATTAACTGCAGCATGTTTCTCTGTTACATTTAACAGCCTGTAGTGTGCACACTGAGCAGTGTTCAGTTCATCTGGGCTAACCCATGTGGGGCCTCCATGGAAACCGTGGACAAAAATGTCTGGGCCCCAGTTAGGCTGCCCAGGTGACACCCATCTGGCCCCACCATGCTATGTTGGCTGGGTATGGACACTCTCTCCACAGCTGCACGGTAGTTAATTCTCCTGTGTGTATAAGTTCCTGTTTAGTTATGTTCATTGTCCGCTAACTGTCCTATTACGTTGTGTTGTTTCCTGCCTGCCTGCCTGCCTTTTGGATTAAACTTGGATTTTTTATATTTACCTGTTCTCCTTCATCTTCCTTTGAGTACACAGCCTGACACTGACAGTAACAAATTATTATAAGTATTAAACTACTGTATTTTTACAGTATATTTATTTATTTATTTATTTTTTACAGCATTTTTCTGGTTTTAAACAGACGTTTTCTGGAACCCCTGCTGCAAGAAAATCACTTATTTCTTTTTTTACAGAGTATGTTTGAACTAATCAAACAGGTGTAAGACAGAACAAAGGAAATGCTGACCGATTCTGTCACTGGAAGCTCGCCCAAAAACAAACAAAAAAATGTGGTACTCACTGCAGAGTCAAATGATGTCCAGCTCCACCTTTCTGGATGTCTAAAGGGGTGGAGGGATATAGTTGCGGGTAGGGTTAGGGTGTGGTTGCATATTCTAGCTACACCCACTCTAGGACCAAATCACTTTTCTAGACATAAGCTCCACCTTTTTGCTCTGCACTGGAATGAATTGAATTAGGATGCAATTCATTTAGTAACTTTATCCTGTGCATGTGCATGATGATGCATTTACACCTAGGCCTATGCATTAGGCAGAGACATATATCCAAAGCATCTTAGATCTCATAAAGTACATATTTTCAGTTCAAGCGCATTTTCTATAAGCATGTTAAAGGTCCCATTTTTCGTGGTTTTTTGAAGCTTTGATTGTGTTTATAGTGTGCAATATAACATGTGTTCATGTTTCGCGTGTAAAAAAACACAGTATTTTTCACATAATTTACTTATCTGTATACCGCTGTTTCCACTGTCATAAAAACGGGCTGATGACTTCCTTGTTCTATGAAGTCCCTCCTTCAGAAATACGTAACGAGTTCTGATTGTGCCAGCGGTTCCTGAGTTGTGATTCGACAGCAGTTTAGCGCACCCAGAGCCATAGAGAGAGCGCACCTTGCCTGGAAAGGTCACGCCTCTTACCATAACGTGTGCTGCACAAGTGCACATAGTTTTACATGTGGATTATAATTTTCGGGAACCGAGTTAAACATAAATTGTAACCATTGATCTCTAAGTACAGCGTCCCTGGGAAGGCCAAACAAAGGTGATTGGACTGCGGGATGAAAATAACAGCGTTTCGACGACATGGCGACAAACACACTCTACAAACGCAACTCTTGCTCTTCTCTGTGGGAGCGCAACAAGACCACGCCCCCTTTTTTGTGTATTCCTGTGGGCGGAGGTTAGTCAAAAAACTGTTTTAGTGACGTCATTAAAGAAGGAAGTAGAGGGGATGTAGTTCAAACTGGCCGTTCGGTGTAGGCGACTTCTGTTAAATAAAATATCTTGCTTGGCATTGAACTTTGAGCTTTAAAATTTTACAGATTTTATTTATACTCTAACAACAACATTACACACTAACTAAAGTTTGAAACATGGGATCACGAAGAACGGGACCTTTAATGGATATGTTGAAACTACAAAGTCAAGTGACCTACCATCAATGAGAAAAACAGACTGAGCACAAAATAGCCTCCCATTTAAAAAACAAAAAAACAAAACAAAAAAACCCCCAAGATTTTCATTCCCTCACTTGCATTAAAACATAGACCAATTAAAAAAAAAAAAAAAAACACAGCACATGTTTTATTGTTGTGAAAAGAATGAACACAGTTCACTGAATGTGAAACCAGAAACTGTCAAAGTGAAACTTCTGTGGTCTCATTTATTTACAAAGAAAAAGTAATGTGACCTGATGGATGGAAAACCTGTGTGTGTTATTGTACACAAGTTGATGTGTTGTCAGTAATTTGTGAGTAAAATGTCTTCATTAACTCTCCTGTTAATATGAACCTCATGATCATACTTATTTTTCACAAAAACATGCTTTTTTTGACACTGATGTTTCAGAAACAGTTATACTTTCATTCCATGACATTTATCCTTCCTCCACACACACACACACACACACACACACACACACCACACATATTGCCACCAAATAACAAAATAATAAACTGCCAAATTCATTTAAGTACTGCCTGTAGTATAAAATGTAACTATAATGTCACTGGTTTGATTGAGTCTTAAAGGGTTAGTTCACCCAAAAATGAAAATTATGTCATTAATGACTCACCCTCATGTCGTTCCAAACCCGTAAGACCTCCGTTCATCTTTAGAACACAGTTTAAGATATTTTAGATTTAGTCAGAGAGCTTTCTGTCCCTCCATTGAAAATGTATGTACAGTATACTGTCCATGTCCAGAAAGGTAATAAAAACATCATCAAAGTAGTCCATGTGACATCAGTGGGTTAGTTAGAAGTTTTTGAAGCATCAAAAATACATTTTGGTCCAAAAATAACAAAAACTACAACTTTATTCAGCATTGTATTCTCTTCCGAAATCCTTTCCATTTAATTGATTCCATTGAATCCTTTCATCTGTCAGTGTTGGTAATGCACTTTTACGTCATTGTTTTTGGCAATTAGGACATCTGCGACATGCACACTTACACACCATTTTAAAAATACCAAAATACAAACAATGTAGAATAGCTTGAATACAGTGTGCATCTCCCTCAGACTGTAAACGAAGCTCTGGCGCACCAGATAACACGTCAGCAGCGTCATTGCGGAATCGTGAACCCGGATTGACAACAGACCCAGAAGAGAAGACAATGCTCTCAACAATGAATGGTGTTTACCAGCAACTATACAGGACAATTTTGTTCTGTAAAGTATGCTAAAGAAAATATTCTGCACTGTGATTCCCATATGTAAACATTTTTTTTAACATGCAGAAGATAAATGATATAACTGTGTTTTCAGATTAAACTGCCTGTGGATTTAAATTGTTAATAATTAATGAGCAGCAGGTTTCAAAGCAAATTCAGAGCCTTCTTTGAATGAATCTTTAACTAATGCAAAAATGTATATTATAATATGGCAAAGGACACAAGAACCACAGAGAGTAGGTGAATGTGATTGACTGAATGCATGTGCCACACAAGCAGCTCATTTTGTGAGTCAAAGTGAAACCTCTGTTTACAGAGAGAGTTGTGGTTTGATCTTTTAGGTGGACAGACAACCTCTGCATTGGTGTGTTTCTATTTAAACGTGTTTTGTGCAAGTGTGATTGGATAGCACCATGACAGTCTCAAACCTTTACCAACCATCCCAATAGACCTTCTTAAGATAATAATAGCAAAATATTGATTATAGGCCTGATGTTTTACAATTGAAATTCAGTTTTAAAACTAAAAGTGATATGCAATGTCCGGTCTGCTACTTAGAACATTGCAATGCTAATAGGAGATATAAAAATAAGGTAACACTTTACAATAACAGTACATGATTAACCATGAACTAATACCTGAGTTAATAGTTACTTCAACATGAACTCAAGATTAGTTAAGATATGAACTAATGAAGAGTGATCCTTAACTACAACAGAAGTCATAGGGATTCATGCATGAAAACAGCAGCCTTAACTAAGCGTTAATACATGTTTGATAATTAATGCATTAATTAACATTTAGGGGTAAACTAAATCAAACAGTCTCTATAAGAAGGAATAGTACATATTTGGACTTTGAAATAAATTTAAACAATTTATTATTGTCAGAATTTAAACTACTGACATCAGCAGCTTCATTATAAACATTACTGAAAGGCACATGATTAGTTTGTCATTATTTTCACTGATCCTCCTTATCAAACATATAAAATACTAAATACACTAATAATTTATCTTAAAAGGTCTTAATATGTTTTGTGATATTCTTTCCTATCAAACTAAACTACTGTGACTTACAACAGTTCCTGAGGAATCGGTTCCCAAAAAAATAACCAAACAGAAAACATGAACTAAGGTCAGGGAGCGTTTGCTGGGATCAGATTCAGAAGTTCACTCTCCATCCAGACGCAGGCCGTGATCATATACTGTACCTCCATTCTCTGACTTTTTGAAAAGTCACACAACATCACTTAACTGGGCTGAATACTTATATAGTTGTGTTAGTACATGTGTATTTGATAGTAAGTTAATGATAATCATGAGCTGAATTTGGTAAGTAGTTAACAGTGAATTAATTATGATTGTGCCCCCTCAAGTAAAGTCATGACATAAGTATGCATTAACAAACCATTAGTTGATGTTAGTATATGCTTAGTTAATAATGAGTTAATTATGATTGTGCCCCCTCAAGTAAAGTCATGACATGATGCACATATCACACATCATTAACTAATATATGAATAAACACTAAGAGTGCCATCCTTATTCCTTTACACCCCGGTACAAAAAAACTAAAATAAAAAGTATTTGTATTTTATTTTTATTTTATATAATTAAACATATATGGACTTGAAAGCAAGCCATAAACATACCTGTAAAGACACACATAAGGCACATTTACATGTAAAATAGCGTACGTCCACAAGCTAATGCTAATCAAAGCATATACATTTAAACAACAAAAATACAAATACATGTAAATATGTCTTTAATTATTAATTCGGCTTACCAAAGCAGTCAACATTTATTAGTTTAAAATGCCAGCAACACAACAAACGCGCCAAGAGAACACCTAGTGTGCGCCACTAATGAGTGTCCCGCCAGAAACAAACCTTACATACTTTAGTTCCGGGAATAAACTATGACTATTTAGCTATGACTAATATAAATGAACTGTAAAAATCAGAAAACAGTTTAGATCAAATTAAATGTATTAGTGGTAGTTAGTCTATTTTCCACATTTGATTAGACGGATCTATGTAATTAATGGCTAAATAATCAGTGCCATTGCATTATTTTTCACAAAGCTGCAGATGGCAGATTATGATATTACAGTGTAAATTATGACAGTATTAAATCACGTTTAATTCAAATTCAGAGTACTTCTTGTTTACTCTTATGGAGGCTGATTTATTTAGTTTACCCCTAAATGTTAATTAATGCATCAATCAAACATGTATTAACGCGTAGTTAAGGCTGCTGTTTTCATGCATGAATCCCTATGACTCCTGTCGTAGTTAAGGATCACTCTTCATTAGTTCATGATTAGTTCATATCTTAACTAATCATGAGTTCATGTTGAAGTAACTATTAATTTAGGTATTAGTTCATGGTTATTCATGTACTGTTATTGTAAAGTGTTACCAAAAATAAGAATTAAAATAATAATAGTAGGAGATGAAATATAACAGGAGGAATATTTATAGCCAGTGTATGCAAGAGTAGCTGTACATGTGCAATGAGTGGGTTGTGGTCAAAAGTTACTGGTGGAAGAATCACGCAATCACAGTTTAACACTGTTCTGTTACTTCACAATCTGTCTCTCACTGAGGTGTTCACATACTACAAGTGCTATTCTTTGAAAATGGTTCACATGTTTGTTTTGTTCTGCTTGTGGCATCTGGTTGGTGAGTTATAATCATATTTATTTTAAGATATCACATCATGCTCTTACTGCATTGTATTAAGACAGATTTAATACAGAGCCATACAATTTTTTAATCAGCCAGAGGATTTACATTCTCTGTTTTTCCTATAGATAAAAGATTCTCAAACCTTTCAGATGAGGCTCATGTTTACAACAGTAATCTTGGGGTTTGGACTCATTTAAAGTAATGTAATAATCTGGTTTTAGCCAGGTGTCTGTCAAACACAGCACATCTAGGTTATTATCTGTTATCATATCATTTACAAAAAGTGCTCTTGAAGAAAGAGATTTAAAGGATTAGTTCACTTTCAAATTAAAATGTCCTGATAATTTACTCACCCCCATGTCATCCAAGATGTTCATGTCTTTCTTTCTTCAGTCAAAAAGAAATTAAGGTTTTTGATGAAAACATTCCAGAATTATTCTCCATATAATGGACTTCAATGGACTCTAATCGGTTGAAGGTCAAAATTACAGTTTCAGTGCAGCTTCAAAGCTTCTAGGTCTTATCTAGAGAAACACTCATTTTCTTAAAAAAAAAAAAAAAAAAAAAAAAAAAAAAATTATATATGTTTTAACCATAAATGCTCATCTTGAACTAGCTCTCTTCTTCTTCTTCTCTATTAGAATTCCAGCAGTGTAGACATTGCTAAGTGTATTACTGCCCTCCACAGGTCAAAGTTTGAACTAATTGTAATATACTTGTACTAGCAAAAACATTTTTTAGAAAATGAGCGATGGTTTCTCTAGATCAATGGTTCCCAAACTTTTCAGCCCACGACCCCCAAAATAACGGTGCCAGTGACTCGCGACCCCCACTATCGTCGGAGGTGGTTAAAGTATACAAAAGTTGCGCGCAACAATGCACACGCACTAATAGGCCTATCCAAACACAAGCTTATACAACACAAAAGAACACAACAGCCAAACAACCATAATATAATATTTATTATTACTTTATTTAATTTACTCATTACTTTCATTTCAACATTAACTTCTCCTAATGAGATGGGTGGGCACAACCCTTACGAAAAAGAAGTTTATTCAAGTGTGCAATTAGTATACTTCTTTTAAACTAAAAATAAGAAAGTATACTTTCAATCTACTCTTTATATACTTCTCAGAAATATACTTTATGTACTTCTGAGATATATACTCAAAATTGCACTAAAGTATACTTGACAAAAGTCTAAGTATATTTGGCCTATACGTGGACTTGTTTATGGACTCGATCTACTTTAAAAAAAAAAAATTAAACTTACTTATATTTAAGTGTTGATAAAAAGGATTCATGAAGCTAGAATAAAATGTTTTTAAAATGGAAGAGTTAAAGTACAGTTCAAGGTATTTCAAGTATAAAAATAATACTAGGAACATAGAAGTATGCTTAAAGTGCAAAAATAATATAAAAAGTAAACTAAGTGTGATGTCATGTTCACTTAAAGAAAACTTAAAAGTATACTTGCACTAAACTAGCAGTTTACTGAGAGTATATTTCAAAGTGTACTTTCGTATACTAAAAATGTAGCTACTACTAGTATTAAATAGTAAACTACTAGTATACTAGTATAAGTTCACTTTTAGTACAGATGCAGTACAAATGAGAAACGTAGCTGTGAACTAGTTAAAGTTTACTACTGTTACACTTATAGTACACTTAAACGTATACTTCAATTGGGCCAATTTAGTCCCAAGCGGTATTAAAATAGTACACTTACAAGTTTACTACTAGTACATTGATATTATACTTACTACATAAAGTATACTTAAAAAATATACTTGAACATTACTTTAGTATACTTGATCAAATGAACTTGAAGTATACTAGTTTTTCGTAAGGGAATGCGTGGAGCACAGCAAGTCCATTCTTGGTTTAATTTTGGAGACCGCCACTTGGAGATCATCCTCCATGTTCAGTCGCGATCTGTATTTATTTTTAATGTATGTGAGTGCCGAGAAAGTCTTTTCGCACAAGTAGGTAGTGCCAAATGGCATCAGTGCATCCATATCTTATCCAATCATATTGTTCTGGAGCTGTTTCTTCTGGGAAATACCTGTTAAAGTGTTCCAGGAGGGCTTGAAGGTGGGTAGTGATGGACTTTTTCACTATGTTAACACTCAGTTAATTTTCCTCTATGAATTCGTCCATCTCTGAAAACATGTCAATCCTACCCATTTCAACTCGCTCAGTCCAGCACTCGAGTTTTCTTGTGAATGCGTGGATTTTATATTCAGTGACATGATGCTTGTGTTTTCACCTTGCAATGACATAAGTCCATTCAGTTTTTCAAATATGCAAGACAAATATGCTAGCCTTAACCAGTCAGGATCAGTGAGGTGGTCAGCGAGCTGGGACCCATACTCCATCAGAAATAAGGAGATAGGACTAACTGCAGAACCGCAGAACCATACGTCATGACAGTCTGAGGACGACAGCGCCAGACTAACAGCCTGAGGGCGGAAGTGGGCGGAGCCAATTTATCTCCGTAGGCATCGCTGCATTTGGAGCTTTTTAAAGTTTAAAACCATGTTAATGTGAAATATTGTATTAAAACGATCTAACTGAAATTATAGATATAGATTCGCATTGTGTTAATAGCTTAATCATATACACAAACACGTTACTATATATATATATATATATTATATATATATATATATATATATATATATATATATATATCCTATGTGTATTAAAACCCCCTTGTAACCTTTTAATATTTCAAAAGTTCATAAATTTGTTTTATGTCTTAATTATTAACTGAATATAAATTGAACACAAAGCTTAACACTAAAAATGATAAACATTTATTAATTTGTCATAAAATATTTTACTTAAGCATTTCAGAATGAATCATTGTTTTTCATAATATATAATACGCATTACACAGTTGTACACTAGAATGCATGAATTAAGCACATTCAGATCCATCAAACCCAAAAACAAAACACAAAAGATATTTATTTAATTTTAATAAAATGTACTAAAATGTAAGAGCAAAAGCATTATATAGCCACTAGCTGTGCTTTGCTCTAAAAAAAATACAAAATCAAACCAAATTGAGTGTAGATTGAACAGCAGGTACATGATGACAAATTAAATCTTAAAAAAGAAATGTTTTTGTCCAGACACTCATTAAGAAAAATGTCCATATCATCCTTAATTTGAAAGCAAAACACTAAAGGCTCTTTGGCCAGTTGTCTGTCATCATCTGTTTCAGCCTGTGAAAGTTGAAGAAGGGCTTGTTCCTGGTCTTCCTCTTTCAATATCAGAAAGCACAGCTCTTCCACTAAACCCGTGAAGACCTTTGGTTGTTGTGCAGCGCAGAAGTCTTCTGTGATCCGTGGTTCCTTCATGAGAGAAGGGTACAAACAAATGGGATGAGATGTTAAAAGTGTATTTAACAACACTTTGTGTTGTAGTCAGGATGCAGCACAGCATGTATAATAAAGTTTTGACATTCTGTTTTTCTCATGTTTATATATTGAAGACATAAATCATACCCTGTCACCAATGAAATTAATCAGTTATGTTCAGTATAATTTTTTTTTTTTTTTTTTTTTAAAGGCAAGCAATTCACATGGCTTTTCACGCTGCACTTAACCCCGGGTTATCGTCGTCCTAAACACCACTTTTAACCGTGGGTAAAGTAACGCTCCACATATTGCTTGTATATTTACATGCTTTTGACAGTCACAGAAACACTGTGCATTGTATATAAATAGAAAATTCAGCATTGGAAAGAAAAAAACAACAAATGCTGACAGAAAATGCAACAATTGCAGTGCAGAAAATACTGTTTAATTCTTTTATAGTCTGAAATGTTCATTCAGGATAAACTTGATAGTGAAGTTGACTATATGTAATGAGGATGTGCAATGCCTGAGCATTTATGAAAACATATTGTGTGCTTTGTTCATCCAATCAGTGACACTGACACTGCAAATATGCAAATAAGGATGTTAACCAGGGTTTAGTAATGTACAGTGTGAAACGCTGCATATGAATACTCAGAATTAATTGTTAACCTCAGGTAAATGATGATCAGTGTGAAACGTGAATCAAGATAACCAGGATTCTGTTTACCTGGGGTTAACAATCACCCAGGGTTAACTATTTAAAGTATGAAAAGCCCTCATATATGTTTTTCATTCTAATGAAAGAGAAGTTCATACATTTTTAAAAACTTTTAACTTTTCCTTTTTTTTGCTTACCATTAACATGAAGATCCCACACAGCCGGTCAACTGTTCTAAAACAATAGAATATATTAAGTTATTCCTGAAAAGATGTGACAGATATAACAACACACCATCTGTATAAGTAGCTTATGTGTTTATGAAAGTCTTATGAAACTAACCTTGTTTTTGATCAGCTTCTCTTGTCCTGGGGTGATTCTGCTTGTCAATTTACTGCATTGCAAAATCAAGAAAAACTTAAAATATAACCATAACAATTGCATAAAGAAACAAGTTTCATTCTTCTAAAGTCAAAATTACTACTTACTGCATTGCAAAAACAACATTTTAAATTCAGAATACAAAAGAAACGTTCATACCTCCATGAAAACAGCCTTTCTGAAGTGAATTTGAAGCTGTGCATTCAACCTGTGCCGTCTGGTCGGTTTAAGAGCACTGGACAGTGGAAACTGTTGCAGCACGTTTGCATCGCTGTAAATGAAGTAAAGCGGAGCATCTCCCAATACTAATATGCCTCTAAAATCCACAAAACACTGATCAGTATTGTAAAATGTAACCAATTAAATAAAATACAGTACCAACAACAAGTAAAATCACAAATCATGAATATATAAACACCCAGGTGAAAAAACTATAGTAAATACTATAGTGTTTTTGAACCATACTGTATTTACAACACTAATGAATGCTACAGAATACTATATATTAACTATAGTGAACTGATAAACTGTAATAAATAGTATAAATAGTATACTTTAGTTTTACTACAGTAAACTGTAGTGTATATTGTAGTATAATATACCCTAAAATTGTAGAAAACTTAGTACAATATTGGGTAAAGTAATTTGTTTATATTATTATAGCTGTTATATTATCACAGCAACTACAGAATTACCACAATAAATTAATTCAAGTACTTTACTATAGTATGGTTCAAAAACACTATAGTATTTACTATAAATGACTATAGTATTTTTTCACCTGGGCGCAAGGAGGCGATTTGTAAAATATCAAAAGACGTGATAAAGTGACTTTGAAGCCCATTTACAAAATATTTGAGTCATGTTAAGTGTTAACGATCGAATAAATACACAACACATAAACGTGATCGATTAAAAGCACAACACAAAGAAACTTTTTACCGTGTTCTCTTCTTCCGCCATGATTGTTTGCTTGTTTGTCGCTAACTCCGCCCACATCCAATGTGAGACTATTACTCTGCCCACTTCCGCCCTCAGGCTGTTAGTCTGGCGCTGTCGTCCTCAGACTGTCATGACGTATGGTTCTGCGGTTCTGCAGTTGGTTATTATTGGAAATAAGCGCACTTCGTCCCGCAGCTCAAACATGCGGCTGAACGCATTCCCTCGCCAATGCCACCTGACTTCTGTATGGAACAGCAAGCACTCATGCTCCGATCCCAGTTCGTTACACAGAGTGGCAAACAGCCTCATATTGAGTGGACGCGCTTTTTATGTAGTTGACCATCGCTGTCTCAAGAACACGTTTAAGTTCTGGATCAAGTGTTTTGCTCGCTAGAGCTTCTCTAATATAATGCGTGAAATTTACGTGAGGCGCCACTTGTAAGACTCTTGCTTTAAGACCTTTCTTGTTCCCCAGCATCGCTCCAGCACCGTTTGTACACACACCGATGCACTCGCCCCAAGACTGTCTGTCTTCTTTTAGTTTGTTGTCAAGTTTTGTGAAAATGTCCTCGCCTGTGCATGTTCCCTCAAGCGGGGTGCAAAACAGAATGTCCTCGTTAAGTTCCCCTCAAAACTGTATCTCACAAATACAAGCAGCTGGGGAGAGTTTGATACATCTGTGGATTCATCTAAAGCATATTTCCCTTTCTTCTCTCTGTCCACCAGCTGACACTTTATTTCCTGGGCCATGTTGGAAATACGCCGGGCAATAGTCCCGTTAGACAGAGGCACTGCTTCTAGCTCACGGGCCAGTTTATCCCCATGCATAACCCGACTTATAGCTATAGCAGCAGGTTTGATAAGGGTTTCCCTGATCTTGTGTGGCTTTTTTGTCCGTGCAATTACATTTATGCATTTTACATTTATGCATTTGGCAGACACTTTTATCCAAAGCGACTTTATACTATACATTTTGTATCTGAGTATGTGCAATCCCTGGGATCGAACCCATAACCTTGGCATTGTTAGTGCCATGCTCTAACCACTGAGCTACAGGAAAGCATGTAAAAATATGCCATCTCAAAGCAATTAAATATGCCATCTCATATGACGCCTGTTGAGCTTTGGCAGGGATTGTTGTCTGTTTAGTTAGGACTTTCTTTTGGCCTTGCAAATCTCGCTCCTTTCGTCGGAAAAAATCTACTGGTTTAGCAGCAAGAGAGGGGTGTTTGGTTTTCAAGTGCCGCAGCATTTTTACAGGCTTTACAGTGCACACTCACGATGACACATGTGAAACCATACTGGATAAATTTGTCTCGATACTTTTGACACTTGGAGAAAGACTGATCCGACTGCTGATGGATGTCCTTTTGTGCACACACCGGCCTCTTTCCGTACCTGTGGTCGATGGCGTTTCTGATGGTGGTGCTTCTCTGCTCTCATCCGCTGGCCTCTCAGCATTGTCTTTGGTCAATATTACCCAACGTTTCATATTGACAAAAATAGGTTAATATCCTAAGATTAAAACAAAAATGACCTGCGTGCACATGTTGGAATGTTTAGCATGGTGTGAAGTGACCTGCTGAAAATGATGCTGTTGCTAATCTGTCGTAATAATCTGTCATTAATCTGTCGTAATATCAGGAGTAGATAAAAATCAAAAGGCTTTTTTTATTTACATGGTTTTTATTTTTAGTTTAACTACTATTTTTAGTATTTTTACAATTATGGATAAAATATGCTATTTCTAATCTTTTTTTTTTTTCTGGAAATCATCACACGACAACCCCCACTTTGGGAACCATGATCTAGATAAGACTCTTATTCCTCATCTGGGATTGTAAAAACGCTTTGAAGCTGCACTGATACTGTAATTTTGACCTTCAACCGTCTAGAGGCCATTGAAGTCCACTATAAGGAGAAAAATCCTGGAACGTTTTCATCAAAAACCTTCATTTTCTTTTTGAATGAAGAAGAAAGACATGAACATCTTGGATGACATGGGGGTGAGGAAATTATCAGGAAAATTTCATTTGAAAGTGAACTAATCCTTTAATATTCAGCAAACCAAGCTTATTCATCTGTATTATATCATTATGCTTTTTTATTTGTTGAACATCAATTCAAATTTAACAATGTTATGTTATGCCTTTGGGAGTTATTTGTATTTACTAATTAAGGGAACAGCAGTCTCTATATGATCATTAGATATTTGAGTAAAAAAAATAAATAAATAAATAAACTTTTTTGAAACCCATTTTTTAAAACTTGCATTTTACAAGCCCACAAAAACGCCTTGGTTTTGAAAATGAACAGCCAAAATGCATACATTTTTTTCAGTTTTTAGTTGAAAATGGTGTCATGTAAATGGTCCCAAAATCACTTCCCACCCTTTTGCAGCAGCTTCTCTTTGTAAAACAAATGTTTGCTTTTGAGATGTGTTTGTGATATTTTGAATGCAGCGTTTCATTTAGCAAGAGATGTGAGGCATTTTGCATTTTGTGTGTGCAATTCTTGGATTTGTGTGTAAAGTTTTGAAAAAAAAAAAAAAAAAGAGGCTAAGTTTTGAAAATGTGTGTAAGCAGTTGAAAAAAAACTGTAAGTATGAGAATACTGTGGTAGGCCTACTAGAGGATAAAAATAAAGTAGAAATGAGGGATGAGGATACATTCTCTCAAATGTCAGGTGAAACAGAGTTTTAGATGGAAGATAGTAATCTTTATTCCCTCTGGGAGATAAATGATTTTCTGGATGAGACATTTGGAAGAATGGGAGAAATTAGAATTTTCTTTCTGGACACTGAAAAATGTGTGAAATTGGTGGTAAAATTGCAGCGTATTGTTGGACTAGATGAACTGAATGAAAAAAAAAATTGGTTTCAATTGAGGAAACTGCTTACAAAACTAAGAAAGCGTAAAGGCTCGTCTTCAAACATAGGAAAATGAGTCAGATGCATTGGGTGCTTTTGCTCTTTGCTGCCTCTTTTCCTTTTATTAATATGATTTTTATGAGAATAGGCTCTTTTAATATAAGTGCAGTGGGAGATCAAACTACAAGGTCAGTATCAGAATTTCTAAAAATTTGAAATATTAATATAGTAATGTTACAAGAGACTCATTCTGATAAGTCTAATAAAATAGAGTGGGGATTATGGTGGGAGGGGAAGTATGGACGCTGATGTTGCTGTTCTATTTTCAAAAGGATTAAGTAAGGAATAAATGATGATGGTCCGTTAAATTCTTAGAAAATAACACACACCTGAGGTGGAATGCAGCCATGACGCAAAGCGGAGTATTATTTTTTAAGAATTTAATGGTCCGTAGTCAATTATGCTTAGCCTATACGTTACCACATCTCAAGACATTGTTTCGATGGTGTTTTTCAAGACATTTGTCAGGTTTTCGTCCTTAAAAACTATTGTGTGTGGGACTAATTTCTTACGCATCTCATCCCAAGACTCCGTTGCCAATTCCAAAATGTCATTTCAGATCTAGTAACAAGCCTTGATAGCAGAATACTGTTGATACAGTTATTAACTCAGAGAGAGAAAGAGAAAGAGAGAGAGAGCGTGTGAGAGAGTATGTGCTTTAAGGACACAATAAAACATATTTTGTTGCAAAAACCATGACAATTATTTGTCATTTTCTTCATTATTCACAATTATTCTGTAATTTTTTTGTTTACTATATTTGCTTGGTGTCATTGTGTGCTTTGTTTCATTTGCAGTTGTAGGCTGTAAGGACCTGTTGAGGTAACTGAAATCATTTGGCAAAGTGATTATGGAACTGCAAAGCGGTCAAGACCTGCTAAATATAGCCGTGTGTTTCCCTGAAAATAACTGCACACCTTGAAATGTTTGGTCAACCAATCAGAATCAAGCATTCAACAGCCCCGTATTATAACTGTGATATTTTAAAAATTGAAGTATTATTGGCATTTTAATAAGAAATTATTATATAATAAGATATTTTGTGAGAGTTTCAAATAAAGTGAGTCTCAAAAAAAGATACAGTTCAAAATTTGCAATGTGAAATAAGAGAAATTGAAAAGACATTGATGAATAATGAAGGTGGGATCAATAAAAGAGGTGAATTAAGCAAGAAGAAGCTACAATTGATACCTCTAGTACAAGAGCAAGTTAAAAAATGCTTTAATAAGGTCACGTTTTTGTTCAATTAATGATACAGATGCGTATCTTTATTTCTTTAAATTGGAGCAAAATGTGTTTCAGCATAATCCTATGCTTTTTTTAAGACGTGCAGATGGGACAATAATGTACAATGCAAATGAAATGTGAGAAGTTGCATTTGATTTTTACACTTTTTAATGATGGACAATGTGATGAGGAGAATGCCATAGACCTTTTTCAAGATCTTCCTAAGTTGCAACCTAAACAGAAAAAAACTTTGGGTTGTGACATTTTTAAGAGAGCTCACAGATGCAGTTAAACAACTCTCAGTGTAACGCTTTGTGCCACATCACCCCCTGGGTGCTTTCTACTGCAGCCATGTAACTGTCTCAGTCACAAGCCACTTCCTCTATTCATATTACTCATCTTCTGCAAAAGGTCTACCTTTATAGATTCAGGTAGGCGTATAATATTCTCTTCTTTGATTATATTATCTTAGGGTCTACTCTGATCACTGTACCCCCTAGGCCTACGTTTCAGATATCAACCAAGCCTAACTGGTTGGAGTGGGTTAGCCTTTCGTTCAGTGCACCACTCTTTGCCCTCAGAGGACAGCTATGCCTGCTAATGCACTCCCACGGCCCACTCTGTTGCGACTGGTTGGCAACCTTGAATAACTTTGCAAAGTCTGTTAGAATATCTTAATAAAAATCTATCTTTTTCAGACAGTCAACTTCTGATACCCCAATGGATTCTCGGTCTACAACAATAAACAGACCTTTCTTGCAAAGGCAAAAGCTAAATACACCTCTCTATGGAAGTTCCATAGGTCAGAAAAAAACAATTACATTTTAAAGCTTACCCTCTTCTCTACTCACTATATGTCCTCTCTAAAAAAAAAAAATCCTGTGTCTTCTTTGATCTTCTGAGGGTTGTGGCTTCCACTTGCTGCTTGCTTTTATGCTCTCTCCAAAAGATCTTCTACACACACAGAGCTCTAAAGGTCACATTTTACCCACAACAACATCTTGTTCCCCTAAACACACACAGCAAATTTCCCACTGTTAAATGAACTCTGCTCAGTGTTTATATGAGTCCACACTCGATTGTTAATTAATCAATAATTGTTGAGAATTAACAGATTTGGATGTTGATGTTTTATTGAAAATAAAAATGTATTGAAGTTTGCAGTCACCATCGTGGTGACCAGTGTCTGCTTTAGTTGGGCTCTTGACTCTTCAACATTGTCTTTCTCTGGCTGCTGTAACTGAGTGTTTATGAAACACATTTGATATGGCAGGAAAAAACATGAAGTTGATCAGGTGTTTTGGCTGTTGTGATGATGCTGTAATCATCTTGGACTTGTCTTATTCACTTTATATGTCTAGTCTTTGATAATGGGTTTTGTTTGATTATACAATGTCTGTGATTCAACAGCGTAAGAACCAGCATGTTTCAATAATCAGTTATTTAGAAGATTATTGAAGTCATACAAAATCGTAAATCGTAAATAAAAAATTAATAATATAACACAAGGGATTAAACAGTATGAGTTTAATGAATCAAAAGACTGTGTGACAGTTATATTATACGTAACTGTCAACACTCAATATTTTTCCTCCACATTTTTTTCTGTTACATGTGGCTGTAGTAGGAGAGACAAGGCAAACACGGACTTCCACAATAACAGGATTTTAATCAATAACACAGGAGATAGCATACAACACACATCTAACAAACTACATGATCGGACAAGGAGTGAAGGGAGTGAGTCCATTATAAAGGGAGTGCTGATGATGAAGTCCAGGTGCAGGTGATGAGTGCTGATGGGGAGATGACGAGGGAAGTGAGTGCAGGTGTAGAAACAAGAGATGATGGGAATGGAGTGGCAGGACACAGGGAACTGTGACAGTTTCTGCCATAAGAAACGTGGCTTGCAAAAATAGTTCAAGTAGTTCCAGAGAAAAAACAAAAACAGATGTATAAAAAGTCATGGGAAAAGAGCTCCACTAAAGCAAACGCTGGACTCCTCAATGGTGACATCAAACCAAACATTTTCAATAAAACATCAACATCTAAACTTCTGTTAATTCTCAATAAGATCTTCTGTAGAAATAAAGTTAAACTGGTCAGTAAGTGTAATAATGTGTAATGGCTGGAAGACAGTTGTAGTTTCTGCTCGTATTTTTCGTTCTTGTTCCTCTTTTCAGTGGTTCTGCTTGTTAACAGCAGGTTTCATCATTAATGCTCAATCATCACTCAAGCTGATCTTTAGTCTTTTGATTCAGCAATGTACAAGTGTTTGCTGTGAAACACTATTGCATTTGCTCAACACAAATTATTTTAAAACATAAAAGGGTCAAGAGCCCAACTAAAACAAACCCTGACCACCACGATGTGGTATAATTGTTTGACCAATAAACACCAACATCTAAACCTCTGTTAATACTCAATAAGAACTTCTTTAGAAGTGTGACAGAAATAAGTCAATCTGGTTAGAAATAAGTGAATCAGGTCTTTTAATCTGATCTTGAGATTTTTTTCAGTTGATTTCAATTAAATGGTTTTGGCTGATGTCAGTTGTAGTTCTTATGTTTTTTTTGTTTTTTTTCTGTGATTCTGCTTGTTAACAGCAGGTGTTCATCATTAATGTTCAATCATCACTTAAGTAATAGCTTAATTATCTCATTAACTTTAACTCTGCTTCAGTGTTATTTTGACACTATTCAGAGGGACCAAATGTACTCTGAGCAGAGTTGATTTAGCTCTGGGGATTTTACTGTGCATGCAAAATGAAAGTGGATATTTCTTTTGTAATCGTGACTTTGAGCGATTAAGAAATCAAGGCATTCGTAATTGTAATCGTGATAAGTTACAGTACACGATTAATTGTGCAGTGCTAAGTCCATCCTACATTTTTTTTCTTTTTCTTTTTAAGCCGTTTCACTCGAATATGTCACAATAGGGAAGAAAGACTATTGTAACGTCCATTTCTTGCCGACTTTAAATCAGCAAAGTTATCGCCCAGCTAACAGAATTTTGTTATAAGAACGTTCTCTAAATCAGTGTTTCCCAACCACATTCCTGGAGGCACGCCAACACTGCACATTTTGCATGTCTCCTTTGTCTGACACACCCATTTTAGATCTTTGAGTCACTACTAATAGCTGATAACCCTAATCAGGTGTGTTTATTGAGAAGACATGCAAATGTGCAGTGTTAGTGTGCCTCCAGGAACGTGGTTGGGAAACACTGCTCTAAATGTTCAGTGTTGGTTCTGGGAACATTAAAACGTCCATTTTTCTTGACGTTACAGGAAGTTTTTATAAGGTATGATGTTCCTCAAACGTTCTTTCAATTTAATTTTGATTTAAAATTCAACATTCTAGGAACGTTGATTTGTAACATTACAAGAACATAAAAATGTTCACTTCCTTAATGTTAATAGAATGTTATTTAAAGGTTAGTATGATGTTCCTGAAACATTCTTTCAATCATTCAAACACCTGCTGTGAACAAACACTGAAGAAAGAGAAATAGAATACAAACTACAACTTTTTTCAGTCACAGCCTTAGATGAACTGAAGATAAAAGACATTAAATCTCTGAAGATCTGATTAAATAACTCCACAAACAGCATTACCAGCTTCACTTATTACTAACCAGACTGACTTTATTTCTGTCACACGACTACAGAAGATCTTATTGAGAATTAACAGAAGTTTAGATGTTGATGTCCTATTGACAATGTTTCGTTTGTGGTCACCATCACGTAGATCAGTGTTTGCTAGTTAAGCTCTTGACCCTTGACCTTTTATTGAGTTGCTTCTTTATCAGCAATTGTAAATGTTTTCAGAAAACATTTCTGCATTGATAAAGCAAATGACTGTTTTAATAAAACAAGGCTTAAACCTAAACCTTAAAATGCGTGTTTGAGCTGTTTTAACAGAAAGCAACTTGTACCAACATTGTGAAGTTACAAACAATATTTAAATTCATTAAAAATGATTGGGAATGAATAGAGAGAAAACAGAAATATTGTGTGCCGAAATGATTACGTCAGAGGACGCGGTTACGGAAAGTCACAAAGAGCGTCATCGGAAACATCTGAACTCATGGGCGAATGTGTATCAGGTGTGCTGGGGATTAGAGCATGTTTAATGCCAAACACGGGCAGAAAAGTTTAAGGAAGAGCTTGTCCTGAAAGGTTAACGCCGTGATCAGTGTCTAATTGCACAGTGTCTGTTTCGAGGAAAAGATTGCATGACTGAAAAGTTATGAGTGAATGAGGACGACAGAAATTGGATGCAAATCATGATTAATCAACCAGAGATGCTGCTGGTTGGGTGACACCAGTTTATATTCATAAATGCAATCTTGTGTGTATTTGAACATTAAGAGGCATTATACTAACTTATATTGTGTATGATATTGTATTAGAGTACATATGGTTCAAATGTGTACTTAAAAGTGTTTATATGTGCGTTAATGCACAAGATGCCAAATGTTTGATTAGGTATTTTATTTATTTAGTTATTTAAAGGTGCCGTAGAATGTTCTTTCACAAGATGTAATATAAGTCTAAGGTGTCCCCAGAATGTGTCTGTGAAGTTTCAGCTCAAAATACCCCATAGATTTTTAACTGCCTATTTTGGGGCATCATTAAATATGCGCCGATTCAGGCTGCGGCCCCTTTAAATTCTCGTGCTCCCTGCCCACGGAGCTCACGCTTTCCTTAAACAGCATAAACAAAGTTCACACAGCTAATATAACCCTCAAAATGGATCTTTACAAAGTGTTCGTCATGCAACATGTCTTATCGCGTAAGTATAGTATTTATTTGGATGTTTACATTTGATTCTGAATGAGTTTGATAGTGCTCCGTGGCTAAAGCTAACATTACACACTGTTGGAGAGATTTATAAAGAAGGAAGTTGTGTTTATGAATTATACAGACTGCAAGTGTTTAAAAATGAAAATAGTGACGGCTCTCTTGTCTCCGTGAATACAGTAATAAACAATGGTAACTTTAACCACATTTAACAGTACATTAGCAACATGCTAACGAAACATTTAGAAAGACAATTTACAAATATCACTAAAAATATCATGATATCATGGATCATGTCAAGTCAAGTCAAGTCAAATTTATTTATATAGCGCTTTTACAATTGGTAATTGTTTCAAAGCAGCTTTACATATTAGAAGCACAGAAAAAAGGGAAGTGGTTAAAATAAGCTGTACAAACAAGCGTGGTAATATGTAACATATACAAGATGGTGCTACATTAAACCAATGTCGGCTGACTCCCAGGGGTGGAAAAAACCCCTAGGAGAAAACCCAGCGTGCTAACACTGGGAAAAAGTCCTAGGAGGGAAAAAACCCCTTGGAGATATATATAATATGTAATGGATATGGAGATCAAAATCTGAATTATACATTTTTATTATAGAGATTAAAAATAGATTATATATAAATATATGTAAGCGGATACGGATTAAAAATCAGAATTATAGATGCAGCCAGAACTGGATCTGTAGCCCATTGTCTCCTGGGCTACATTGTAGTCAGGTCCAGACACAGGTTATCCATCTGATCTGGATACGGCCTGGATCCAGCACCCGGCAAACCTCAGGATAAGCAGAGAGACAGATATTAGCGTAGATGCCATTCATGTACAGGTATATCTAGTGTTATAGGAATGTTCTCGGTTCCGGCCGACCTAATTATTGCAGCGTAACAATCCTTTAACGGATTTGAAAAATGTTAATGTATTGATAATGTGTTTATGTGTTGCAAGAGCAAGAGATGTGTTTTTAGTCTAGATTAAACTGACAGAGTGTGTCTGCTTCCCGAACTGCTAGGAATTGTTCCAGAGTTTAGGTGCTAAATAGGAAAGGATCTGCCGCCTTCAGTTGATTTTGATATTCTGGGTATTATCAACTGGCCTGAATTCTGAGATCGCAATAAACGTGAAGGACTATAATGCATAAGAGCTCGCTTAGGTACTGGGAGCTAAACCATTTAAAGCTTTATAAGTAAGTAGCAGATTTTAAAATCTATACAATGTTTAATAGGGAGCCATGTAATGTTGACAGAACTGGGCTAATATGGTCATACTTTCTGTTCTAGTAAGAACTCTAGCTGCCGCATTTTGGACCAACTGTAGTCTGTTTAAAAGCCGAGCAGAACAACCACCCAGTAGAGCGTTACAATATCTGTCTTGAGGTCATGAATGAACCAACTGTTCCGCATTTGTCATGAGAGCATATGTCGTAATTTAGATATATTTTTTAGATGGAAGAATGCGGTTTACAGATACTAGACATGACTTTCAAATGAAGATTTGGTATCAAAGAGCACACCCAGGTTCCTAACTGAGGACGAAGATTTAATGAGCACCCATCAAGTGTTAGAGAGTATTCAAGTTTTTCGTGAGGAAGTTTTTGGTCCAAACTTAGGATATCAGTTTTTTCTGAATTTAATATTAAAAATTTCTTGTCATCAGTTTTTTAATGTCAGCTATGCATTCTGTTAGTTTTTGTGATTGTAGGTTTCGTCATGCGCGAGGAAATATAGAGCTGAGTATCGTCAGCGTAGAGTGAAAACACCATGCTCCTAATATCTGTCCTAAAGGGCAGCATGTACAGAGTGAAACGCAACGGTCCTAGTACTGAGCTTGTGGTACTCCTTATTTAACCTGTGATCGATACGACATCTCTCATTACTACTACAGACTGAAACGGTCCAGAAAGTACGATTTGAACCATGCCAAGCAGTTCCACGAATGCCAATATATTTTTCAAGTCTTTTAAAAGAATGTTTGATCGATAGTGTCAAAAGCAGCACTGAGATCTAATAACACTAATAGAGAAATACAGCCACGATCAGATGATAAGAGTAATCGTTGTAACTCTAACGAGAGCATCTCAGTACTATGGTATGGTCTAAATCCTGACTGGAAATCCTCACAGATTCCATTTCTTTCTAAAAAGGCACAGTTGTGTTGAAACTGCCTTTTCTAGTATCTTTACAGAAAAGGTAGATTCGAGATTGGCCTGTAATTTACTAAATCTCTCGGATCTAGTTGAGGTTTTTTAATAAGTTTATAATAGCCTGCTTAAACGGTTTTTGGCACGTATCCTAGTGTTAGAGATGAATTTATTATATATCAAGAATGGACCTACGACCTCTGAAGCATTTCTTTCAGTAGTTTAGTCGCATTGGGTCTAACATGTCTGATTTAATGTTTTGATAAGTTAGAATTCTTCCTCCCTATAGCGGCGATGATTCTATTTTACCTCAGGTGACACTGACCGAAACTTAGGTAGTGGTTGCATGTGTTATAATTTTCTCTCTAATATTTCAATCTTGCAAGTAAAGAAGTTCATAAAGTCATTACTGCTGTGCTCTATGAAAACGTCAGCAATTGAATCTCTGTTTCTAGTTAATTTAGCCACTGTGTCAAATAAATACTAGGATTATTTTTGTTTTCTATTAGAGATTTGAAAAATAAGTAGATCTAGCATTTCTTATAGCCGTTCTGTACTCAATCATTTTTTTCTTTCCACGAAAGGCGAAAAACTTCTAGTTTTTGTTTTCTTCCAACTACGTTCAGCTTTTCTAACAGCTCGTTTTAGAGCCCGGTGTGCTCATCATACCACGGCGTTGGATTAGTTTCCTTAATCTTCTTTAGACGTAAAGGAGCGACTGCATCTAAGTGCTGGAAAAGAGAGAGCCATAGTTTCTGTTGCAGCATCGAGTTCTTCTAAGTTGTCAGGTATACTAAGGCGATGAAACGCTCGGGAGATTATTTATAAACAATCTTTAGTTGGTAGACGTGATGGTTCTACAATATTTATGGCTGGGTGGTGGTTTTGTAGTCTTGGCTAATTGTATTATACACGAGACTAAATAATGATCCTATATCATCGCTCTGCTGTAGAATTTCAACAGCATCAATATCAATTCCATGCGACAGTATTAGATCTAGGGTATGATTACGACAATGAGTGGGTCCTGACACGTTTTGGTCTAACTCCATAGAGTTTAAAATGTCTGCAAATGCCAATCCAAATGCGTCTTTATTATTATCTACATGGATATTAAAATCACCAACAACATGACTTTATCCGCAGCCAGTACTAACCTCTGATAGAAAATCAGCAAATTCTTTGATAAAGTCAGTATGGTGCCCTGGTGGCCTGTATACAGTAGCCAGCACAAATGTCATTTACATAATGTTACATAAAGCACCATCACTTCAAAGGAATTATATTTGAAATTCTTTTGAATGATTCTGAATATATTACTATAAATTACAGCAACCCTCCCCCTTTGCCTTTCTGTCGAGGATTGTGTCGATAATCATCCTTGAGGACTAGATTCATTTAAAGTAATGTAATCGTCTGGTTTTAGCCAGGTTTCTGTCAAACACAGCAAGTCTAGTTTATTGTCTGTGATAATTTCATTTACAATAAGTGCTTTTGAAGAAATAGATCTAATTTCAGTACCCCAGCTTTATCATTTTGTTTATCTGATTTATCTGTGATTTTCATTTTTTGAACATCAATTAAATTTTTACCCTTAAAAGGTTTCGGAAATTTTTTGTATTTACTAGTTCGAGGTACAGACACTGTCTCTATGTGATAAATATCTAGGTGAAAGAGTTTCTATGTGCTGTAAATTATTTGAGTTCTGTGACGTGAGGCGGCTAGCAGACGGTCGGTTTAGCCAGTTTGTCTGCGTCCTGATCTGGGCCCTGGTTTGTCATGTTTCAGCTCTAAGACTATTTGCCAAATTTCTAGATAGAAGAGCAGCACCATCCCGGGAGGGATGAATACCATCTCTTTTCAACAGATCAGGTCTGCCCCAAAAGCTTTTCCAATTGTCTATGAAACCTATATTATTCTGCGGACACCACTTTAGACAGCCAGCCATTGAGTGATGATAACCTGCTAACTATCTCATCACTCCGACGAACAGGAAGACCTAGTCTGATGATTCAGCTGTGCACAGATCCAGACGTTAATACTGGCTGCCCTTGTCTAATGCCTTGAACATGGGCTGGCATATGCAAATATTGGGGTCATACATATTAATGATCCCGACTGTTGTGTAGCAGTCAGTGTTATGTTGAGATTCGCCTGTTCTTCGGAGGTCTTTTAAACAAATGAGATTTATATAAGGAGGAACCAATGGTGTTTGAGACTCACTGTATGTCATTTCCATGTACTGAACTCTTGTTATTTAACTATGCCGAGGTAAATTCAATATTTGATTCTAGGGCACCTTTAATTATTTTTTAAAGGTTATCAACCTAATTTGTACTTTGCTACTGAAATGGCACTGTCTTAAGTCACTTATCTAACTTCAAACTAAGTTTATCTGTTGGAAAGCTGCTCTAATCAATTGTGAAATTGAATGGAATAGATGTGAATGGAAATCAACACACAGCAAACCAACTAAGACTGTAAAAAGTTTATTGAAGATTTAAAGTAAAGGCCATTTTTTAGTTGATCCGTGGTTGACTGAGTTCTTTTCCGAATTAGAGGCAGAACTGATTTGGAGAATCTGAAAAATAACTCAACAGACATATCTTAAAATATTTCAGTCATTTGTATATTTTTTGACAATATTTTGTCTCAAGATGCAAACCAGTAATGTTTGTTTTCTAAGGCACATTTATAAAAGTACTTAAAGGGTTAGTTCACCCAAAAATGAAAATTCTGTCATTTATTACTTACCCTCATGTCGTTCTACACCCGTAAGACCTTCGTTCATCTTTAGAACACAAATTAAAATATTTTAGTTGAAATCCGATGGCTCCGTGAGGCCACGTTTTTATAATATTTTACGCTTTGTAATATTTTTATAATATTTTATATAATATTTTTTATAATATTTTACGCTTTATAATATTATAACACAACAAGAATATTTTTGGTGCACCAAAAAAAAAAAAGATGACTTACATAGTGATGGCCGATTTCAAAACACTGCTTCAGGAAGCATTGGAGCATACTGAATCAGCATATTGAATCATGATTCGGATCGCGTGTCAAACCTGCAAACTCAGGGCAAACGGCTGAAATCACATGACTTTGGCGCTCCGAACAGCTGATTCGACACGCTGATTCATTATGCTCCGATGCTTCCTGAAGCAGTGTTTTTAAATCAGCCATCACTAAATAAATAGTTTTTTGGCGCACCAAAAATATACTCGTCGCTTTATAATATTAATATTGAACCACTGTGCTCACATGAACTGATTTAAATATGTTTTTTAGTACCTTTATGGATCTTGAGAGAGGAAATGTCATTGCTCCCTATGCAGGCCTCACGGAGCCATCGGATTTCAACTAAAATATCTTAATTTGTGTTCTGAAGATTAACGAAGGACTTACGGGTGTGGAACCTATATATCCTATATTGAACTAAGGCGTAACTCTGGCTTAATTTAAGACCTGTCTGTGAAACCAGGCCCTAATCTGTGACTCTCTCTTCTTCAGGTGTATTTGCTGATACAGATGAACTGAAGTCAGTGTCAGTGATGGAGGGAGATTCAGTCACTCTAAACTCTGATCTTACTGAAATGGATAAAGATCTGATTCTGTGGAGGTTTGGAGCTGAAAACACTTTAATAGTTTAAAATCAATATAATGGCCGGCCGTGTCACTGTATATGATGATGATGCTAATGGAGATTCAGAAACAGACTGAAGGGGAATCCTCAAACTGGATCTCTGACCATCATGAACATCACAAATAAACACTCTGGGCTTTATAAACTACAAACCAACAGTGTGACCAAGAGTTTCAATCTTACCATCTATGGTGAGTTATATATCGGTTTCACCTAAATCATTTTATCATTTAAGCAAATGTAGAGGCAGGAGTGAAGATGTTCATGGTTCATGCCTACGGCACCATCAGAGACAGACAAATGGGCACACAGTCCTATGGATAATACTATGGAAACCCATTTTCACATATAAGAAAAAAACAAGCCCTGTTATATCATAATTAACTTAATGTGTCATAATTTTGACTTTTTATCTCATAATTATGACTTAGTATTTCATAATTTTGGCTTTTCATTTTTATGATTTAGTATGTCATTATTTCAACATATATTTTTTAATTTCACATTTCTCTACATGAGTGAATACCTTTGTTAAACACTTTGATTGCATAATGCCTCCCAGTGGTGAAAGACCAAAATACACTTTTACATTTTGACAACAGCTGTAGACTTGCAACTCAGATCTCAGATCAGGACTGTTTGGGTCTGTTCAAATATCAACACTTGCGGTCTTGACGACTTGAGAGCGCGTGCACACAACAGGAAGTAAGTGTGCAAGACAGTCCCAGTTCTTGAAAACCCCAAAGCTCAGTGCCCTAATGTTGCCTTCATGTGCTATTGGAAATTTCCTACTTCCCACTTCTGAATACGTGATTATGAGCTTCAAGCATTCAAGTGCTTTGTTGTCAGAAAGAATAATCATGGAGGACACCAGGTTTATTATTGCCTGTTATTTGGGAAAAACTTATTAAAGGTGCAATATGTAATTTTGTCTACTAGATGTTGCTAGAAGCCTATTCAAAACAAAGGCGTAGCTTGATGACGCCAAGTTTGAGAGCGGAATCTTGGGATGTGGTCTTCACCTCAATGAACGGCGCAAAAGATTGGAGTCGGTAAGAAATCATGTTCATGGATGAGATTATTAACGTTACTGTAGTATGAAGCAGAGCAGGACTGAGTGTTGTGGGAGCTGAACGAGGAGCTGGAGCGATTGAGCAACACACGCCTCACTAGCAGCAGGACTATTAAAACGTGTAATATTTTAAAGCGTCTTTGGTGTTTCCATAGTTTCTACAAAATAAAACCGGAAACCGAGGGTAACGCGGGTATGATGCCATTGACAGGCGACTCCTCACACGTCCCAGAGCCTTGGGTAAAAATTTTTCACGATTTACAAATAGTTGGAAACATTTGGGATATTGTAAGTACTCAAGTGAACAAAATATATGGCCTAGTGGTTTTTGGATATTTTACTGCAAAAATATTACATATTGCACCTTTTAAAGCCAAAATTATATTGAGTACACTGTAAAACATTGACATGTAAATGAATGGTAAATAAAAAAAAACATACAATTTAATAAAATACCACATATTATAAAGACTCTTCGAAACAGTGAATCATTTCACGTATCAATACAAAACTTTGTTTTAAAGTTTGAAAAGCTTATTTTCCCCCTATTAGTAGTCAGTATCATCATTGACGAGATATACACTGACTTACTGACGTTTAAACAAACACTTTATTCAGATTTATTATTATTTCTGTCATGTTGTTTAGCTCCCCTGCCTATCCCTGTCACCAGCAGTAACTCTCCATCTTCGTCATCATCATCAGGATGTGAACAGCTCAATATCACTCAACTCTGTCAGACATGTGCAGGTATGTGAGTGATGATATTAGCACTTCTTTTTTATTTAATATGTTGATTTTATCAGACTGATAACTTTTAAGATGCCACTTCATCTGAAACAGGCGTCATTCAAAACAGGTTTGCCTTTTTGCAGGTACCTTGGTAATACGTTATCTGCATTTTTACCAAGTTCCAAGTCAGCTTGTTGAAATTGACCATAATTGCGTTTTTTTTCTTCTCTGTTTTAGAAGCCCACGCCCATTGTTGTGAATCTGTTGAAGCTGTGCTCCGATTGGTTGTCACTGCTCTGATGGGCGTGGCTGCTCTGGCTGCTGCTGTTCTTCTGGTCAATGACGTCAGATCGACAAGAGCTTAAAACAGACTGTTAAAGGAGAAACCTTTACCTAAATCATAGATATTGCGATATTACTTAGTTTAAATCTGTAGCTAAAGAGGAAAATATGTGCACAGATGACTACCAATGCTTTTCTCTGAACTGTGTCTAAACTTTCCAATATTTACATTGTGGCCATCTGGTGAATATTCTTCAATATTTTATTTTATTCTAAAGTGGTGTAGGGCTGAGCGAATGTGGGTAGAGCTCTTTACTGCCTTAGTACTTCAGAAATCCCATTAAAGGTATACATGTGAAGTAAACGTGGCACAATGGCCTTCATCATAACAGTATGCTAATGCCTATCTAGTGCGAGGGATTCATCAATATGCTGATTGAGGACTGTTGGGACACTCCAGGCACAGGATGCTTCTGTCAGGAGAGACAGAGTCATTTACATCTCAGTGACACAACTGTACCTTTGCTTCACATGACACATATATGCTTTCAAACACATTATGTTGGTCTTATCTGACAGCTTATAAACTGAACTGAATGGTAGTGTACTTAAAGGAATAGTTCACTTTTAAATAAACTTTTCCTGATAATTTACTCACCCCCATGTCATCCAAGATGCCATGTCTTTCTTTCTTCAGTCGAAAAGAAATTAAAGTTTTGATGAAAACATTCCAGGATTTTTCTCCTTATAGTGGACTTCAATGGGCACCAAACAGTTGAAGGTCAAATTACAGTTTCAGTGCAGCTTCAAATTGTTCTACACGATCCCAGATGAGAAATAAGGGTCTTATCTAGAGAAATCATTGCTCATTTTCTGAAAAAAATTTAAATTATATAAGTTTTATCCATAAATGCTCATCTTGAACTAGCTCTCTCTCTTCTTCTTCTCTATTTGAATTCCAGCAGTGTAGACGCTGCTAAGTGTATTACTGCCCTCCACAGGTCAAAGTTTGAACTAATTGTTATATACTTATTGAACTAGCATATTGCATTTTCAAAACTTTGACCTGCGGAGGGCAGTAATACCTTAGCAGCGTCTACACTGCCTGAATTCTAATAGAGAAGAAGAAGAAGATGAGAGCTTCAAGATGAGCATTTATGGATAAAACTATATATTTTCAATTTTTTTCAGAAAATGAGCAATGGTTTCTCTAGATAAGACCCTTATTTCTCATCTGGGATCGTGTAGAACAATTTGAAGCTGCAGTGAAACTAATTTTGACCTTCAACTGTTTGGTGCCCATTGAAGTCCACTATAAGGAGAAAAATCCTGGAATGTTTTCATCAAAAACTTTAATTTCTTTTCGACTGAAGAAAGAAAGACATGGACATCTTGGATGACATGGGGGTGAGTAAATATCAGGAAAAGTTTATTTAAAAGTGAACTAATCCTTTAATGGAGATTAATGTGTCCTAATGTACAATTGTTGGGAAAATTCATTGATTATTAACGTATTACCAGTAGAGAATAGCTTGTATGAGAAACACTGGAAAGCACCGGGTTTTCTGCACAAAGAGCATCAAGCGTAAATTAAATATAAGTGTATTCAATGCAAATTATAAAAGCAAAGTTGTGGAAAGTACCAAAGAAACCATTAAAACATGTTTTTTAAAAAATATAGCGGCTGGCGATCCGCCACCATTAAAACCAAAGCTGAGGGGTATTCATAGATAATGGTGGCAAAACGCCAGGGTGGAGCTAAAAGAAAAAGATAGCTAGAGGAATCCTTATTGGATCTCTAGCGATAAGAAAAACATATAAAACTAGCTGATTAACGCTGTTTAGTCAGATGTGATGCCTGATGAGAAGCTGACATCTCACTTTGTTGCCTGGCAATAAAGAATATCTTTTGAAGACCTGGAACTTCTGACTCTGAGAGATTTTTTGAGAAGAGAGCAGAATCATCTTAGGACACTGCAGACTGGCCACAACACAATCTAGGTATTGCTTATACATGCATTGAGGAGAATAAGTTAAAGGTGCCATCGAACGTTTTTTTTTTTTTTTACAAGATGTAATATAAGTCTAAGGTGTCCCCTGAATGTGTCTGTGAAGTTTCAGCTTGGCACATATTTTAGTTTCCTGTCAGTTGGTTTTGGTGTTGGTGTTCCACTCATGGATAATAATGCTTTGCTCAGGGTATAAGGAAAGGTAACTGATGTTCTGGGAGAAAGGCTTTAACTCTGCCACTCCCGCACACCGGTGTGTAACCTCTTAATACAAGAAAGGCTTTTACGGCCTCTTCTGCACAGCAGTGCATTATTCGTTACTACTAAGTTTTCTATACAGTATGTTGTTCCATTCTACTGTCTGTATATTTAAACATGTACTTAATAAATAACTTTGCCTGCTTTAAAGGTTTTGAGAATCTTTCCTTTTATCACTGATAATGTTGAAAGCTAAATTGATTGTAACTTTCGCTATCTAAACGTTTGGGTAAAATTCTACATTTTCGTATCAGTTCTTGGAAAGACTTTTACCTTTAAAGAATAAGATGTTAAAGAAAATAACAAGAAATTGAATGGAGTCAGATAAATAACTGAATTATGCACATCATCCTTCAACTGCTTTTTGTTTCCAATTATTGGTTCAGAATAGCAGCGTAAGCTTCCAGCCTTGCAGTGGCATCCATTTTATATATAATTTTTTTGTCAGTTACACTGTTTTTTTTTCTTCTTCTTAATATATATTATGTATAACTTTTCACTTTGTTTTACAGTTGCTAACTCAGAATTAGGCTATACTATTAACAATAGCTATTGTTAATACTATACTATTAACAATTGTTTATATACAATCTCAGAAAACTACACTGTTTTGTACAAATCTCAAATTTTCATGTCAAATTCAAATACTTTAGTCAAAAACATAATCTTTACTGTCAAAATCAATCTTTGGCCTCAAATGACACAAACCAACACAGACTACTCTGCTGCCTCTAGTGAGATTAGTCCAAAACACTGTAACAAAAACCTGAATAAGAATCAGGAATCAAGCAGGACATTGTCTATTACAGGCTGTACTACATAGACAGAAGGGTGCAGATACAGTAAATTAAAATACAACAATAAGCTTTAAGAAAAGTTTATTTACATTATCTGTGAAATGATTTTACAGTATAAAGTGCTAGAAAAGTTAAGATTCCAATGAATTGAACTATATGCTTGTTTTGTAAGGCCTGCAATATAAGTTGTCTAGCAAGTAGATATAAAGAGCAACATTACAGAGTAATAGAGAGACATATATCATTTTTGGACATAGCTATTTTTTCATTCTTCTAATAAATTTCACAGCAATAATTGTGCAACTGCAGCAAATTAAATAAATAAATAAATAAATCACTTACTATGACAACTATGATAAACTGCTTTCCCTTATTTGTTGCTTTGGATGAAAGCATCTGCTAAAAATGGCGTACTCCAGTTTTATAAGCTGTAACCATCAGGTAATTAAATTAAATTTTAAATGTGTTGCAAAAGCAAATACTTGTTTGAAATGCATATAGTTGAAATAACACCAATGTTTATCCTGGCAGTGCATATATCATTTGAGGAAAATTAATAATAATATTACAGTTAGCTAACAAGGAAGATAAATAACAGGAAGCACGGATCTTCAGGAGGAGTTCATGCCAAAATAACAAACAAAATAAGTCTAGCTGAAGGGGATTTCGAACTTTTCTATTAAAGAAAAATCCTAAATAAAATACAAGAGCCTCCCCTTACTCCCTGACTAGCCTATAAACAGGAGAAAACAAAGATTCACAAAGAAAACCTCAAAAATTTAATACAATAAAAATGAAATGAAATAAAATTCAAATTTACAAACATTATCATGAATGCAAAAAAAAACAGCAACTGAAAAAAGAAAAAGAAAAACTTTGTCCAGGGATGTAACCAAAAATATTTTTAAATGGCAATAATTTGGTAGCTACACATTGATTCTGTTGCAGTCTTCTCAGATCACATGACTTCCACCTTTAAGAAAAAGATGAATCACAGAATGTAAAGCGAGATAATCAACATTTATAACTTCAGAAAATCAGCAATGTGTGATTAATCAGCGAATGAAATTCTGTTTAAAAAGTTAATTTCTCATTAGATTCTGTCAGTGAATGTGAACATTTGTTTTACACAGACATAGTATCTCATCTCATAGACTTACAGAACCTCACTACATTATCTGTAGGACACTTGCCTATAGATCGACGATAGAAAATCACACCAACAGCAGCTGCAAACACCAGCAGAACAGCAGCACTTATTCCTACTACAGCAGCTGCAGACAAACCTGAACCAGGAACAGATGAAGACTGAGAGTTGTCTAAAAAACCAAAACAAAACACTAATATACCACATATGGCCACATATCTGAACATGACTGACAAGATCAGCAGAGCAATATTGAAGAATATGCCCCTCTTATGAAAAATGCACATTAACAGATACATTGTATTAAGTGCAATGTATTATAATATAGAGAAATTTAAAAAGAGAGAAAAAAAAATTGTGTCAAAGTGTTTCTCCAACTTCTTGTCGAATTCTTCATTGGTTTGGACAGATGGAATAAAAAAACAAAAACAAGAGGGTCATTTCCTGTTCATTTCTAATTGAAAACTGCAAAAGCAGAACAAAATCCCGTAGTGTCTTGTCACTAATATGTGTTTCTGTACAAGTAAAACAAAATTATAGCAGTCAGAGAGATACAGTGTTTGTTAAGCCATCAGAAAAAAGGATTAATTATTCTAATTATGTACATGTTAAATTGTTCACAAAATGACTGAAGTGTCATATTAAAATGCATTTTTTTTGTTCGGATGAACCATTAAACTAAGAATAGCACCGGAAGTTTAGTTTTGTGCACTAAACTGTGTTCAGAAAGAGATTATGTAATATACAGGAGAGGAGAATGAACTAGTCTAATGTCCCCTGAATGTTCAAAAAGTCCTTCTTATATTTATTATATTTAATTTCTCTGTAAAAAATATTTCAGGATAAATGACATTGAAGCACTCACCAGTGACAGTAAGAATGAATGTTTTTGTGGAGTCGGCAAAGCTTTCTTTTTTTTGGATGATTTTTGTGCTGTCACAGTTGCTGGATAAGTGAAAGCTGAAGTTGCTTCCTGAGTGCTGCCGTCTTATGATGTCTGCTTCATAATGTCCGGCGTGCTCAGTTGTGGTGTTTGTGATGGTCAGAGATCCGGTCTCATAGTCCACCTCCAGTCTGTCCCTGAATATCTCACCTTCACCATCATATAAACAGCTCTCACCAACATCTTGATCAAACTGAGCAATGTGAATGGCATTAAAATACCACCGTATCACTTCATATTGTTGTTTAGTAATACCAGTCTGTAGAGTGACAGAATTTCCCTTAATAAATGACACTGTATCTGTATCACAAAACACACCTGCAGACACAAATTCACAGTTAATGGTACGATTTTATGGTCAACATTCCTTATAAAGTACATAAACACACAAAATAATGTCATGTAGAAATTCAAACTGCAAAATTATGCTTAGGGAGAAAATTGAATGAGACTCAAACTCCACCAGCATCATGTGCACACTGGCCTGACCAGGATATCTGCCACTTTTCAGTACAAAATATTTAACACTGTTTCTGTATAACCAGTTTCTGTATAATTTTCATATGATTTTACTTATATGCTTTTGCTTATGGTTAAATGATTTTGTTTTTCTCAGAAGTGCTTAAGTATGCATTCTTTGAGTGACAAGTGGAAAACACTGAAGTGGTAAACATGTTCCTAATATGGGTGTGAGTGCGTTTCATAACAATCCACGTAGTTCGTTTTCTTATTAAATATCTTCCTTTAATCCTGACTGTCAGTTAAATAAAACAAATAAAATTATAAAAGCAAAATATGACTTTAAATCGTCAATATCACGGATGCGGTAAAGAAAACTGTGCGACTCCACTGTAAAGAGCGCACTACCGCCAAAGCTATACAGTCCTGATTCTTAAAGAGCCAGTACACAATTTTAATATATTACATATTTTAACAGAATATTTATCCAAATGGTAAACATAAATAAAGTAAGATTACAAATAAAGCAAATTCAAACAAAATATTCAAAAACTAAATCCAATCAAAATAGGTTCCTACATATGGTAAAAGGACTTGGAGGTTAAAGATATAAAAGGGAGGGGAAGCTTTCATTCTTTGTCTTACACTCTGCAGCTACTTGTGTTTCTGTTGACTGTCTGACCTTTTTTGTAAGAAATAAAACATTTGAAATACAATTGGATGAGTTTGTCTCTTATGCAGTAAGAGTCCTGATGATTTTTGACACAACAATCTCAATAAATTAGAATGCCGTGGAAAAGTGGGACAATTTTTATTTTTGGGTGAACTATCCCTTTAATGTTGGCCTATCTTCCATGTTTTGATCTATTGTCCTGTTGCATTGCTTCCCCTGGGATTGATTCTTTTTTGTTTTAAGGAGATCAAATGGCCCTTATAAACCTTGGTTGACTTAGCAATAAAATTCTACCACATTATTTTGGAAGTTAAACTTTTAGGTGCTTTTCTTTTAATTGAGTGGGCAGGTTTTCTGGAAATCGTTGGCCTAATCTGCCTGTAGCCCAGTTTACAACTGAGGTAAAGCGTCACTATGTGGGGGCTTATACCCATCCCTCCTAAAAATGTGTGATTAGCTCCGTAAACTGTTCACAAATTCATGATCGCCTCAGTCCCCTTTAAAACTCACATGAAACTGGCAGCCGGCTTCTTCAATCTGCAGCACCGTCCCAAATGTCAGAAGCAGAGGAAAAGATGTGTGCATACCGATAGATTGTTATGTTATCTACATTTGTGTAGTTCTTTGTCATAAATGCAATTTACATAATGTTATGCAAGAACAATAAAAGATGGTTTCCCATCATCCACTGTAACACGTTTTTGCTGCATTCACCCCCTCATCACACTACTGTTGTTTTCCTCCAGGCCAAATGGAGCTATCACTAAATAGATTATTGTGGATGTGGCATTAGATTTACAAGCACAGAAATGATTAAAGACACAATCACAACATAAAAATGTAGCCTTAACCTGACTTAAATAAAAACATTAAAATTTAAGTTGAGTTGTTTTAAATGAAAGATTCAAGTTAATACAAGTAAAGAGATTAGTTTAATTAACAGAAAAGTTGTGATAACAAATCATGAAAATATATATTTTTTACATCGCAGTGTCAGACAGCACTCAGTCAATGCACTGATTTAAACTGTATCAGAGTAAAATGACAGAGACAGAGAGACATCATGTAGTTATTTAGTTCAAATAATGACCCAGCAGCCGATTGAGACACACATTTAGCTTTCCCTGCTGAAAAATCCAGCTAAAACCAGCCTAAGCTGGTTAGCTGGTTTAAGCTGGAAGTAGCTGGTTTTAGCTTGTCTCCCAGCCTGGGTTAGCAGGTGTTCAGCTGGTTTAAGCTGGTCAAAAGTCAAAACCCCTCTAAAACCAGCTATGACCAGGCTGCACTCTAAAAAATGCTGGGTTAAAAACAACCCAAGTTGGGTTGAAAATGGACAAACCCAGCAATTGGGTTGTTTTAACCCAGCGGTTGGGTTAAATGTTTGCCAAACCTGCTGGGTAGTTTTATTTAACTCAATTTAACTCAATTAAGCCAAATGTTTAAACATTATTGTATTGCTTAATTAAAATTAACCCAAAGTATGTTGGAAATGAACATTTATTAATGTTCAATGAATAATTATTAAACAATAAACATTTATTAAATTGCTTATTAATAAATTTATATTAATAAACTATTAAACTATTAAATTTATATTAATAAAATATTAAAGCTTATTAATAACATTCACCTTTGTCTATTATTGTTGTCTCTAATTGCATCTGGTTTTTAATTTCCCAACTATTTGGGGTTCATTTTAAACTAGCCATATAGCAATTTTTAAATAATAGTTGGTTTAAATAAAACTACCCAGCAGGTTGGGCAAACATTTAACCCAACCGCTGGGTTAAAACAACCCAATTGCTGGGTTTGTCCATTTTCAACCCAACTTGGGTTGTTTTTAACCCAGCATTTTTTTAGAGTGTGGGAGACCAGCCAAAACCAGCCTGACCAGCTTAGGCTAGTTTTAGCTGGATTTTTCAGGAGGGTAGAGTAATGGGATTTGTGTTGTTTGATGTCAATTGGCAAATTGATAGATTCATGTTCTGTTTTTGTTGTTATTAGAAAAACATAAGCATGGTTTAATATAGGGCAGATTTACCATATTGCCAATCTATTACAGTATTATGGGGTGTGTCTATATTCAAATCAATATTAATGTATTTGATCTTTCGTCTTAATATGTTGTAACCTACTGTAAACAATTAGTAAACAAATGACAACACTAAATCTATGTCTAATATATTACCGAATTAACAATCTAATATTTATTCTTTCTTGATGTATAATCACACTCACAACAATTTAGCAAGAGTAAATGTAGACAATATTCGCAAAAAGCGATTACAGTTTCTTGTGTCTTCTGTCCACCATGGGTCCATTCCAGACCAGAGGAACAACATAGGCCTACATAGCTTTCACGATATGAATTTAATTACACTAAATCGCTTTTAATTATGTAATTTAAAACAAGGCCACCAATGAAATGGTGATCATTGCTGAAAAAAGAGATTTCAAACTCCAAAAACGACTTACCATCAACGAGTAAAACAAACAGAATGAGCACAAAATAGCCGGTGATCATTTTAATTGCTGGTCTTTAGAGTTGGTTGTGGAGAGTGTTCACTGTTGCTCTTCTTGGAGTCAGATCCAGTTTCAGGAAACCCTGCCTCCAAGTTTTAATTTCATAAAAAGAAAGTTTATTTCATTATAAAGATAAAGTTAGGATGAAACACGACAGTCAGCATTTAACCAGAATGATAACAGTTAGCCTACAGTGCCATGACTGGCTAAATGAAAGTGAAAGTAAGGAGACTTGACCTGTCAGCGTGACCTGGTTCAGTGAGTCAAAATCACATGATTTCAGTAAACGTTAGGCATATGTCATATGTGTTTTTGAAACTTAGTTCACGTGACTTTGGCAGTTTGATACGCGCTCCGAACCACTGAATCGAAACAAATGATTCGTAAAGCTTCGAAGCTTCATGAAGCAGTGTTTTGAAATCACCCATCACTAGATATTGTTGAATAAAGTTGATATTTTGTTATTTTTGCCGCACAAACAGTATTCTCGTCGCTTTATAATATTAAGGTTGAACCACTGTAGTAACATGAACTGTTTTAAATATGTTTTTTAGTACCTTTCTGGGCATTGAAAAAGGGAGTGTTATTGCTGCCAAGGCAGGCTTTACTGAGCCATCGGATTTGATCAAAAATATCTTAATTTGTGTTCTGAAGGTCAAATTTGTCTTACTGTGGAACGACATGAGGTTGAGAATTTTCATTTTTGGGTGAACCCTTTAAATGAAAGTAAACACTGTACATTTTCAAACAGGATCTTTATTTACCCTTGCAAGACTTTGTTCAGCTGGAACTTGAGTTCATTCAGTCAAGATAGAGGGGGAGTTATAAGGTTCACTGACAGTTTGAGCCTGAGGATTCGACAAGATTTCATCACAAGCTCTTTTTAATACCTTTCATTTGTAAGACAATTTCATTTGTAAATATTTGTAAGACAGACAGATGTAAAGGGTGACAAAAAACTTTGATTTATTGAAGAAGAAGGGGGAAAAAACACCAACACCACCACCACCACCACCACCAAAAAAGGTCACTTGAGTGTAAAGGCAAAAAACAGGTTGAGCCCTACCTTTAGCCGTCAATCTGTGCTGTTGTCCAGTTGGCATTTTCACTCCTAAATGGAGGCTGTGCTACTGAAGTGCCACCTAGTGACTGTTACCAAAAAAAAGCATCAGAGTTTCACCTCTTCAGTTCACTTTGATATTGCATACCGAACTGATATACATGCACGAATCATCACTGCTTGAAGTGGGCCTTTATGTCTTGTGCTGAATTTCAACTCCCTGTTGGATTATTATTGGTGGTAGGTGTAGGGGAGGGGTTAGGATTAGGGGTGGAGTTAAGACTGGGCAATCAGGTAGCGACTTCAAGGAGTAACAATTTGGCAGAGGGGTCGGAATAGAGTGGTGCAGGTATGACGTCACTTTGTAGGCCAAACAGAAGTTAGCATCACACACTGGTTCCCTTGACAAAATCCCAATAGGATTTTTCCACAGGCTTTGGGATTATTACAAAAAAAAAAGTTCTGTGATCAACAAAGGTTTGATATTTACACGTTTTGTCCATCAAGATAATTTTGACAGAATGACACAAGTTTTATGAAGTTTGAAGCATAAATGCAGTCGCCAGAAGTAAAAAGCTAAAGGTAGGCTAAAACGAACTTCATCACGGTCACATGACTTCAGTGTCACCATCACTAAGCTTCTGACAACTCTAAAAACATTTTCCCTAAACGTTTAAGTTAGAATAGTTTATGAGAGCACAATTATAAGTATAATGAGGCTGTAAAAGCGGATTGAGCTCACCTGTTTGTTGTGATGATGTTTAATATTGCAGACAGCCTCTGTAGTCCCATTTAGCCACTTGTTAGCAACCGCCTTTTTCAAGACACATAACAGATTAACAAAATGGGGTGGGGTGGGTAATACTGATGCATTTTATGTTGTAGAATAAAACATGAAAGTGTCTTGAGCTTGTGTTCACCACAGACCTTATTTCAGCCATTTAACCAAAATCCCATTCAAAAAACCCATTGACTTCGGCACAATGTAACCAGAAAAGCTAAAATGCTAACTCACTTCTGCGTTTTGGCCTACGAAGTGATATCATGCATCACTCTATTGCGGCACAACTTTTATTTTTCCACTTTAAGCACTGCGAATCATCATCCTATGTTTTAACTGAAGGGATGTCATAATAACAATAAACTGAATTCAGAAACAAACTGAATGATAGTTGAATACAAATATTTACAGCATTTGCACCATTCAAAAATCAAACAGACAGTGTAAACTTCATTATCAGGCAATACAGACGATGACAAATTTTTCAGTAATCTTTGATCAAAAAGTATTTTTCCTATTTATTTTCTCCACAAGAATTCACTAAAATAGTAATACTTCCAATACTTTCTTTGTTTGTACTTAAAGGTGCTCTAAGCGATGTCACGTGTTTTTAGGCCAAAACATTTTTTGTCACGTACAGCAAACATCTCCTCACTGTCCGCTAGTTGCCTGTCCCCTGAACACACTTTAAAAAAACGTGGTCTCTTTAGTCGCCACAAGCTCCGAAAACGGCAATAAAACCAAACTGGTGCAGCCTGGGGCCTGTACCATAAAGCCGGATTAGCTGGTTAGCCAGGTAAGTTTCAGATTAGTTTGTGCCAATCCTGGGTTTTAGGTACCATGACAGTGACTTGGCTTTTAGCGGTGTTCATCGCCATAGTAACTTACGCTCCACAGCTAACCTGCTCCGGGGCAGGATATGTTCTGGGTTAGAGATATCAAACCAAAACTGGGCCAATCAGATGTGAGCAAAGTGACACTGACACACCCAACACAATAAAGTCACTCCCCCAGTTTCTTTTCCTCCAAATTAAAGGTCATTATATAGTTAAAAAAAAAAAAAAAATCAACAATGAAATTGTCTGGCTTTAATGATAATTAGAATTATTTTATGATTTATATATGATTTATAAAATGTTATATGATTTATATTATTATTAATCCATTACACAAGCGATTTTAGTTTAACAGTTATTATTAAGCATAGTTTAAATGGATATTAATATATATAGATCATGTGTAAGATAAATAAGCTGTAAATAAACTTTAAAAATGACTACATGTGAACATACATATTTGAGTATCACTATATATTATCAACTATATAACTTCACAAGGTTCACTTGCACTGATAGAGAAAGAAAAATATTTCTTTTATTTGTCCTCTTTCACGGACAAGTATTTTCTTTAGTGTTGTGCCGCGTCACTCCCTTGGATGGTTTCTGCCGCAAACATGTAACACTATCTTGGTCACGAGCCACTTCCTCTATTCATATTACTCAACTCCTGTAAAAGGTTTTCCTTTATAGATTCAGGAGGAGTCAGGTAGGCATATAATATTTTCTTCTTAGATTATATTATCTCAGGGTCTACTTCTGATCACTACCATACCTCCTAGGCCTACGGTTCAGATATCAACCAAGCCTAACTGGTTGGAGTGGGTTAGCCTTTCTTTCAGTGAACCACTCTTCGCCCTCAGAGGACAGCTATGCCTGCTAATGCACTCCCACGGCCCACTCTGTTGCGACTGGTTGGCAACCTTGACTGACTTTGTAAAGTCCGTCGGGATATCTTTATAAAAATCTATCTTTTTCAGACAGTCAACTTCTGATACCCCAAATGGATTCTCACTCTACAACAATAAACAGACTGAGACAATACTATCAGAGTTTGAGGGCAGTCCCCATTCTCTAATTTATTATTTCTTGCAAAGGCAAAAGCTAAATACACCACTCTATGCCAGCTAAGCTGGAAGTTCCATGGGCCAGACAAATAATTACATTTTTAAAGCTTACCCTCTTCTCTATTCTGTATATGT
This sequence comes from Culter alburnus, assembly GCA_028476615.1. NCBI lineage: Eukaryota > Metazoa > Chordata > Actinopteri > Cypriniformes > Xenocyprididae > Culter > Culter alburnus. Next base: position 2,822 of record JAOTNS010001203.1, on the reverse strand, counting down.
TTTCTCTAAGAAAATCAGGTGTCTTCTTTGATCTTCTGAGGGTTGTGGTCTGGAAATGGCTTCCGCTTGCTGCTTGCTTGTATGCTCTTTCTTTCTTCAGCAAAATTACACAACTACTACTACTACTCCAACTATTCCTCTGAGAGCTATAAAGGCCCCTGTATTTATATTCTCTTTTGACGCACTTTATCTTTTCATTTACGTACATGTCGTTTCTACTTGCGTCAATTGCTATGTTACTTGTCTGTCACCTTTTTTACTTGAGTCAATGCATTTTGTATTTGCATCAATAGCTTAAGCAATACACACTTTTTTTTTTATTATTATACATTTTTATCAGATTTCTACCTTGCTAGACATTTATTTCCTAACTGTCTTCATTCTTATCAGTTACACACAACAATGCTTCTATCCCCCAGAACCCATGTTCACCTACACACATAATGCAACAATTGTCATCTTTACAGGATGTTTTTGTTTCATTTATGAAAACTTCATAGACCCCAGAGATTCTTCAAGTTTAGCAATTTTCTGCTTTTTATTATATCTTTTAAAATCTTTATCAAATTGTTTGGAAGAGAACACTCCATTTCTCTTGACAGTGTAAATGCCTTTAAATTCTTCATTTTCAGCAAAAGAGTTTTAAATCACACTGGCTCTCTTGTGAGAAGTCAATCATAGTTTCATAGTACAGGCCCCCGGACCACGAATCATAATAAACATGCTCCAGCCAATAACCGACAAGAATGATTTTAAATGCGCGTTCATGACTGTTTCAGGAAGTACTGAGGGGAGGGGCAGGAGGAGGAGGATGAGGAGGAAGGGTCTAGCTAGCCACTGTTTTGTTTGACAACACTTCGAACGTCAACAGGAAGTTACTCCACCCAGGATCACTTAGAGGACCTTTAATGCTTTTTTATTAAGTTGGCTTGAAAAAGCCAACTTACTGATCTACGTCTTAAGCTTATTATTATTATTAATGGTGCTTGCCAAAGGCAAAGCTCCATTCTTAATCTTCTGCATACTTATTAATGGTGCTTGCCAAAGGCAAAGCTCCATTCTTAATCTTCTGCATACTTATTATTATTATTATTATTAATGGTGCTTGCCAAAGGCAAAGCATCAGTATTATTATTGCTCATACTTATTATTATAATTATTTTTCTGGACAAAAGTTTGGCGTGCTACTCCTCCCGCAGTTTTTGTCCTAGACCCATGAATGAGGTGTCAAATCGACCGGCTCATTGAGGAGACCTGTGCTATGACTTTTCTAAGCGATCGGGTGTACGATGTTCGTCCGGCGGCGAAAAATCGGGCGAAAAATCCCATTGACTTAACATTGCGACAAACTTTGACGGGTCATAGCTCCTAACGAGGATTTCGTAGAAACATGTGGGTTACTACGTTTGAAGGGGCTGACAGGCTCTGTCGGACCATATCTCAAAATGGGGTGTAAGTTGTACCCCTGGGGTGCAAGAGCTGCCCAAAGTTGCCCCATAGACTTACTATGGTGAAGCCGTGCCCATGAACCAGGAAGTACTGTGTTTTTCCTACTATGGGAAATTACATAGGGATTTTGTATTGAACATAACTCTGGATTACAATGTCATAGAGACAAGGGGGTGGGCTCATTTTACTCAGGCAACCAATCAGTCTCTCAGGATCATTGTGAAGCTATCAAGCCACGCCCTAGCAACCATATAGAGCACCTTAGTAACAAGCTCCATAGACTTCCATTGAAAAAGATCAAATGAATATCTTTGGATAGGAGTGTCGTACAAACAAGAGGGTGGGCTCATTTGACTCGAGGCAGCAAACCGCCAATCACAAATCACCTTAAAGACATCATAGCCACGCCTTAGCAACCATTTAGAGCACCCTAGCAACCCAAAGCATAGGCAGATATCTTCAAATCTGAATATCATAGAGGCATGGGGGTTGGTTTATATCATTCATACTGGCAAGCAGCCTTTGGTTTATCATTACTGGCAGTTGCCAAGCCACTCCCTAGCAACCAAACAGAGTACTCTAGCAACCGTTTTGCAAGATCTATATCTCTGCATCAGAAAATCGTAAAGACATGGGGGTTGGTTTATATTGTCAAGCAGCCTTTGGAGTATCATCATTGGTAGCTGCCAAGCCACTCCTTAGCAACCAAACAGAGTACCCTAGCAACCGTTTAGCAAGATCTATATCTCTGCATCAGAGCATCATAGAGACATGGCGGTTGGCTCTTTTGACTCATGCTAGCAAACTGGACTTCCAACATGCTACACATGCTAGCAGTGAATAGCTACATGCTAATAGTGATTAGCTTAGGGTTTAAACATGACACAAACTAGTAAAATGTGTTAGCATCATGCTGGTAGCATGCTAATTGTGTTAGCATCATGCTAGTAGCATGCTAATCATGTTAGCATCATGCTAGCAAACATGCTAATCATGTTAGCATCTTGTTAAAAACACCCTAGCAACATGGTAATCATGCTAGCATCATGCTAGCATTATGCTAATCATGTTAGCATGTTGTTAGCATTATGCTAACATGATTAGCATCTTGTTAAAATAATGCTAGCAACATGGTAATCATGCTAGCATCATGCTAGCATAATGCTAATCATGTTAACATGTTGTTAGCATTATGCTAACATGATTACATCTTGTTTAAAAACATGCTAGAGCATGCTAAGGGTGTTAGCATCATGCTAACAACATGCTAATCATGTTAGCATTGCTAAAAACATCCTAGCAGGATGGTAACTATGTTAGCATCATGCTAATCAAGAGTGCCGAGTTTTGCCACTGCAAGCACCATTCACATT
>JAOTNS010001202.1:0-36218 GCA_028476615.1 Culter alburnus | reverse complement strand
TTGCACCAGCACACTACCGTTCTCTCTCCCTTTCATTTTACCATCTGTGCAGCTTCCTACAGTGATAGACGCAAGTGCGCCGTCCTCTACAGTGCCTGGTACCTCACAGGTGATGTTCTTCAACCTCCCATTACCTTCAGCTATGCCACCATCAGCTCAGACACAGACATCCAGTCAAGCTGTTCCTTACTCCACTCAGCAATACAGAAAGAGAAAACAGGAGAGGGAGCTCACTGGAACTGTCACAAGAAAATATGTGAGGAAGACAGACGTCATTCTTTGTAAAAAGTGTAAAAAAGAAAGACGGCCACCATCACATCTTCAGTACTTTGGTAACTGGTACTGCAAAGAGTCTGAGACTCAATCATATGGTGAATGGAGGGCTGTGCTGGAGGAACGAGGTTATAGGAAAAAAGCCAGGAAATGACAACCCTCCAGCTTCATAAAATTGCTCTTTCAGCACGTTTTTTTTTTTTTTTTTGTTTATTTATTTGGTTAATGTTTGCATTATAGAGCAATTTACAAGTCTCCAACAATGACTAAAATGTATAATAGGTTTCTAAAAAAAAAAATCTCTAAAAAAAAAACATGTTTTTTTCTTCACTGCTTGTTTCCTCTGCTGCATGCCTCTGTTGGGAAAATATTTCAGGTATAAATGTGATATAATATATACTATAATATAATATAATATATATGTATGTTTATTAGTGCTGTTCAACGATAACCGTGTTACCGTGTACAAAATAAGAGTCTGTGTTTACGTAATATATGTGTGTTTGTTTTGTGTATAATTATTATGTATATATAATATACACACATACATGTATATATTTAAAAATATCTTATATTTCTATATAAATATTTACATTTATATATAATTTAAATATATAAAATATAAATACATTTATATATTTATACATACATGCTTATTTCTTAAATATATACATGTATGTGTGTGTATTTATATATACATAATAATTATACACAAAACAAACACATATATTACGTAACACAGACTCTTATTTTGTACACGATAACCACGGTTATCATTGAACAGCCCTAATGTGTGTAATATATATATATATATATATATAAATAATGGTAAGTTTACCTTGTTATTCATGTGTGAGGGCTGTTATAAATTGCACTATTTTGGTTTTTATTATTTTCTCAGGCTGTTATGTCAAAATTGCACTGCCTTTTCTCAGGTTATGTCAAAATTGCACTGCATTATTTATTTTCTCAGGCTGTTATGTCAAAATTCTGTTTGTTTTGGTTGTTTTCTCAGGCTGTTATGTCAAAATTGCACTGTGTTTGTTTTGGTTTATTATTTATTCTTTTCTCAGGCTGTTATGTCAAAATTGCACTGCTGTTTTGGTTTATTATTTATTCTTTTCTCAGGCTGTTATGTCAAATTGCACTGCAGATGTTTGTTTTGGTTATTATTATTCTTTTCTCAGGCTGTTAAAATTGCACTGCAGATGTTTGTTTTGGTTTATTATTTATTATGTTTGCACTTGTTTGTTTTGGTTATTATTTATTCTTTTCTCAGGCTGTTATGTCAAATGCACTGCAACTGTTTGTTTTGGTTATTATTATTCTTTTCTCAGGCTGTTATGTCAAAATTGCACTGCAATGTTTTGGTTTATTATTTATTCTTTTCTCAGGCTGTTATGTCAAAATTGCACTGCAACTGTTTGTTTTGGTTAATTATCTTTTCTCAGGCTGTTATGTCAAAATTGCACTGCAACTGTTTGTTTTGGTTTATTATTTATTCTTTTCTCAGGCTGTTATGTCAAAATTGCACTGCAACTGTTTGTTTTGGTTATTATTTATTCTTTTCTCAGGCTGTTATGTCAAAATTGCACTGCAACTGTTTGTTTTGGTTTATTATTTATTCTTTCTCAGGCTGTTATGTCAAATTGCACTGCAATGTTTGTTTTGGTTTTTTTTATTCTTTTCTCAGGCTGTTATGTCAAAATTGCACTGCAACTGTTTGTTTTGGTTTATTATTATTCTTTTCTCAGGCTGTTATGTCAAAATTGCACTGCAACTGTTGTTTTGGTTTATTATTTATTCTTTCTCAGGCTGTTATGTCAAAATTGCACTGCAATGTTTGTTTGGTTTATTATTTATTCTTTTCTCAGGCTGTTATGTCAAAATTGCACTGCTGGTTTATTATTATTATTTTCTCAGGCTGTTATGTCAAAATTGCACTGCAACTGTTTGTTTTGGTTTATTATTTATTCTTTTCTCAGGCTGTTATGTCAAAATTGCACTGCAACTGTTTGTTTTGGTTTATTATTTATTCTTTTCTCAGGCTGTTATGTCAAAATTGCACTGCAACTGTTTGTTTGGTTTATTTTTATTCTTTTCTCAGGCTGTTATGTCAAAATTGCACTGCTGTTTGTTTGGTTTTATTTATTCTTTCTCAGGCTGTTATGTCAAAATTGCACTGCACTGTTTGTTTTGGTTTATTATTCTTTTCTCAGGCTGTTATGTCAAAATTGCACTGCAGATGTTTGTTTTGGTTTATTATTTATTCTTTTCTCAGGCTGTTATGTCAAAATTGCACTGCTGTTTGTTTTGGCTTTTCTCAGGCTGTTATGTCAAAATGCTGTTCTAAATTTTTTTATTGACTAAAAATCTATGCAAATAAAAAAGGTGTTAATCTTTATTTGTATTCTCAAAATATTTGTAGCTGTGGACACAATATGTTTTTTTAAAAACATAAAAACATACAAACATAACTGTAAAACACAATAAAAACAGGGACAGTAAGAATAAGGCAGAAAATATAATTTATAGTTTCTATACTGTAAAAAAAAAAAAAAAAGGTATCAATTAGCATATATTCATATATTCTGTTATGAAAACGCACCAAGAAGATGGCTATTGTTATTGCCGTGTGTTTATTGTCTTCACATTTATTATGTCAAAACATTTCGGCTTTTTTTATCCAGTGACAGCTGGATGCCTTTGTCCACATAAGGTATTTCCTGGAGCGTCACAAATTAGTACTTTTACGAGTCCATTTTGGTCCGCTTTGGGCTTTTCTGCGAGAGAGCGCCCTCCGCCGTCCGGTATGAACGAAACATACACAACGTGAGAGCGTTTACGTTGGAGAGTGCCCAAATTAAAGTACGGGGGGGCGAATTTACGTCTGATTAAAGTACGGGGGGCAATAACGATGACACACGCGTGCACCGGCGGCGTCAAAGGGACACGTTCCGCAAATTCCGATCACCGGTCGGAGCGGGGCGCGAACTGGGGTCGCTGTGCCTCTTATGGTTGGTTTACCACGACTAATCGGCGCCGGCCTTGGCGCAGTAGGTAGCGCGTCAGTCTCATAATCTGAAGGTCGTGAGTTCGATCCTCACACGGGGCAGGACAACGTTTTAACTTGTATTTAATTAAAAAGAGCATCTTCTTCATATAAGTGATGAGGTTGATATACGACTCGCAATTCTGTGAGATGTTTAATATTAGGTCAATAAGCAAAAACAAATAAAAGATATATAGACAATATTCTATCTATAACTACAGCAGGATATATATTTAATTTATGTTGCATAATCTTTAAGCACAGTGTAAGAGTTTCTTTTTTTAGTCTAAAGGTTGTGTTAATGTTTTTTATGGCTTACTAATAGAAGGGTTTATTTATAATGAAGATCCAATTGCAATAATAATACAATACACTTTAAGCATAAATAAAATAAATAATTTTGCCTAAAACCAATTATGAAGAAATTCATGCTTCAGAGTTCATGTAAAAGTGTTGAGTAATGTTTAAAAACCAGTTCATGTCCATTGTCACGCAAAGAATGATTTTATTGCAGTGCTGTAATTATACTGAGGTTAGAAGCATCAAAATCACAAAAATAGTTAAAATTAAATTAAATTAAAATAAAAGGAGCATTGTAGCTGGATGTGCATTGGTGAATCCACCCTTCAGAACTTCTTCCTCCCATAACCTCGCTTTAGCAGTTCAGCCTTCCACACTGCAAAGGGTTTTGTTTCCGTCTCCTGACAATACCAGTTACCATAATACTGCCGATGAGTTGACCTTATCCTCTCTTTATTGCACTTTCTGCACTGGATAGTGCCTGATCTTCGTACAAAAGGTGTTAAAACCACCATCATTTGTTTTGACAGAGAAGGACCAGAAAGCAGGAGGGGCAAAGTCAAGGATGAACCTGACTGGGTTTCAGTGGGAGCAGGTTGTACTGGTGAGGCTTTTTCTTGTGTTGTGTTGTTGTTTTCCATCACAGTGTCTAGAGGCAAGTTTGAAATGATAGGCTTGTCATCACAATTACACTCCATACTTTCCTCTTCTTTTTATGGAAACAACCTTCTCTGGAGCCGTCATTTCATTCGCCAGAGAGGATGTGCTGGGTGTAAAGAGATCCTCCACCTTAAACTGGGAACTTCTGCTTATCCTGTAATGGTGCATATTAATAATTTTAAAGTGTATCCTTGACATACCACCAAAACATTGTAGAAAGCTTAAGTATATTATGCATACATTGATGGAGAATCTTCTAACAGAGATGGGGCGGATTGCTGTGTGATCGTCCAATCCCCGATGTCCTCTTGTTTGGAATAGCCCTCAGCTTTGGCCATTTGGATGTCAGTGGTTTCCATCTGTCTAATGATAAAATTTCTGTCCTGGAATGCATTGCCATTCTGCCGGAACCCAATCAGTTCACCTAAAACACAAGGAAACTGAAAATAAATGCATTGGCCAGCAAGAAACAAGGAAAACAAACATTCATTTTAACTAGCATACTGCATGTTTCAATAATTATGTGGAATTAATATATATCTTACCAGTGTATTTACTTGTACTAGTATTAGACAGAACCTTCTGTTGAAACACCTCCTCTTCAAGCTGATTGACAGCATGCTGAAGAAAAGATGAAGTGGCCTGCAGACTCTCCGAGGTTGCAGCAGTAGTTTCATTCCACCTTTCCAATGCATCCAAAAAGTAGATTTGGAAAAATGTAGAACAAGTTGGCTCTCCTGAAATAAATATATATATATATATATAGGTTAGTCTCTTAAATCTCATATTTTGCAGTATCAAAAATGTTTGTAAATTGTAAGAATAAAACATACTGTTTTTAGGCAAAGTTGTGAAGTTACCAGAATACATTTAAAAAGTTAGGACATTAAAAGGCATGATATTGTGCAAATAAAATAGAAATATTTTGAGCTACAAAACAGCTTGCATTCAAGGGGTGGAAGATCAATCAAATCAGATACCATACCCAACTTTTGCTGGATCAGCTTATTACAATAATGTGTTGCATTTTCAAATCAAATCTCATTAATTTGCTGCATTAAACTACATTTTTTTACCTGAAATGAACTGGTTCAGATGCTGGTGGAAGGATTCAACAGAGTTGGAACCTCTGACACATTTGTAGGTTGGCAGAAGGTGGTCTCCCTTCACCAGCGTCCCAGTTTGCTCATACAATTGTACACCGATAGGATCCACTATACATGCCACATGTTTTTCTCCAAATCCCATATCTCAGCCGTTCTGTTGGAACTAAAGAGCGGCACTCCTGACAAATCCCATCCTGCCTCACCATCATAGAGCTGAATGAGTTTTGTGATGCGTTCTTCAATGTCCACCACTGCATTACGTGTGGTTTGCCTACAGTGGAGGGCTAACTCACTTCTGCTGAGATGATGCATTAGTTCATCATCAGAAGGCTGCATGATCTCACACTTGAGCTCGGTACGCTTCACCTCCTTCAGCTGCTTCAGCTCCTCCTCATCCCATTCGAAAATACAATGGCTTAGGCGGTCCATGAAGGTCGCGTATCTCTGATGCAACTCTGATGTACAGCCTGCAGCAATCCGTCTCATGAATTCCGAGATGTCCAACCTGACCTCCATGTCTTTCCACTCTTTGAACGTTGTCCTAAGAAAGTTGGACCTGCAGCAGTCTCTGTTGACATACAGAACCTCAGGAGGAGCCACCGCAGCTTCCTTGTACCTATTTATGACACCTGAGATCAATGCTTCAAGACTGGAGTCTTTGTTTTCCGTAATCACCGACGTGATAACCTGCCCTTGTTCATTGGCAACACTGGTCGCCCAAGTTCCTGAGAAGTTCCTGAGAAACTTCTTGGTGGAACCCATCTTTAGCACGCGACCAAACTGTGAAGTTATGCTGGTCTTAATCTCATTCATTCGGTGAAGTACATCCAGAGCAAACACTTGCCTCAACCAACAGTGTTTAGGAAGTGGAAGCATGGCAGGTGGGCTTTGAAACATCACAGGATGGGCAAAGCCTTTGCAATCTGTCAAATACTGTACAGTCTTTTGCAGCCATACCTCAGTGTGATGTTCCTCTAGTTTCTTCTGGATTTGGCTGATGCTGGTCCCCAGACATCTCTGACGGTTAAAGTGAACAACCTTCAGGTCGCATCCCATCTGTGATGCAAGAATGCTAGGGTACTGGACTCTGTGACCAATATCAAGTTGTGACACTACATCATGACTCCAGCTTATCACCTTTCCGCTTGCATTTCCCACAAACCAGACACTCTGATGCCATGAAGTATGACCCTTTCAAATCGACTACCTGTCTGAGCTCCTGATGCAGACCTGCTGACGTGAGCTCTTCCTTCACGCAGTCTGAACGTGGACAGGTAAGCTTGACGTTCCACAGCTTTCGTGGCATCCAGAGAAACAATACATGACCAAAGTAGCATCCCATCTCTGGCTCCTTGGTTAAGGTAAGAGGCGGGAACGGCGGGTACCACCACATCCTATCTATCCTAGCATAGTCCATTTCAGGCTGCATTTCTGGAGACCACTTAAACAGGGCCTTTGACACCCATGTGTGATTGGCAGGGGGCAAAGTGCGAATCCAGCCCGGAAGAAGACAAACTCTTTTACCTGTAAACAATAAATGAGATAAACTAGGGATAAATTTGGTTGGAAATGAGCATCCCAATGCCTTACTCACTCTGAAGGGCAGAGCCCTTGAGGTTGGGACTTCAGAGGGAGCAGGGCACATGTGGGTCATAATAGCCCCTTTTGCACCAGGTAGTTATAGGAACTTAGTTATAGGAGCTAGCCAACAGGGCAGTTGAGAACTAAATGTTCCTAAAGAACCATTTTCCTGGTTGCATTCGCACTGCCAGTAGGAACTCTGAAGTGACGTAAGCTGCCCGACAGCGACATCATTTAAATGTGGCATTCAACAACGTTAACAACTGGAGAACAGAAGGTGCTGTGTTTTTGTTGTGTGTCGTGGGATTTGTGATAATGGAGAACGTAGACCATTAGATGTATAAGTTATGAGATGGAAAGAGCAAAAAGTAGGTCTTAGAGACAAACTCTTCTATGACAACTTGAGGCGCTGCATATCATCAAGGCTGAGAAAAGATCACAATACCCCAGACAAAGGTGACAGGTCAATCCTGTTAACATTAGCTTCCTGTATGTTTATCGTGGTGTAAACTGTGCGCGTTTACATGGCTTTTTAAAAATGCTGTGTGCTCCTTCATATGGCATGCGTTCAAGTAAACATTTTCTTTCTTTCCTTTTTTAATGCCATTCCAGCCATGAGCGCTATGTTTAAGATTCATTTAAAAAAACGTAACACTGCATTTGGATATTCTTGGTTAAAAACCTTGCAATTAGCGTACACTTAGATCACTTGTAGTTCCTTTTGTGCTGTGTTTAATTCTACTCTGAAGTAGGAGCTAATTTAGAAAAGTGGGTACTTCCGTCCATTAGTTCTAGGAACTATGAAAAGGTTCCTCTGGTGCTAAAGCCCCTTATGAAGCCGTTTGTAATACACTTGGCAAAGGGAGCAATAAAAGACAACATAAGCCGTGTTTCCACCGCAGGAACTTTCCCCAGGAACTAGGGACTTTGGGGTGGTACTCGGTGTGTTTCAACTCGGGGGTTGAACATGCTGGTTGAGTTCCCCCAGCATTTTGATTGGTTGACTCCATGCAGCATTTTATTTCAACCATCGTTTTTTTTTTTTTTTTAAGTCTGTTGCGGTGTGTGCAGTAAGAGCTGTTTGCTATTCAAATCAACAATGGAGTTTTAAAAAATACGACCTATGAACTGACGACAAGGTTCAGGCTTTATTGAGCTTATAGGAAGAAATCCAGAGGGAACTGGAAAGTCGCGCGCAGTCCTACATCACTGGACTATCTTCACGGTACTTTAGACCGCTATGAAAACGCAGCTAGCAATAGGTCTGGGGGAAAAGAAAGTTCCTGGGACAAAATTGTTCCGGGTAATTTAGGTGGAAACGCGGCTATAATTTCCTCATTATATTGACCTGGAACTTTACCGTGACAACCCAGCAGGACGTCCATCACCCCATTAACTGAATCTCCTATTGCTGATGATAGTTGAAAATAAATATTAATTTTGTAATTGTGTGCAGTGTTTGAACACTACAGATATTTGTATCTAACTGTATCTACTATTAAACACATTTCTTACCTATAAAACTTTGTAAACTCCATATGAAATGCATGACAAAAATGTGTGTAAAATATTACAACAAATCAAAACAACATTTCCACCATACAGCTTTAAAATGAATTGCGAGGACCATGGCATGTAGGAAGGGCCCTTCGTAAAGGGATTTAGTTGTTCACTTTTGTTTGGAACGCTCCAGCAAATGCCGTCCTCTGCCAAGGTGCAAAATGCTGTTTGGAATTTGACCCATTTGTGAACAAATAGTTTAAATACTCAAAAGAAGCAGAACCTTAAGATACTCACTAAATACTTGTGATGTCAGCAGCTCAGAAGTTTGTTCAGGGGTGCAAGATGAGCCTCCAGCCACATCCTTCGCTTTCAAGATTGGCGAAGAGTTTCTGTGTCGCCTATATGATCTGCTTGGCTTCATTTCTTTGAAATAAAAAGACTGAACATTAAAATAAAAAGAAAGCACTGATATAAGAAAAATACTGCCAGTGTCAGAAATATATACTTGACTCTCTGGAATCTGGGTGTTGATACTGTTAATTCACAGTTCTACTGTTGAGACGAATTACGAATATATACAGTAGAACATTTAACATAAAAATTAATAGTCTTGCACTGTTAATAGCTATTCATAGATCCAGAAAAAAATTGATTTATAAATGAAGTACACATTTTTGTTTCTGACATCTTAACGTTTAAAGCATAAAGCGTAGGTTAAACATATGAATGAAATTCTAAATAAAAGGGTTACTCACTAAACATCTCAAAATCAAAAGAAAAAAAAAATATAGTTTTTTATTTCACTTAAAAAAAAAAAAAAAAAAGAAGTAGCATAGATTTTTGGCTTTATTTTTATGACATTTAAGCAATTTCCCCCACAATTCACAACAGCAGCAACAACAACAACAACAAAAAACTTATATTCTCAATGTCAATTGAGAAAAAAAAAAAAAAAAAAGCATTTCAACAGCATGGTAGTGTATTGGTTGTACTGCTTTAAAACTATTAACAGCAATGTAAGGATATTAACTGGACATGATCTTGGTAGAAGACTCAAATTGTTTGCCTTCATTTTTTTTTCCCCTTCACTTGTGTTTTTGTATGTTTGTATTGTATGTTGTTTTCTTTCTCAGTCTCTCTCATGGTTTCAGGTTTAATCTGTTTTCTGTATCCAAATGCTGTCAGAAAGAACTATTGAATAATGCTTCTTTCTGTAGTCAAGGTCAGTTTGCATTGGGGGAGTCTCTAAGGAGTCAGATAAAGTGTTCCCAATGAAAAATTATTTGCATCCAGAATGTAATCACATTGTGAGATTTTGAGAAAGACCAAGGTTGATGAAGGTTGAAAACGATCTTGAAATGTACATATGTAAACTGAAACTGAAATATGGGACCTTATGATAACCTGTTCATTTGATTATTTAATCACTTTTTTAAGTCTTTGTTCTATGATATATAAATATGAATAACAAGGTATATAAACTTTTTATGTGTATACCACTTTGTATGCATCTCATTCTTCCCATGTGGGCTCACATTAAAAAAAAAAAAAAAGGGATCTAAAGCTGCACTTACATAACAGAGCAAAGTATGTGGGAAGAGATTAGGCTAACTAATACTAATAACTAATTTTTTTTTTTTTTTTCACAAGCAGTGATTTAATGATATACAGTATTTCTGTAATTAAAATTCATTTGAAAATAATAATAATAATAATAATAATATGAGAAGTCAAGATAAACTATGATAAAGAGAATTAGGGGGATAACATGCTACATTGTGCTGAAAACATGACTTTATTTTTGAGGAAAAAAAAAAATTCACCCCATTTTTTGGGAGCTTGGGGTTCCCTGATAATATCCATCATAAAATTTGTTAAATTACACAAATATATACTTTATGTATTTAATCTCACTTTATTAAACAATGCCTTTGCTGCTGACCTTCAATGATCCAATTCAACCATACTAATAAGCAAAAATTGCTTTAGGTTAGATTTAGAAATAACAGTGTTGAACTTCCTTCTCCTGTATCATATTCTTTTGTAATCCAGAATGACAGCACAGCTGAAAGGTTTGAGCTGCGCTCCCTCTACTATACAGGAGTAAATATGCATTTCCTGTAGCTTGAGGCTTATTCAATTCAATTTTGGTGTGAAAGAGCCTTTACATTTGCCAAAAACAGAACTTATTTAATGTTATAAAAAAATAAAATAATAACAAGCAAGTCCAGCCCAGGTGAAAAAAAGTAATGCAAAAGTAAAGTAACGCATTACTTTTCATAAAAAGTAACGCAATATTGTAATGCATTACTTTTAAAAGTAACTTTCCCCAACACTGCTGTAAACCAACATCAAATGACTACTCGATTTATAGTCAATGTATGAGCTGATAGGCTTGATTCTCTGTGGCAGCATAATAAAAAAAGAATAAATAAAATAAAGAAATATCAGTTACACACATAATGCACATTCTTTGAGTTTTCAGAACTTGTAAACATAAAATTCATAGAAGGACTTGAATGCACCATATGGTTCCAATATGCATCCACACTTTAGCATGAAGGTTTATTGCCTGAACAAAAGTGCTCTAACTGCACAGTGTTGCCCTGAGGCAACAAACAAATAAAAAAAAACGTTTTAGTATATAAATAAAAACAAAGTAAGTCTTTTAATAATCAAACATATTTCTTTACATATTGATGCACATGCATACATATGTTTTATATAAAAGATATTTCATGTTAAACAGTGCTAATTATCTTACCAATTGGTGGCACTGTCCCAAGCAGCTTTGCTTCTTAAAATGACTGCTCCATAAAACACAAACAAAAGGCTACGCCCACTTCAGTCCATCATTTCATTAAACAGACATGTCAGGTGATATATTTTAAAAAATGCCCCAAAAAAGTGGTTTGTTGCCTGAGGACAACACTATGCCACAGAGGGATAAAATGTAGGATTAATATGAAGGCTTCTTTTACTTTATGCAAAATGGTTTGTTTTGTTTTCTTACGAATTTGGGGTGAAAAGGCATTTTTCACAGGCTTTGCGAGAGTCACCCAAAAATTCTAATAAATTAATGTAGGATTAAAAAGAAGGCTTCTTTAATGCAGAAAATTCTTACGATTTTGGGGTGCAAAGAAATTACATTTTTGACATGCTTTGCAAGAGTCACCAAAACATTTCTAATAAATTCTACAGTTCCTAAGAGTCATATGCACGTGTGGTTCGCTTCGCTGCTTGCTGGATATCATTCATTGAAAAGGAAAAACTGTTGGGAATCGTTGCTCTGAACAGTATCAAACTTTATTATTATACAGACTATAACTGAAAGCTGCAGGATTGAGCAATTGCGTTTCTACTTGCGTTCAACTACGTCCATAAAAACAATCAAAGTAACTCGGTCAAGTACTGAGAAACAGATTATCTTACCTTTGACAACGCGACAAAGAGGCACAAATGTAAAATCGAGGCTGCAAAAAGGTGAAGCGCTTACCTATGGAAGCCCGTTTCCGCCACAGTTGAGTAAAAAAATATAATTCTGTAAGTCATAATAATCGAGAAACTCTCATTATATTGAGAAAGTTTCTCATAATAGTGACTTAGTATGTCAGAATAATGAGAAAATCTCTCGTAATTATGACTTATTTTCTCGTATAATGACTTATTTTCTCATAATAACGAGAAACTTTCTCGATAATGACTTAAAACATCTCATAATACGAGAAACTTTCTCGTAATAATGACTTAACATCTCATAATAATGAGAAACTTCTCGTATAAGACTTAACTCTCATAATAAGAAAACTTTCTCGAATAATGATTAACATCTCATAATAACGAGAAACTTCTCGTAATAAATGACTTAACATCTCATAATAACGAGAAACTTTCTCGTAATAATGACTTAACATCTCATAATAATGAGAAACTTTCTCGTAATTATGACTTAGTTTCTCATAATAACGAGAAACTTTCTCATAATAACGAAACTTCTCATAAATGAGAAACTTCTACGCATGCGCAGAGCAGGAGCAGGGCGTGGCACGCTAGCGACATCTGCTGGTCAAAGGCTCGTAAATGCGAGAACAGCAAACATGGCACATTCTGCATTCGTGCACCTCTTTTTTGATAAATTCAGTGTAATATACAAAGTGTAGTCTATAGTATCATTAAATAACATCAGTTATAAATTATCAGTATATCTTCAATACTTTTCCATGCGCACGAACGCAAAGTGGTTTCCGTGGTAACGGTGGAAACTGCTGCATGAACGCGAAGGCTTTCAAAACTATCAGATTAATGAAAGGAATATGACATTTATTCGTTTAGTTCAAGTGCAACGTCTTCATAAATGTGTGGGTTTATGTGTTTAACGTTAACACGTATTTCGCGGATGAGTCTAGGCTATTTGATGTGCAGGTTTGCCTAGACATAGGCACTGGAAAGCTTTTCTATAATAAACCGGTCCTAAAGCACTTGGCCAGTCATAAACCTTATTCCAGCGATATTCCTACAGAAAACACCTTTTAAGATGTTTATGACTCATTAGAATGTGCAAAAGACAGCTGTCCAGGTGAAGCGTTCTTTAACAGAGTTGGATATAGGTGTGTGCTGTCTTATCATTCCTCTATCTGTTTGAAATCCATGGATCACTACTCTGTGTTTCTGCTTGTTCATACACAACATACAAATGAATGTTACAAATGATAAACAACTATATCCCGTCTCATACAGGCTACTGATAATTTCAATAATGTTATTTATTTTAATGATATAATAGATACACTTTTGCAGAACGTGCCATGGTTGCGGAGTTCTCGCATTTGACCAGCGGATGTCGCTAGCGTGTCACTGATCCGCTGCTATGCGCTGTGTAGAAGTTTCTCATTATTACGAGAAACTAAGTCATATACGAGAAAGTTTCTCATTATTATGAGAACTAAGTCATTATACGAAAAGTTTCCATTATTATGAGATCTAAGTCATTATTACAGAAGTTTTCCATTATTCTGACATACTAATTATTATGAGAAACTAAGTCATTATTACGAGAAAGTTTCTCATTATTATTAGAAACTAAGTCATTATTACGAGAAACTGACACTAAGTCATTATTCGAGAAATTTTCATTATTCTGAGTATGAGAAACTTTCTCAATAAATGAGATGCTAGTCATAATTACGAGAAAGTTTCTCATTATTATGACTTACAGAATTATATTTTTTTACTCAACTGTGGCGGAAACGGGCTTCCATACTTACCTGATGTTCCCAAGATCAACGTTAAAACAAGCGGGATGGTCGAGAACAAACGACGGCGTTGATTGGCTGATTCTTGGTATGGTTTTCCAGTTTTGTGATTGGTTCATCATTTCCAAGAGAACTTGATCAGATAAAGCTTATTACCGAAAGTTTTTGTCAAAAATATTAAAAAAAATAAATAAATAAAAATAAGCTTGCTGTTGTGAGTAAAGTTGCATTTTAGCTTAAGATAGTTTCTTTTTTTTTAAGGCTAAACTTTGTATTAATGTTTTTTGTTTTATGGCTTATTCATAGATCGGGTTTGTAATGAGGTTCCAATTGCAATAAATCATACACTTTAAGCATTAATAAATAATTTTGCCTAAAACCAATTATGAAGAAATTCAGAGTTCATGTAAAAGTGTTGAGTAATGTTTACAAACCAGTTCAGATCCATTGTCACGCAAATAATGATTTTAATTGCAGTGCTGTAATTATATATGAAGCATCAAAATCACAAAAAAAGTTCAAATGAAATTAAAAATTAAAATGAAAGGAGCATGTCTTGAACATTGGAGGGGACCCATTTTTTATAAAGCATAAAGAAACAAGAGGAGGAAGAAGGAAGAAGGAAATTGTAGTTGGGAAATATATTTTTTTAACTATTTGCAAATAATATATGCATTAAATATGCACACATATAGGCAATTTTTATTTGTATGCCTAATATGTCGAAAACGTAAAAGTGTCTCATCACAATCAGCTAGGAATTACATGAATCACATTAATACATATTTACAAAACCTCTATATTTGAGAAAAAGTTGAATAGTTTGCATCACTGGATGTAACTGTCTGTCTTTTAACATTTCTATCGCAAAACATGAATTGAATGTTTAGCAATTTACATCTTACCTCACTCTCTTTCAACATTAAAACATTCACACTCTGACTCTGTGAACAGTAAACCCCGCCTACTTTGATTTGATTGGCCATCTCAATCATTTTGACATTGACGAGAGCTGAGGCAGACTAGTCACCAGACTAAAAAATGAACTTTTAAACCTTTTCGTCATCCTTACAACATACAGATCCCTGCTTAATGAAGTGCAGCAAAGCAGTGCAAGAATTTCAAATACTGGGGGGGACAGTTTGGCCATTTCTAATTATTGGGGGGACGGTCCTGCCGTGTGGTGTTATGAACAGGAACTGAATGGCGACTCACTGTTGGTGGTGCATCAACAATAATAACGTCATCACAATAATACTCCATACTCTCCTTTTCTTTTATGGAAACAACCTTCTCTGGAGCCGTCATTTTATTCGCCGGAGAGGATGTGCTGGGTTCAACGAGATCCTCCACCTTAAACTGGGAACTTCTGCTTATCCTGTAATGGTGCACATTAATAATTTTAAAGTGTATCCTTGACATACCACCAAAACATTGTGGAAAGCTTAAGTATATTATGTATACATTGATGGAGAATGTTTTAACAGAGATGGGGTGGATTGCTGTGTGATCGTCCAATCTCCGACATCCTCTTGTTCAGAATAGCCCTCAGCTTTGGCCATTTGGATGTCAGTGGTTTCCATCTATCTAATGATAAAATTTCTGTCCTGGAATGCATTGCCATTCTGCCGGAACAGGTACTCTAACCCAATCAGTTCACCTAAAACACAAGGAAACTGAAAATAAATGCATTAGCCAGCAAGAAACAAGGAAAACAAACATTCATTTTAACTAGCATACTGCATGTTTCAATAATTATGTGGAATTAATATATATCTTACCAGTGTATTTACTTGTACTAGTATTAGACAGAACCTTCTGTTGAAACACCTCCTCTTCAAGCTGATTGACAGCATGCTGAAGAAAAGATGAAGTGGCCTGCAGACTCTCCGAGGTTGCAGCAGTAGTTTCATTCCACCTTTCCAATGCATCCAACAAGTAGATTTGGAAAAATGTAGAACAAGTTGGCACTCCTGAATAAATATATACATACAAGTTGGTCTCTTATATCTCATATTTTGCACAGCATATGAATGTTTCAAACTATGTTTTCACATTTTTTGTAATGTGTATAAGCATGGGCGACATTTGACTCTCGTGTTAGGGGGCAAGAAAAAAAATCTTTAACATTTTTTTTTTTTTTTGCAGGTACAAAACGTCTTTGAACGTCTTTGTTCAAACGTCTTTGTACCTTTTCAAATCAAATATTAATCTGATGGATTCAACTACATTTTTTTACTCTGACAATAATGTTTTTACCTGGAATGAGCTGGTTCAGATGCTGGTGGAAGGATTCAACAGAGTTGGAACCTCTGACACATTTGTAGGTTGGCAGAAGGTGGTCTCCCTTCACCAGTTTCCCAGTTTGCTCATACAATTGTACACCAATAGGATCCACTATACATGCCACATGTTTCTTCTCTAAAGCCCATATCTCAGCCATTCTGTTGAAACTAAAGAGCGGCACTCCCAAAGAATCCCATCCCGCCTCACCATCATAGTGCTGAATGAGCTTGGTGATGCGTTCTTCAATGTCCATCGCATCACGCGTGGTTTGCCTACAATGGAGGGCTAACTCACTTCTGCTGAGATGATGCATTAGTTCATCATCAGAAGGCTGCATGATTTCGCACTTGAGCTCAGTACGCTTCGCCTCCTTCAGCTGCTTCAGGTCCTCCTCATCCCATTCGAAAATACAATGGCTTAGGCGGTCCATGAAGGTCGCGTATCTCTGATGCAACTCTGATGTACAGCCTGCAGCAATCCGTCTCATGAATTCCGGGATGTCCAACCTGACCTCCATGTCTTTCCACTCTTTGAATGTTGTCCTAAGAAAACTGGACCTGCAGCAGTCTCTGTTGACATACAGAACCTCAGGAGGAGCCACCGCAGCTTCCTTGTACCTATTTATGACACCTGAGATCATTGCTTCAAGACTGGAGTCTTTGTTTTCTGTAATCACCAACATGATAACCTGCCCTTGTTCATTGGCGACACTGGTCGCCCAAGTTCCTGAGAAGTTGCTGAGAAACTTCTTGGTGGAACCCATCTTTAGCATGCGACCAAACTGTGAAGTTATGCTGGTCTTAATCTCATTCATTCGGTGAAGTACATCCAGAGCAAACATTTGCCTCAACCAACAGTGTTTAGGAAGTGGAAGCATGGCAGGTGGGCTTTGAAACGTCACAGGATGGGCAAAGCCTTTGCAATCTGTCAGATACTGTACAGTCTTTTGCAGCCATACCTCAGTGTGATGTTCCTCCAGTTTCTTCTGGATTTGGCTGATGCTGGTCCCCAGATGTCTCTGACGGTTAAGGCGAATGACCTTCATGTCGCATGCCATCTGTGATGCAAGAATGCAAGGGTACTGGACTCTGTGACCAATATCAAGTTGTGACACTACATCATGACTCCAGCTTATCACCTTCCGCTTGCATTTCCCACAAACCAGACACTCTGATGCCATGAAGTATGACCCTTCCATGTCGACTACCTGTCTGAGCTCCTGATGCAGACCTGCTGATGTGAGCTCTTCCTTCACGCAGTCTGAACGTGGACAGGTAAGCTTGACGTTCCACAGCTTTCGTGGCATCCAGAGAAACAATACATGACCAAAGTAGCATCCCATCTCTGGCTCCTCTATTAAGGTAAGAGGCGGGAATGGCGGGTACCACCACATCCTATCTATTCTAGCATAGTCCATTTCAGGCTGCATTTCTGGAGACCACTTAAACAGGGCCTTTGACACCCATGTGTGATTGGCAGGGGGCAAAGTGCGAATCCAGCCCGGAGGAAGACAAATTCTTTTACCTGAAACAATAAATGTCATTAACTAGGGGCAAATTCGGTTGGAGGTGAGCATACCATTGCCTTACTCACTCCGAAGGACAGAGCCCTTGAGGTTGGGACTTCAAAGGGAGCAGGGCACATTATGTGGGTCATAATTGGTACTTGTGCACCAGATAGTTATAGAAACTTCTGTTCTGGTTTCTTCAAGGGGAGTGTCTATAAAACGTATGTTTTTATTTTTTCAGATCTGTTAATCTAATGGACGAAATAAGTTAGCGCAATTTATATATAAACGCGCATGGAGACGATGGGAAAAACATATGGAAGAGCATCAGCTTTCATTTCTGCTCTTAGTTATAGGAACTAGCCACCAAGGTGGTTCCCCAAGAACTAAATGTTCGCCTAGAGCCATTTTCCTGGTTGCATTCGCACTGCCAGTAGGAACTCTGAAGCGACGTAAGCTGGCCAACAGTGACGTCATTTAAACGCGGCATTCAACAACTGGAGAATGGAAGACGCTGTATTTTTGTTGTGTTTTTGTGGATTCCGAGATGGAACGTAGACGTATAAGAGCAAAAAGTAGGGCTAAGAGACAAAATTTCCTACATCTTGTGGTGCAACATATTATCAAAGCTGAGAAAAAAACACAACGCCGCAGACAAAGGCGACAGGTAAATTCCAGCCAATTAATAAATTCCGGCCAATACAGAGTCAGCATTCTGACGTAGAACCCAGAAGCCTATACTGTCTATACAACGCAAACAGCGCAGGACAACAACAAAGGAGAGAAGAAATTGTCGAACAAAGTCGTTATTTTTGTTTTTGCGCACAATAAGTATTATTGTTGCTTCATAACATTAAGGTTGAACCACTGTAGTCACGCAGACTATTTTAACAATGTCTTATGTTGCTTTCTATGGGGGATTAAAAAAAAACATCGTATTTCATCAAAATATCTTAATTTGTGTTCCGAAGATGAACGAAGGTCTTACGGGTATGGAACGTCTTGAGGGTGAATAATTAATGACAGAAATTTCATTTTTGGGTAAACTAACCTTTTAAGTCGAACTCTTCCGCCATTTAACTTTAACCCTTTCAGACATGGATTATAACCTCAGTCAGGATTTTTTCCCCTGTGTTCTTATTGCTCTTAGGGAATAAAAAACAAGATTTGAAATGTATTTTTATTTTTATTAAAAGATTTCCATATATCCTGAGTGGACAGCATGCGTTTATGTTTTAAATTGAAGAGATATTAACTGTATTAAACATAATATGGTAATAAGATATTATTACAGACCAACAAATAAAATTATGTGAAATCATGTGAAAACTCGTATGTTTAGGTTCAATAATTTCACTTTAATGGCAAATAATAGGTCCTTTTCATTGTCATTAAAGTGAAATAACTGAACATAACATACAAGCTTGATAAAAATGCTCATTTTAGAGAAAATTTCAGATGGCACTTAGAGGCTTTTGCATCTGAAGCCTTCATATATATATATTGAAGAGTTTGGTTCCAAAACGCGATAAACGCCATTTTCAAAAAATGAGTTTCGCCCAAATCAGTATTGTATCTGGTCGGTATTGAAAAGTCATTTATTAATTTTGCGCAAAATGCGATATCCATCGTGTTATTCTGTCATGTTTTCTCCCTTTCTTTCCTAAACGCGTCAAACGCCAGTCTCCCTTCTCTGCAGAACGCGATATATCCGCTCAACCAATCACAGCGCTCCATTCCACCCACTGTAACATTGAAGGCTTTTTTTAAAAGCCGTTTTAATACCAATGTACTCGGCAAATGTGTTTATTTAACCGTGCGGTGGCGCCAGATACTCTTTAATCGGTAATGACAAATAATTTATAACATTAACAAGATTCATTTGGGAGTGACGGCTGAATGTATTTTTAGTAAAATGCCTGTATATAAGATAAATATTGGCAAGTTTAAACTCTGTCATGTATATGAATCAACTTACTTTGTGTGTATTTTCAATTTGAAAATAACTTTTATATTGATGGATTAATTGCATTTTGAAAAAAAAAGTGTCATGGATTTATTGCATTTTGGGAAAAAAATAATAACGTTTTTATAATAAACTTTTTTAAATCAAATGTAGATTGAATTTTTAATTTTTTATAACCAAAAGATGCTATGTGAAAGTTTGAAACAGAAAATAGTGGTTTTCATCTTGCCACTTTCTTGGTAAAGAACACCTTTTACTCAAATTAATCAAAATGGAGTTATTGGCGTTTTGGAACCAAACTTCTTATATATATATATATATATATATATATATAATAAATGTGAAATATTGCAAACGCAGTTGAACTTTGTGTATCTTTGATGGAATCACGTCCTCATGTTCTGATATCAGAGATTTCTACAACCTGTCAAGGTAAAACTGTGGAAACCCAATTCAGATGCTCCCTCCAAGTAAGATGCATAACGTAATCAGATTACTTTTTGATGTAAGGAGTAAAGTACATTTAAAGATATAAAATTTGACCCATTTGTGAACAAATAGTTTAAATACTCAAAAGAAGCAGACCTTAAGATACTCACTAAATACTCGTGACACCAGCAGCAGAAGTTTGTTCAGGGGTGCAAGATGAGCCTCCAGCCACGTCCTTCGCTTTCAAGATTGGCGAAAAGTTTCTGTGTCGCCTGTTTGATCTGCTTGGCTTCATTTCTTTTAAATAAAAAGACTGAACATTAAAAAAAAGAAACCACTGATATAGGAAAAATAATGCCAGTGTCAGAAATATATACTTGAATTTCTGGAATCTGGGTGTTGATACTGTTAATTCACAGTTCTACTGTTGAGACGAATTATGAATTTATACAGTAGAACATTTAACATAAAAATTATCAGTCTTGCACTGTTAATAGCTATTCATAGATCCAGATTTATGTAATAAATGATTTCTAAATTGAGCACGTTTTTTTCTGACAGCTCAACATTTAAAGCACATTCTAAAAATTAAAACTAAATCACAAAACTGATGTGTTTTTGATAAACATAGGGTAAACATATTAATGAAATTCTAAGTAAAAGGGTGACTCATTAAACATCTCAAAATCAAAAGAATAAATAAATATGTTTTATTTCACTGAAAAAAAGCATAGATTTTTAGATTATGGCTTTATTTTTATGACAATTAAGCAAAATTCCCCCCAAAATTAAAAAAAAAAAAAAAAAAAAAATCTCACTGTAAATTGAAAAAAATAAAGCATTTCAACAGCATGGTAGTATTAGTTGTACTGCCTGGAAAATATTAACAGCAATGTAAGGATATTAAGTCGACAGGTTCTTGGAAAAGACTCAGATATTTTTTGCCTTGCCTTTTTTTTTTCTTCTTCTTTTTTCCCCCTCTGTCTCTTTAATGATTTCAAGTATCTGCTTTCTGTATCCAAATGCTGTGAGAAAAAAAAAAAACAGTGAATAATGCTTCTTTCTGTAGTCAAGGTCAGTTTGCCTTGGGGGAGTCTCTAGGGAGTCAGATAAAATGTTCTTAATGAAAAATAATTTGCAGGTAATCACATAGTGAGATGTTGATGAAAACCAAGGTTGATGAAAATGATCTTGAAATGTACATATGTAAACTGAAAAATGTGACCTTATGATAACCTGTTCATTTGATTATCTAATCAATTTTTAAAGTCTTTACCTTGAAAAGGTATATAATCTTGTGTGTGTGTGTGTATGCCTCATTCGTCGTTTAAAAAAATGGGATCTGAAGCAGCACAGACAGAACAGAGCAAAGTTTGTAGGATTTTTTTTTTCTTACAAGCAGTGATTTCATGATATACAGCTAGAAATGACTGTATTTCTGTAATTAAAATAAATACTGAAAATGATAACAGTATGAGAAAGTCGAGATAAACTATGATAAAGAGAATTAGGGGGATAACATGCTACATAGTGCTGAAAACATAAAATGTAGGATTAATATGAAGGCGTATTTTACTTTATGCTTTTTTTTATGATTTTAGGATTCAAAGAAATTACATTTTTCACAGGCTTTGCAAGAGTCACCAAAAATTTTTTAAATTTTACAGTTCCTATATCTTCAACACCCCACATCTCTTTCAATATTGCTATATGCAATTTACAAACAATTATCAAGTGTCATAAAAACTTGCGGTTCGCTTCGTTGCTCGCTGGATATCATTCATTGAAAATGAAAAACGATTGTGAATCGTTGCTCTGAACAGTATCAAACTTCATTCATATACTAAAAAAGTTGAAGGATTGAGCAACTGCGTTTGGAAACCCACTGAACTTACTTCAACGAAAGCATGTCCATAAAAACAATCACAGTAACTCGGTCAAGTACTGAGAAACAGATTATCTTACCTTTGACAACGGAACAAAAAGGCACAAATGTAAAATCGAGGCTGCAAAAGCTGAAGCGTTTATCTGATGTTCCAGGGATGGTCGAGAGCAAACGGCGGCGTTGATTGGCTGATTCTTGGTATTGGTTTTGTGAGTTGGTTCATCATTTCTACTCTTTTTGTTGACTTCAACTTAACCCTTTCATGTGATTTCCAGTCATGAAAACGCCAGGAAAATGTATTTTTTATTTTTAAATTCATTAATTTTGAATGTATATTTTTCTGATTATGTTCTGCATTGAGGCTCAAAAATTGAGCATTAAATAAAGACATCTTTTTAATTATTAATTTCAAGGATTTCAATAAAAATCCTCCATTACAATCTAAATGAAATAAAAATTATAATTAAAAACAGTAACTGTGAACAACTGGAAAAGTCAGAGAAATTCATTGGTCAAAAAGGGTGGGAACACCAACTTTATATAAAGAATAATTACATTAACATCACAATGGGACATCACAAACATAATGAGAAAACTATGATCTTTATGTTCCCTTTCCCCGTTTATTTTTTTCTGAATACCAAGAATCAATAAACTTACATTCGTCTCCCTGATTCAATCTCTGTTCATGACCAATCCAAAAAAACACTAATTTAAGTTTTAGGCTCTTTATTTTCACAAATAAATGTTTATACAGTGTAAGATTTTCTTACCAAGAAAAACGGTTTGAACATCATAATGGGATTTAATATAATTACATCAACCATAACCATTTACTCACTACATGTTACTGTAAATGAGTGATGTTATCTGCTCAAACAGTTTCCACTCTATAATGTGTCATAAGTCATCCACTGACTGCTCAGTATGCTGTTGAGTCTATCACCATGATGGGATAGGCTCTGCTAAAACTATTTAAAGGTTCAAAGATGCCACTGATATATGTAATAGAAACTAAAGATGGATGCCAGCAGTTCCCACATCAGTGAGTGAGAGAAAATGTTGGTTTTGCTTAAATAAGTGATGGGATGAGAAAGAACGAACACAGATATGGGGCTTTCAAGCGTGCGCCTGCTGTTTCTGTTTGAAGTCTGCGATTCTGCTCTCCATTATAGGGCGGAAGTGACGGATCAATCCCTAAGAACAACGAAATATAAATGTAACAGTTTTATTTAAACCATTTATAGCAGTTTAGATTAATCATGGAGATATATTTTAATATACTTTATCTACTGACACTGAAATAAAAAATAAATAATAAAATTTAAAAAAAGTTGCCTTTACCTGAACTGGCCATGCGGCTCCATCTCCCAAGGCGCAGATGGTGTGGCCCTCAATCTGCTTACTGATCTCCCAGATCATGTCGATCTCTGCTGCCTGTGCATCGCCTTTCACAAAGCGCCACATCATCTTATTCATCCAGTCCACTCCTGTGAGGCACAGAAAAGAAAGACTAGTAAATATTCACTGTAATAAAACATATTGCGTAGGTAAAAACAGAAAAATATGCATTGACATAAATGATCATACCTTCTCTGCAAGGAGTGCACTGCCCACAGCTCTCATGCTTGTAGAATTCAATCAAGCGGGCAATAGCTCGAATAACATCAGTCTGTGAAGGGGCAAAACTTCTTTTAATCATAATATACTAAATTCCTCTGCCGATACGATCTGTTATTAATGAAAATGACATCTATGCTGATAGTTTGGTGATAATGTCTCAAGCTTTTGTGCTGTTCAATTTGAAATATTTTATGCTGTTGAATGCTTAAGCTATAGTATAGACAGTACAATGTCTGATTAGTAAAAAAAAAAAAATCTAACCTATTGTGTTTCACCCATTTAGAAATATTCTTATTGTAAAAAATGCTAATAGGAAACTGCATGAAGAAGAGAGGAGAAAATAAAAAGTTTCAAAGTGGTCTGTGTCCATAGAAACTAAACCATGTGTGTTTTTAACAAATTGACTCACTGATTTATCCATGACAATAAGTGCTGCTGTGCCGAGACCCGTCTGAGCCTGAATGAGGGCATCAAAATCCATGAGAACGGTGTCACACACATGACGTGGGATTAAGGGCGTGGAAGAGCCACCAGGAATCACACACAGGAGATTATCCCAACCACCCCGGACGCCACCTGCAGAGATCATATGAATTATGGCTCAATAATTGGACATGATTCGACTATGAACAAAAATGTCCATGTAGAGACAGTATGAGGTGTACCTGCATGCCTTTCAATCAGCTCTTTCAGGGGAATGGACATCTCTTCTTCCACCGTGCAGGGGTTGTTGACATGGCCCGAAATGTTGAAGAGCTTCGTGCCAGAGTTTCTCTCTCGACCGAAACTCAGAAACCATGTGCCGCCACGACGGCAGATGGTTGGTGCCACAGCTACAGTCTCAACGTTGGCAACGGTTGTTGGACAGCCAAACACGCCTGCAACAAGAACATGCTACATTTATAAATAAAATAAATAAAATTATTAAAATAAAATAAAATAACAACAACATTTATCTCAGGTCGCGTATAAAAAAATTAAAAAATTAAAATTGATTAAACTAAAATAATTTTTTTTAAAAAGTCACATTTATATCAGGTAAAAAATAAAATAATAAAAAAATAAATAAAGGTTACATCTTTAACTGGTTACTTATAAAATAAAACAACTAATAATTATATATATATATATAAAATTTTAAGAAAATATTTATCTCAGGTCACATATTCAAAATAAAATAAAATTGATTAAACAAATAAAAAGTCATTTATAAAAAAAAATTCTTTTATATCAGGTTATCTATTCAAAATAAAATAAATTAAAAATAAAAAAAATTAAAATAAAATAATGAACAAAAAAAACCTGTTACATTTCACAATGTCAACTGTCACTTTAAATGAAATAATAAAATCACTAAATAAAATAAAATAATAATAACAACAACATTTATTATATGTCACGTATTAAAAAACCTAAAAAAAAAAAATTGATTAAACTAAACTAAAAACAAGTCACATTTATATCAGGTTAAAATAAAATAACAAAAATAAATAAATAAAGGTTACATTTATAACTGAGTCATCTTATAAATAATCTTATAAATAAAATAACTATAATAATATAATAAGAATATTAATATGTATAAATAAATATTAAGACGGCATTTATCTCAGGTCATGTATTCAAAGTAAAATAAAATAAAAGTCACATTTATATTAGGTCATGTAAACAAAATAAAAAAAAAAATTAGAAAAAAAAAAAAAAACACTTATACAAAATAAAATACATTTAAAAAAATTTTAATAAAGTATAAAAAATACATTAAAATCACAAGTCACATGTACAAAATAAAATATCAAAAAAAAAAAAAAAAAAAAAAACTCAATATCATCTCTTTTATTTTTTTAAAGCAATTTTGACTTACCCACATCAGCAGGGAAAGGGGGTTTCAGACGAGGTTTTCCCTGTTTTCCCTCGATGGACTCAATCAGAGCCGTCTCCTCTCCGCAGATGTACGCTCCCGCACCGCGCATCACAAACACGTCAAAGTCATAACCTGAGCCGCATGCGTTCCTGCCAATCAGCCCTGCTGCATAAGCTTCATTAATGGCCACCTGAATGAAACCACACATAAACACACAAAGTCAATACATCACTCCCTCAACTACTGTGTACAGCATTTTATCACATTTACTGAAATGAACCCCTTTACACACAATTCATTCTGATAACGTTTGACAATGCGAACAACACTAATAAGCAAATAAAACATAGCACATATAGATATTAAGTAATAAACTACTAATAAAATACACCATTTTAATCAATTCTATTCATAAATGAACAAAGTAGATTTAATATTATATGAATGTTATATATTTTTAATTATTTATAAAATCTAAATATATAGTGTAATATTAATAATGTACATTACCTTTCAAAAGTTTGGGGTCGGTAAGATTTTTAAATATTTTTTAGTAATATTTAAAATAAACCTCTTATGCTCACACCAAGGCTGCATTTATTTGATCAAAATACAGTAAAAGTGTGTCACATGATCCTTCAGAAATCATTCTAATATGCTGATTTTTGCTGCTCAACAATATTGAAAACAGTTTTCTGGATTCATTTTTTAAGGATTCTTTGATGAATAGAGAATTTTAAAAACAAAAACAGCATTTGTTTGAAATAGAAATCTTTTGTAACATTATAAATGTCTTTACTGTCACTTTTGACCAGTTTAAAGTGAATAAAAGTACGTTTTTTTTTTTTTTTTTTCTTAGAAATGCTTTAGTAGAGTATCACATATAAAATCATGATATTAGTATTTATTCATTAATTTCAGTTAAATCTAGAATTTATTATTTCACAAAGTTTCTCACATGAATTTCCTACATGTGATGTTTGTCTTTTTGGCCTTTTGAAACAGTCTTCACATCAGAAGTGTGATTATGAGGCCTTAAACTGCTGCCTGCATAGGGAGCTCATTTTTTGGAACAGGGCTTAGCAATAAACAACGTTCCTTTCTTTTTCCCCTTTAAAAATTATCCTTATTATACAGATGTGAGGATACACAGGTACGCAGATATTTTTTTCTCACCTGCAGGTTGGACGACTCATTGTAGAACTCTCCACGGATGTAGATGTACGCTGCACGTGCTCCCATGGCTCGGCCAGCGACCAGACAGCCCTCAATCAGCTTATGGGGATCATTACGCATGATCTCTCTGTCCTTGCAGGTACCGGGCTCTCCTTCGTCAGCATTCACCACCAGATATTTAGGCCTGAGCGGAAAAAGATAATGACCTGATTTGATCCAAATAACAAAAGCTAAATGTGGATCCATCTGCAGCAATCTGTGATGAATGAGTGCATCTTAGTTATATAAATCTTCTTTATTGAGATGTAAACCTACCTGCCCATCACTGGGCTTGTTCATGAAGCTCCACTTCATCCCTGTTGGGAAACCGGCACCTCCACGGCCTCGCAGCCCTGAGACCTTAATCTCATTCAGGATCCAGTCCACTCCTTTATCCAGAATCTCCTTGGTCTTGTACCAGTCACCTCTCTTCAGAGCACCTTTCAGCCTGAGAAACATGGAAAGCACATGCACCAACAATAAAAATATAATAATAATAATGCTTTAAATATATATATTATATATATGCGCGCACACACACACACACTGGTCAAGTCTGGAATAATTACGATTTTAAAATGTTTTTTTAAACAAGTCTCTAATGCAGTAAAACTGTAATATTGTGAATATTGTGAAATTTAAAAGAATAGTTTTCTATTTGTGATATATTTATTTAATATATTTTCATATATTTTTATATAAATTCCTGTGATGGCAAAACCGAATTTAGTTTTTTAAAAAAGATAAGAATAATAATAAGAACTCTTATTAATAACTGAGCACCAATAATAATAATTGCACTCTAAATTAGTATATCAGATTTGATTTCTGAAGGGTCATGTGACACTGAAGACTGGAATTTTCAGTGGAAATATTTTAAATTGTAATAACATTTGCCAGTATTACTGCTTTTACTGTATTTTTGAACAAATAAATGCATCATTGGTGAGCCTAAGAGGCGTGTGTGTGTGTTTAATATACCAAAATGTATTCAGATACCTTGAACATTTCATTCATTAATACAGTTTATTCATTATAGTTTTAAAAAAATGGTGATAAAATATGACAAAATAAGAGTTAAACTGTCAGGAAATATTAATCTTAATTATGTCAGATAACACTTAAGCAAAACATGGTCAGGTCAAAGTGTCTGAATAATTTTTGGTCCCAAATTTTTATCAATTTTACTGGTATTCCACTGTATGAAGAATTTTTGGGTATAATATGTCACAGTTTTAACCGCTATCCTCATAAATTAACTATAGTGTCCTGCACCCACTAGTAAAAATATATAAAAAAAAAATATCTGAATAATTTTTGGTTTATGTACACACACACACACAGAGGTAACAGGACAAGTGACCCTACTTTTAATTTTCACATATTATGAGAGGCTGTGGAATATATTGCAGTATATGTTCATAATACAATTAATATTTTTTTACCTCCAGTCATGTCGTCCATACAGGTTGGTGAATATTCTGTCCTGGTCAGCTAGAGGTCCAAATTTGGTCTTCTTTGGTGTTTCCTGGGTGACACACACTGATTATAGTCCATTTGCATTGATCATCATTTATGAACACAGTAGATTCGCTGTAGTCACCTGCTGAGCTGTGGTGTTGTACCGCACCAGTGTCATGGAGTTTGGGGGAGATGCAGTGGTGGCGGCTACAGAAGTGCGTGATGCACCAGCTGCAACCACTGCAACCGGGCACGCGAGGCCCCAGTGGTCAGCACCCGGCTAAGAGCGGGACAGCCGAGACAGGACAACATCCTTATCTGAAAGAGATGGATGAAAACAATGTAGAAGGTTCCCTCATAACGTGCTGGCAAACTTTAATAACAACTCCAGTCCTTACAACCTGAATTGTCAATGTTAACTAAAAGTTAAAATATTAAAAAGCTGAAATAAAATATTAGATTAAAAATATGACATTTAAGCATATTTGAAGCACTAAAATGAAATAAAATAAAGATAAATAGAAAATATTTCCATTGTTATGCTTGCATAACGTGTCAGTGTTGCATAAAATGTTTGTATGCTTGTTAACGACCAGAGGGAAGCACTAACACCCCAAATAATAATAGTATATGAGAGTAATTATAATACAGACTTTAGAGGTTCAACACTATATCATAAATCATATTTAAGCTAAAAATGCATCAAAACGTCAGACAATTTAGAAGGGAACATTGTTACTTAAGACATACAGTGTAACTAGTTCAGCAGCGTCCACAACACACATGTACATCAAAGACAACATTTTTAGATTATACGTTATTGCATAAACTCAAGCCAAACTCTTTCAGACATGGTAATGTGAGTTAACTTATTGGAAATGAATTCGTCCCGCAATGACCTCCATAATAACGCTCATGACATTTGAGGGACTGCGGCAGTGCACAACATTTATGTTCCGATTTATTTACAGAAAGTATATGGGATATATTACCATCAATCTGTAGGAATGTCCAACCCTTGATTTGTAAATAGATTAAACGAGTGAAAGAGCCGAACCGCTGCTTACCTTCGTGATCGCCCTGGATCAGCGTTATAAAAAGTACAGCGGAAGGAATATAGTCACCGACCCGGATGTAATAACGACTTCGACCTGTTGTGTATGTGGAGGCGCTGTTACGCAGTCTTCATCTGTGTTTATTTTGGTGGACATAACTTACATCCATACTCCATTAATTATCTCATTCTCAGTTTATATATTTGAGAGTTTAAATTATATATATATATATATGTTAAGCAGCGCGATTGTTTTCAACTTTGATAATAGTAATACATTTTTCTTGAGCACCAAATCAGCATATTTGAATGATTTCTGAAGGATCATGTGACACTGAAGATGCTGAAAATTCAGCTTTTTCAAATAGTTGGTAAATATAAGTCTTCTTTCAGAAACATTACTGACTCCAAACTTTTGAATGGTAGTGTATAATTGTTTTTGCTTTTAAAAAAAAATTAATAACAAAATCAAACCAAGTGTCACATATTTTAAAGGTGATGATCTACACATTTTGATACATCTGTGTAAACTTGAGGAAAACACTTGGTTTGACATTATATTATCTATGCAATTAAATATTTTAGCTGTGGCTTAATTGTCCAAATACGGTTTGTAATCATTTTAGTAGCCCACCTTTGTCGTATATCACCTGAGTATAAATTGCACAAACATAAAATGTAGTTTATTTAGTATGAAAACTTTAAGGAAACTGTATTGAAAATAATAAACCAGGGAGATGACATGACGCATAATATTCTAAGCAGATTCATACACAGAGTAACTGTATTTTACAGCTATTATTGCATAGTTTAAGGTGAATTTTAGTAAAAATTGCTGTAATCTCATTGCACAGGTGCATTACAGGACAGACACCTAGACTTTGTGTATTGTTGCAATCTAAATAAATGTTCCCCAAAACAATCTAGCGACACAGGCCTATGGAAAGCATCAAATTACTCAGAATCTCAGAATCAAATACTCAGAATCCCAACTGTTATCCCATAATCCCATAATACTCATCAGTCTTATCTCTATCATCACACATTACATGGGACAAAATATATATTTTTATTTCCAAATGCAGAGAAGAGTAGAAATGTTACTAACAAATTTGAATAATTTGCTCCTAAGTAAATAGTTTCCTCAAAAGCACATCTGAAAACAATCTCCTCCCAAAGGGTTATCATCATAACCAATTATCATGATGACTAAGGACTCAGGCCAAACAGAATGAGTTTAATCAGTGATTATGTGACTCATATTGTTTAATACTTTCATTTGAAGTTAAGAAGACAGACAGGATGTCCCAGCTTAGCCAAGTCTTTCAGACGACATCTTTTGTTACAGTGCATGATTCTTAAGTGCTCAATGTTGATCCGGAAAGCAGATAGAATTCATTTTAATATGAGTTATTATTGTATTGCTGAACATCTAATAGAAAAATTATTTGATAAACTCGATTTTAACTTGATACATCCAGGGTCACTGTGTTTTTGCCAAGTAAGACATATTTTGTTGATCCTCGAACAAAATTCCAGTCCAAAATTTAGTCCTATCCCTACCCCTAAACCTAACCCTACCTATAACTTATCTCTAAAATCAGAAGGAAATGATAAGTGAATAACACTGATGTGGAAGCCCCTATCCCTGCTTGTAAGTCTAAACTTGACATAAACTCTAAATTTTGATTGGTTGATTGGAATGTTGTTTCAGGATCAACAAAGATGTTGATTCAGGAACATGTTGTACTTGGTGAAATCACATTCACTGGAGGGTCTGAATGACACCAGTGTCAAAGACAACAAGATCAATGAGTTAAACATGAGTTTGTACTGAGTAAACATATGCAAAGCCACCTTGGAGATGTTTTGCAAAATGCAAAATTAACAGGGAACAATTCACTGACTAAAGGCTACAATTACTTGAAACTATACACCCTCAGAAGAAAAGGTTCTCTACAGGAGTTCTGTCATTTCATACAGAACCTTTTAGGGGTTCCCATCATTTTATGGATTTAGTTTTAACTTAGTTTTATTTTGATTACATTTTTTGAATTAAACTGCTTGTAAACATACTTTATCACATGGAAATGTGAAATAACCCACTAAATATGAAAGTATTATGCAATCATTTAAAGGAAATCTCCACTTTTTCTGAAAATAGGCTCATTTTCCAACTCTCTTTGAGTTAAACAGTTGAGTTTTACCATTTTCGAATCCATTCAGCCGATCTCCGGGTCTGGCGGTACCACTTTTAGCATAGCTTAGCATAGTTCATTGAATCTGATTAGACCGTTAGCATCTCGCTCAAAAATGACCAAAGAGTTTTGATATTTTTCCTATTTAAAACTTGACTCTTCTGTAGTTACATCGTGTACTAAGACCGACAGAAAATGAGCCTATTTTCAAAAAATGTGGAGTATTCCTTTAAGACATTTAAGACTCCTTATATAGAATCTTTTTGGCATAAATTGCTCTTTAAAGGTGAGTCAGGAACCCTACAGTATAGAATCTCTTTTTTTCAACGAGTGTAGTAGCCCAATAGTATTTACAATATAAATAAACTGTTGTAATGTTAGGCTATGTTTTATGCTATGCTCATTTAATTTCATTGTATTGTTAATTCAATTGTATTATAATATATTGTTGTTGCATAAATATTTATTTTGATCAATGTCCCTGCTAAACTAATGGTTTCTGACTGAAATGAATTACATGGATCCAGTATATGACAGCCATCTAAACATTATCAGAACACAGGAATGATATTGCTTATTTTTACGTTCCTATACATTGCATTGTCAAATTAAGAATAAGAAATAACTATTTTAGATAAATCACACCATACTGCAACTGTACATTGTCATTAAGGTCAACTATGTGGACACTGTAACACTTTTGTTTTTTCTACATTCATTTATCTTCAGTGAGTCTCCGGTCAGTCAAAGTTCACCAAGAGAGAGTTTACGCAAAGAATCCATCAGTCCCCATCATCCTCTATGCTCTTGTATGAATGCACAATGCTGTTTCCCTCACGGTCCAGCCGGTCCACCGCCACGCTCTCAAACGCCCTCCTCATTAATGGGTTCTCCTCTAAGACCTCGTTAAAGCTGTCCACACTGAGCGAGTAAAGTCTGCAGTATGTTTCGGCTCTGACGCTGGCTGTACGACGGCCACGGGTCAGCAGACATATCTCTAATAAAAGAAGGGAACACATTTACATTTAAATTTAGATTTAGCTCAAATCTGATTTGTATCAAAGTCTAATCCATATTGCGCTATTATCTGAATATATATATATATATATATATATATATATATATATATATATACATACTTTACCAGCATACAGAGTACACTCACGTAAAGCCATTTATACTAAAAACTTTATTTGCATATAAAAATAAAGTTTATTTGGATATAAAAACTTTATTTGGATATAAAAAACTTTATTTGCATACATACAGTACATACTAATATATACTATATATCAAATCTCAACAGCTTGAATTCTTGTATTGTTGCAAAGTGTAAACTATGGTCAACGTGATTTTGCCAAGTAAGACATCTTTGTTGATCCTGGAACAACATTCCAATCAACCAATCAGATTTGAGGGACAAGTTTACCGTTTATGTCAAGTTTAGGCTTGAAACCAGGGTTAGGTGCTTCTACATCAATGTTATTCTTTCCCCTCTGATTTTAGGGATAAGTTATGGGTAGGGTTAGGTTTAGGGGTAGGAATAGGGTTAAGACTAAATTTTCAGACTGGAATGTTGTTCCAGGATCAACAAATATATTGATCCAGGAACATGTCTCACTTGGCAAAATCACAGTGACCGTAAAGTATATTATCGCCCAGCTCTAATCTATGGAAGCTTGTTTCCGCCACAGAAAAAAAAATACAAAAAGTGATTTTTTAATCTGACAATTCTGACTTTTTTTTCTTGCAATTACAAGTTTTGATCTCACAATTCTGACTTTTTTTCCACAGAATTGAGAATTTATATCCTGCAATTTGGATTAATAACTCCAGATATGAACACACAATTGTGGGGGAAAAAAGTCAGAATTGTGAGTTATCAACTCAGAATTTCAAGTTATAAAGTCTGAATTGCGAGATAAAACCTCATAATTCTGTGAAGAAAATGTCAGAATATGTCAGAAATAAACTCTTTGAGATATGGTCTATGTTAAAAACTCACAATTGCGAGAAAAATATTCTGAGATAAGTTGCATTTACTCCTTTTTTTTCCCATGACGGGAACACACTTTCATAATAATCTGCTAAATGTGACTATAAGGCATGAAGATATTAAGATATTATAAACATTAAAGGGGTCATGAACTGCTTTTTTAAAATTTTATAATGTTCTCTGAGGTCCACTCATAATGTTACCAAGATTTTTACATCAAAAAACATCCTAATTTTAGAAGAAATAAGCTATATTCTATCCTGTTTTTGACTCTCTCTTTCGAACATGTTTTGATGTGCGTGCCTCATTCAAGACTTTAAGTAAATGCCCACTGCTATGATTGGATAACAGTTTTGCATATTCAAATAATTTTTAACGTCCCCGACCTTACGCGTGTAAAATAGTTTGAATGCTTCAAACTATGTTGAAAAATATCTCGTTACATAGCTACCAACAATGTGAAACATTTATGAGTATTAAATATGCATTATAAGTCTTGGTTGTAGCAAATAACGTTTAAAGGGTTAGTTCACCCAAAAATGAAAATTCTGTCATTTATTACTTACCCTCATGCCGTTTCACACCCGTAAGACCTTCGTTCATCTTCAGAACACAAATTAAGATATTTTAGTTAAAATCCGATGGCTTCGTGAGGCCATCATAGGGAGCAATGTCATTTCCTCTATCAAGATCCATAAAGGTACTAAAAACATATTTAAATCGGTTCATGTGAGCACAGTGGTTCAATATTAATATTATAAAGCGACGAGAATATGATGAATATGATTCGGATCGCGTTTCAAACTGCCAACGGCTGAAATCACGTGACTTTGGCGCTCTGAACAGCAGATTCGACACACTGATTCACTGTGCTCTGATGCTTCCTGAAGCATTGTTTTGAAATCGGCCATCACTAAATAAGTCGTTA
The DNA here is from genome assembly GCA_028476615.1 of Culter alburnus. NCBI lineage: Eukaryota > Metazoa > Chordata > Actinopteri > Cypriniformes > Xenocyprididae > Culter > Culter alburnus. The sequence goes on along the minus strand of JAOTNS010001202.1, from coordinate 2,079 downwards.
TTTTGTTATTTTTGGCGCTCCAAAAATATTCTCATCGCTTTATAATATTAATATTGAACCACTGTACTCACATGAACCTATTTAAATATGTTTTTAGTACCTTTATGCATCTTGAGAGAGGAAATGACATCGCTCCCTACGAAGGCCTCACGGAGCAATCGGATTTCAAGTAAAATATCTTAATTTGTGTTCCGAAGATTAACGAAGGTCTTAAGGGTGTGAAACGGCATGAGGGTAAGAAATAAATGACAGAATTTTCATTTTTGGGTGAACTAACCCTTTAAGTACTTGGACTTACCACAGTTATAATTGACAAAGGACGACTTACGGTGTTTCATGTAATCGGAATTATGAATGAATGTACTATTGTTTGTCACATTGTCATTCTTATAGGCTATTCATACTTAAAAAGCAGTGTTCTCTACGTACGTTCTTCCGTATCCGATAATCCAGCCCCATAAATGCCAAAGCAAAGGAAAGAACAGCAAATCACAACTATCACAACTATTTAGTTTGACTGCGGTGCTACAGTATAATATTCAGTATAAAATGATCTGTAACAGACAAAGCAATAGTGACACATGTAAAAACACTGTTCCTCACACTAGTGTGTTGCGACATTAACGTTACTGTCGGATCCAATGTAGTCGGCAATGCGTCATCTTTTAATTTCAAATAATCCTGCGTCGAACTGTGTCTTGTTTAAAAACAAATCCGCAGTAAAATGAAACGAACAAACTAACAGTGTCTTACTGATGCGATCTGACTGGAAATTTGTTAAAAATAAAGTCGATCCATGCTTTCTTAATGTTAGTTTCACATGGATGGCAATGCAAAGACTGTGTTTTTCCACAACTTGGCACTTCAAAACGTCTTGTAATAATTTTGTTGCTGGAGTAATCCTGTGTTTGTGTCTCTCTCGTGTTTACTACTACATGACACGCGCGTTCATAGATGGGCGGGGCTAAAGAGGCAATGATGTAGAAGTAGGCGTTGATCTTCTTCTGCAGGGGCAGTGTTTCATCGCACTATTATGTAATAATGTGACAAAATCCATAACGAGTCGTTTAAAAGCTGTTTTTGGACCTACAAATAAGTTTTGAGTTCTGAAACTTTATTTCTATATTTTTATAGTACAATGACCTCTTCAAAAAAATGTAAAAAAAATCAAGGAAAATTTAATTTCTCAACTCATGAGCCCTTTAACATCCTGATTCTCTGTAAAGCTCTATTGTGAAAAGCGCTAAACAAATAAACTTATCTTGAAAAAACAAGCTCACCCCCAAAGTAGCAGCCATCATTCAGTTTCTTCTCTTTATTATCATGAGTGATTACACTGACACAGCCATGCTGGATGAAGTACATCTTTCGACCGAGCGTCCCTTGACGGATGATCATATCACCCGGCTGAAAGACCTCGAAGCGTAACTTTGTGAGGAGCACTGTGACGAAATGAGGATCGGCGTTTCCAAAAAGTGGCATGTTAGCCACCAGCCCACGGCAGTTATAGTTCACTATCTCCTGCAGGTCAAACACACAATACAAGATGGATTAGGCATACTAATCCATTCCAATTAGCACACATACTAATCCATTCCAATTAGCACACAAGCAGTTAATTCTATAAGCTTAAGGAGTACATGGATTTGTTCTATTTGAGACATGCTAAGAGATAATAAAAAGGGATTATATTTGAGAAAGGAATAGATAATAATGAGAAAATGTGACATTTCAAAGTGAAACAGGATATTCAACTTGCATCCTTTATTACATTAAGCAACATGATTTAATATTAAACTTTTGGTAAGATTTTAGAAAGGCTACATTACCTACATTTTGGTCATGTCAATTTATGTAATTTATTTAAAAAAAAAAAAATCAAAAATTATTATAATATTTTTTTTAAACTGACTTAATTTTCCTTCTAAGGGCCAACTGTTTTGTAATTTTTGTGTAATGTGTAGTTGCAGTTGGTTTCTAAATTTTATCATAATTTGGACTTTTTTTAGTGATAAATCATGATTTGTGTTACAAACTTTTGTATGCCAGGTTTTACAAATAATAAGCGTAAACACGGTT
>JAOTNS010001201.1:127500-211967 GCA_028476615.1 Culter alburnus | reverse complement strand
CGAACCACAATTTCACTGTAAAACTAAAAGCATCTCGTTTGAATTCACACTCGTCTTCAGTGAATAAAATAATCAAGAAGAATCAATGATGCAAGTTTAGAATATGAGGAACAAATTCAAATTCTGTTAAACAGCTTTTAAAAGATAATGTCATTCATTTAAGGTTTTCTTTTGTTTTGTGTAAGTGAATTCAGATCAAGAATATCACTGAATATTAAGTGTCTGTTTCATGTTTCCATTATACGTTCCCTTTCACACAAACTATAAACACACATATAATGTGTATTGCTGGAACTGTCTCCAGGTGGGGAATCTGTTCGGCGCTCACCGCTCCACCATAATCACTCTGTATAATGGAGCCTTCGACTCTTCCTCTGCGGTTTTCCTCGTCATCAAGGTACAGGCAAACAAACAAAACCCCTCACATCAAATAATAATGTAAAGTGATTGTTAGAAAGATCACATCTGTCTTTCAGCTGCTGTTTGAGGATGGCGTGCCTCTGCGAGTGTCTTTCCTCTTCCTGGCCTCCTGCAGCGTCATTCATCTGTTCCGCACGTTTGTGCTGATGCCTCGTACTCACATCCCGTATCCACTGCCGGAGAACTACAGCTACGGGTAAACAACACCTTCAGACACAGGCTCAAATCCACAACTGCAGCTACATGTCAAACTGTTCCACTTTTATATCTTTATATTAGCTGTAAATCATACAAGAGCTTCTCCTGCAGGAAAACAAGCACCAGATGTTTCATATTATCTACTCAGTTTCATTGGGAATTTTTTCTCAGAATACTAGTACTTGTTCTGCACAGATTATGCTGTCGATTCAGTGTATGATTCCTCCCACAATGCTTTACCTGTGACTGTTTCTTGTTTACATCAATAGGGTGAACTGTGGAGTAACTCGGGATTATAACGTTGCAAAGACTGAAAATAAAAACATCCAGACATCTGAGTCTGAGGAGGAAAGGCCATTTAAAGAGACTTCTGTCCCAGGCCAAAACACAGTCACAACAGGTAGGCAAGAGCTCAGCTGGTTTGTAGTTGTAATATTAGCACAAATCAATGTACATAAAAACTACAATGTAACATAATTAAAAATGTCTGTAATTGTTACAGTCAAAACCTGTTATACCGTGTGATTTATGGTGAAAATAGTGAAAAGACATTCCCAGAAGTGCCTGTGGGACACATCATATATGAATGATTATATTTTATGTAATTAATTTTGTTTCTGGACTTTGGTTCATCATGTGTTTTTTTTGTTTTACCATCTGTATTATCATGGTGGTTATCAGTACATTTTAATGTTAAAACCAGATTTTGGTATTCAAGAAGAATGGTATATTAGCAATATATATGATTACATGTTATAAATATAGCTGCAAGCAGCGATACGGGGTCGCACCCTGAAGCACCACACACATCACACTGAACACTCAAAGGGTCCTGTCACACACCTGGCGCAATGCAGCACGATGCAAGTGTTTTTTGCTAGTTTCAGCCCGACACAGTTATCATTTTCACGTCCTGCACCATGTTGTTTAAATAGCAAATGCATTTGCGTCTATCTGTTCGTCCATGGGTGTGCTGGTCTGAAAACGAGGTGTGTTCAGGTGCATTGTTGGTGTGTTGCTATTTTGAGGAACTGAAAACGACTGCACCAGAGACTCTGATGAGATGAGACTCTGGTTGGTTTATTGCACATTACGAGAATAGGTACAACCCTTTTAGAGCATGTGCTGGGTGCGCTGAACATTTTTTCTCTCCAACGTTAAACTAACAAAAGTGTATTTGGACACGCCCTAAGTGCACCTGCGCCGTGCGCTTTAGACCATGAGCTTAGATTGGTAAAATAGGGCCCAAAGACTCTACAATGTGAATCTCAAAAGCACAAAACACTATTAAGATTTTGTATATAATTGTGTCAGGATTCACTAGAAATAACAGGACCCAAGCATAGAGATGAGTGATGAATGGTGATTTATTTACAATAAAGAGAACAGTGTGCTGAACAATCCACAGACAGTCCCACAACTGATGTCTAGACAGGAGATTTAGCCGTAGTCACTGGAGTATCAGGCAGGACAGGACACAAACACACACACACACACACACACACACACACACACACACACACACACACACACACACACACACACAACACACACACAACAGGGGAGAAACAAGACACAAGTTCAAAACCACCCTAACATTAGTATGGGCTATTGTTTGGGAGGGCAGAGCCCTGACATGATTACACCGCATGTTATGGCAAGGCAAGGCAAGGCAATTTTATTTGTATAGCACATTTCATACACAATGGTAATTCAAAGAGCTTTACATAAAGAAGAATAATACAAATAGAACATAAGAAATAGAAATAACAGTAAAAACAGATAATTTTGTTATCTGGATGGAAGAGCTAGGAAGTTTCATGTTTTTTTTTTTTTTTGTTTTTTTTTGTTGTTGTTGTCCGTCAGAATGGATCTAAACGGATCTATCCATCAGAGCGGATCTAACTGGATCTTCTTTCTTCCTAATTCTCCCAGCTCTTTCAACCAGACAGCAATATTTAAGATGCATTAAAAGTCAGGAATAACAAGATGATACATAAAAGATATAAAAGCATTAAAAATGAAATAAAAACAGGAAAGGAATTAAAGAATAAAAAGATAATACGTATAAAGTAAAAAATGCAAACAGTTCGGATATAGCACAGTGCTCAATCAAAATCCATAGATAAAAAGATGTGTTTTTGAGTCTGGATCTGAATGTGGCTACTGTTGGAGCACATCTGATCTCTTCTGGAAGCTGGTTCAGCTGCGGCTGGCGTAACAGCTAAAAGCAGACTCTCCTTGCTTTGAGTGAACCCTTGGTATTTCTAAGTGACTTGATCCTGATGATCTGAGTGATCTGTTAGGTTTATATTCTATGAGCATATCTGCAATGTATTGAGGTCCTAGGCCATTGAGTGATTTATAAACAAGTAACAGTACTTTAAAATCAATTCTAAAGGCAACTGGAAGCCAGTGCAAGGACCTGAGGACTGGTGTGATGTGTTCATGTTTTCGGGTTCTGCTCAGAATCCTGGCAGCAGCGTTCTGCACGAGCTGCAGCTGTCTTATGGTCTTTTTGGGAAGACCAGTGAGGAGCCCATTGCAATAATCCACCCTGCTGGTGATGAAAGCATGAACAAGTTTCTCTAAGTCTTGACTGGAGACAAAGCACCTAATTCTTGCAATATTTTTAAGATGATAATATGCTGATTTAGTTATTGTTTTTACATGGCTACTGAAACTCAGGTCTGACTCCAAAATCACACCAAGATTCCTGACTTGATTTTTAGCTGTTTGACCCCTAGAGTGAAAGTATGTGTTCACTTTGAGAACTTCATCTTTGTTTCCAAACGCAATGACTTCAGTTTTCTCTTTTTTAACTGAAGGAAGTATTGGCACATTCAACTGTTAATTTCATCAATGCATTGGCACAGGGAGTCAATGGGGCAGTAGTCGTTAGGTGAGAGTGCTAGGTAAATCTGGGTGTCATCTGCATAGCTGTGATATGCAATTTGGTTCTTTCTCATTATTTGGCTCAGTGGCAGCATATATACGTTGAACAGGAGGGGCACAAGTATTGAACCTTGAGGGACTCCGCATGTCATGGATGTCCACTCAGACTTATGGTCACCGATACTCACATAATAACCTCTCCCTTCTAAGTATGACTTGAACCATTTAAGGACTATCCCAGAAAAGCCCAACCCAGTTTTCCAGCCTGTCAAGAAGAATGTTGTGATCGACAGTGTCAAACACAGCACTGAGATCGAGTAGCACCAGCACTGATAATTTACCTGAATCTGTGTTTAGGCGAATATCATTTAATATCTTTATGAGTGCTGTCTCTGTGCTGTGATGCGGTTGGAAACCAGACTGAAAGTTGTCAAAGTATCCATTCAAGCTTAAGAACTTGTTCAGCTGATTGAAAACAACTTTTTCAATGATCTTGCCTATGAAGGAAGATTTGAGATTGGTCTGTAGTTGCTCAATATGGTGTTTAGATTGCTCTTTTTCAGGAGGGGCTTGACAACTGCAGTTTTCAGGGATTTTGGAAAAGTCCCCGAAAGAAGTGAGGCATTTACCACTTCTAGATCTGCTTCTAAACAGTTTAAAAATGCCTTTGAAAAAAGATGTGGGAATGTGTCAAGGGCGCAGGTTGATGTTTTAAGGTGCTGTACTGTTTTCTTCCAAAATTAACCATCAATTGCTTTGAAACAGACATATAGACAATAGCTACTTTCTGAGGTTGTGATCTGATCTGTTTTTCAGTGCAGCTCAAGGATGTGCTGATCGCCTTTCTGATATTAATTTTCTCAGAGAAGAAGGAAGTAAACTCACAGCATTTGCTGTCTGAGAGCATTTCACTGGGAATTGACTTGGGGGGTTTGTTAGTCTCTCTACAGTAGCAAAAAGAGTGCGGGGTTGTTGTTAAGTTTCTGTTTATAATATTTGAGAAGAAGGTCTGTCTAGCTTTGCCTAGTTCCACATTGAAAGTATGAAGGATATCTTTATAGATGTTATAGTGGATTTTGAGTTTTGTCTTTCGCCACATGCGCTCAGCTTTTCTGCATTGTCTTTTCATATTTTGCACTGCTGTTGAGTTTCTCCATGGTGCTTTTTGTCTGCCACTCTTTCTTCCTGACTTTCACAGGAGCAATGCTATCAATAACATTCTGTACTTTTGAGTTAAAAGAATCAAGGAGAAAATCAACAGAGTCTGCAGATATGCTTGGTGTTAAAGATATAGCCTTCATAAACAGCTGCACTAGTATTCTCATTTAAGCATCGCTTTTTGACCGAGATAGATCTAGATTCAACAGTCGGAGAGATCAATAAATCAAAGAAAATACAGAAATGATCAGATAGCGCTACATCCTTAATGACAATGGATGAAATGTTTAGACCCTTACTAATAATTAAATCTAGAGTGTGTCCACGATTGTGTGTGGGTCCATGTACATGCTGAGTCAGATCAAAAGTATTCAAAACTGTTAGGATTTCTTTTGCATTTTCTATGTGGATGTTAAAGTCCCAAGTAATAGCAAAACAGTCAAACTCTGAGGAAATTGCTGATAACAGTTCTGTAAAGTCCTCCATAAAGGCTGGAGTATTTTGGAGGCCTGTAAATAACCCTAACCCATATGCAGAATGCGAGGCACCTTTTAACACAATACCCAGATATTCAAAAGACAAGTAATCACCAAATGACACTTGCTTGCATTGATAGACATCTTTAAATAGAGCAGCAACACCTCCACCTCTCCTAACAGCTCTGCAGACACTCATAAAAGTAAAGTTAGGAGGGGCTGTTTCATTCAGGATTGTTGCACTGCAACTGTCTTCAAGCCATATTTCATTTAGAAGCATAAAATCTAGGTTGTTTGTGGTTATTAAGTCATTGACTAGAAATGATTTATTTTTAAGTGAGCGGATGTTTAAAAGTGCTAACTTAACAGTCTTGCTTTCTGTCTCTATTGTAATCTTAGTTTGACGTGTAATAGGCAGCAGATTAAATGGGTTTGCCAAACGGTTTGAGAAGGCCTTAGGCTTTCTATCACGTAATAAAACAGAAATAGAGAAAGCAGCAGGCACACTGGGTTCCCGCTTGTTCTGTAAACATTTGACAAAGTCACTGTTATCATAGCGGGGACCCGACACACATCACTGAGAGCTGTTATCAATTGTTTTTGGTTCACCTAGAGCAGATGGAGGAGGGTGAGGGCCCTGACGTTGTGGCAGAGGCCGAAGAGCTCTCGCAGGAGGAGGGGGAGGCCGAGCTGGGCCCACAGGCTTTGGTGGTTGCGGGGCAACTTATTATATTTAATAAGTTCAGATTAGATCATGTTCAGAAAGAAGCAGTGTCTGGAACGGAAGCAGCTTTTGAGCTATTTCCGGCCACAGCACCTCCTGTGGTTTGGGCATGTCCCGTACGGAGTCAAAAAAACTGGTTTTCATTTAGCTCACAGGACTCAACATCAACACTTGTCCCAAAGTGGATTTTTGGAAAATTTTCTTTCACTTGCCCGACCGGACAAGTAGCCTGATTAAAATTAAAACGTCAATAACAATAAAATAAAATAAAATAAAATAAAATAAAATAATAAAATAAAATAAAATAAAATAAAATAAAATAATAACTAGGGAATCACCAAAACGCAAGAATGATTCTGATTTGATTTAATCTAGTGTAAGTAGCGACTGATAGTGGATAATAATAGGCTATATAATGAATAATGTACTGATGGTAACAAGGTGGCGCTGTTGAGGCTCGCGATCTTGAGGAGAAATGGAAACAAATTAGTTAATGAAGTCGACTGAATGAATCATCTGATGTGCCTTGATCATTTCAATGCTGTTAATCATTGTCAAAATCTTCAGCACTGAAGATAGTCCAAGATGGACTGAAACATTTGCTTTTGTTCTTTGTTTTGTTCTGTTTGTTCAGTCACATTTTTGTTGCACTTTGATATTATATTATTAGAGTAAATCTTCAGTAAAATTCTCGCTCAAAGGACCTTGAACTTTGCATCTGTTTGGTGTGCGGATTCTCTTTTCTACTTATTTCAGATCCTCAGCTGGCCACATTATTGTCCTGGATTTCAATCTACTCTGTGTTCTGATGATGTGTTCATTCCCCTAATACTTCTCAGACTCGATTGTGAAGTATATGGTGTGAAGTGTATTAACACTATGGACGTTTGTGTTTTTGTCAGAGCGTAGTTTCAAGAGCTGTCTCCTGTCCTGGTTCTTCTTGTGGCATCTGCTGTGGCTTTCTGTGATGCAGCTGAGACACTACCTGTTCATCGGGACCTTAAACCCGATGCTGAATCATCTGTCCGGTGGAGACCCAGGCCTCGGTACACACACTCATACTGTTTTATCCTCATGTCCAGCTATTTATGTGCAGGTGAATCCCTGCCTTTGAGTAGTTTGTGTAGATATAGACATGCCAACAGGCTGCGTCATGTGTGCGTCGTGAGCTTGAACTCTGTCTTCTTGTTTTTGCTCACAGTCAGTAGATATACAAATGCGTTTGCGTTCACCCAGCTGTGTGGGATCCTGTGTGCACCCTGGAACGGCCTCATCATGGACCGCCACAAGAGAAAGCAGCGGGAACCAGGTCAACACACACTTCCTCTGTCATTTTCTTTCTTAGTATTCAGTGTACATGTGAAAACATGTGATTGCAGGAAATGCACTCTCTTGTCTAAAAAGACCATTTATTAAATTAAAGTTCTGAAACAAACTTCTGATGTCAGCAAGACACATTTAAGGGATAGTTCACCCAAAATGAACATGAACAAAAACAAAACATATATGCATTTTGCAGAAGAACATTGTTTTGGTTGTGCTTCAGCTCTGCATGACTGTGTGGATTAATAAAAACACCATCATCTCCACATCACTTTTAAATTAACATGTCAAACACACTGAGAGAGATCATGACAGAAATATAGTCAAACTCTGCTTCTCTTTAACATCTCATCTTGTGAACACGACCCTCAAACCACAGCCTGTTCTCTTCCCTTTCTCTGCTGTGCAGGTCAAAGTGAGCGAGAAGCAGACCTGAAGGCGGCGATATTGTCTCTGTCACTGACGGCGCTGCAGTGTGTGCTGTTCTCAGTGTGTGCCGCCACCCCCATCCTTCCTCTGCAGTACCTCACATTCATCCTCCAAGTGCTCAACAGATCCTTCCTCTACGGAGGAAACGCGGCCTTCATCAGTGTGGCGTGAGTCACCGCAGCACAGTTCAGATCAACATGAAAAACATTTAATCACCCTCATGGCCTTCCAGACCTGTATGACATATCATTTACAATTAACAATTATATATGAACAATTTATTATAGTTAAAATTTATATTAAATGTAATTTAATGCAATTAAATGCAATTTTTTGACTAAGGTTATTAAATGTACTTTAAGGTAAAACTTTTAATTTTTGACATTATTACAAAGTGCACTTTTTAAAAATGTGTTCAGAAACTGCCCTGAAAGTGTGCTCTCTTTAAGAACGCATGCATTGCTTTTTATTTCATTAATGTCATATTATCTGCACATTCAGTTTTTTAAAAATATACTTTTCAGATTTGAAGTACACTACAAGTGTACATTCTGTGTAATTAAGCACACTTCTATGCATCCATAAGTAAAAGAACAGAGAGTTGGTATTGGTTGTTTATGTGAACATGAATGTTTTGCAGGTTTCCGTCGGAACACTTTGGAAAGCTGTTTGGAACGGTGATGGCTCTGTCAGCCGTGATCTCGCTGCTCCAGTATCCCTGCTTCGCCCTCATTAAAGGACCGCTGGCTGGAGACCCTCTTTACGTAAGCTTCTGAATACTTTCAGTGCGTCTCACCCACAGGTGCCGTCATGTTCACATCATCTCACGCAGGGCTTGACATTAAGCCTTGTCGAGGAAAAAATAGGAAAATATCATTTATTCTGAAGCAGTGTTCTATCAGCTTCGACATATTTAAATCTGCATATTTACCCTGACAGAATTTTAGAATTTGACAGTATTAAATGTGCTTCATCTTTCATTTTAAATTCTTAATTTGATCAATAAATTCAATTAGAACTATAATGGTTCATTAAAGTCATGTCGAAGAGATTTTTTTGTATGTATTAGTTGAATGCATATGAAAGCCACCACAAAGTCATACATACCAGTGGGAACTAAACGGCTGTTACCAATCAGATTAAATCATTTACATTGAAAAATTACAACTGCATTAAATAATGAGATTGTTTTAAACATTTTTTGAAAATACAATATGAAATGGTGGGGAAAAATGATAAACATGAAACTAAAACTGCCAGTAGGTGGTGCAAGTGACCTTCTTAATGAGTCACTGAGTCATTCATTCAAACGATTCGTTCAAATGGCTGATTCATTCAAGAATGACACAATTGTTTATGAATGGGCCATTGAATCTTTGACTCAACCGATTTGTTAAAAACGCTGAATCATTCAGTAATACACACGGTTGAGTGTTTCTGTGAGATTACGCTACGGTTCTCCTGCGATCTTTGTTTGAACTATTTTCTCTGTTGAAATGGAACAAAAAAAAGTCAACATTGCATCTAAAATCTAATATTAACTACTTGTTTATTGAACTGTCGTATGAAATCAGTGTCACGTTTTCGATCGTGATGGTATTCAGGAAGTCGTGTGATGTAGCTTAACTGTATCATATGTTATAAATATAAAAACTGCACATTTTGAATTTTTACCGCAGTATGTTAACTGAGTTTGTTTGTGTGTTTCGATTCCTCCTCGAGAGTGCGAGCCTCAACAGCGCCACCTTGTTACCGTCAGTACATTATACATTATATATTATTATTCACTATCGATCGCCACTTACACTACATGTAATAAAATCAGAATCATTCTCGCGTTTTGGTGATAACCTAGTTATTTTTTTTGTTATTGACGTTTTAATCGGGCTACTTGTCCGGTCGGGTTAGGTTAAGGTCAGGGTTGACCCAGACGAGCGTTAATGTCCAGCCCCGTTTCACAGGCAAAGGAGGTCTATTAATAGTATTGTATGAAGCACAGAAGACCCTAACCCTTGAAACGTTTTGTTCCCACATTAGCCTAATCACGTCAGCCAAACATTTCTGAGGAAGGAAAAGGTGGGAGTCAGCTTCAGAATAAGATACAGATTCCTGGTCACAAGCATTTCAATGTCCAGGTTTCCTCATTGTTAATTGTGCAAATGACAGATGAATGAATGACTCTTGACTCTTGAGCCATTGATGTTTTGAAAATCTTTAGTCAGCATGTGTTTGGCAGATATGGATTCTGCATATTTGTCATTTTTCTGAGAACTGTTCAAGTTTCATCAGTCAAACAGATAAAAACACAAGAACTGTATATTTAAACAGACTCTATTCTGCTTTTCTTCATGTTCATCTCTCTTCAGTGTGTAATGTTGCTGTTTGATCATGAAAAATCTCTGCAAAGTTTCAGTTCTTCTCTACACCAGTGTCAGTGTTTCTGAACTCCCTGAAACGCCTCCATCAAAATAAAGGGGCGTGGCCTGGTTGAGTTAGTTAGTAGTGTGTTGAAACTGGTGGTTATGGTAAGGGGCGGGACTTTCCCCAAACACCAATCACAACACACTGCTCCAGCCGACCAATCAGAGCACATTGTGCTTTTCAGAAGGAGGGGCTTCATAGAGACAGGAACTAAACAGAGCGTTACTGACAGACTGGGAAGAGAGGAGCTGAACAATGGAGAATATGAGGAAAATAATCAACCTGTTTTAGCAGAGCACAAAAACACAATAAAGGGTGTAATAGTTCCTCTCTAAAGCATTTCTGTTAAAAAAGCTCTTGTTTCAGATCAATAGAGTTGACTGAACTGTACTGATTGATTTCTTCAGGTGAACGTCGGTCTGACCGTTCTGAGTCTCCTGGCCTTCATCAACCCTCTGTATGTTTTCCTGCACTGCCGGCGTCAGGCCGCCCAGAGATCTTCAACATAACGCTCCAGGCAAAGGGAACGTCAGCCTGACCTCTGACCTTTAAAACTGGTTTCTGTTACTTGTTAGATTTTCTTTACAAAACTTAACAAAAAAGTATAGTGGAAAGAAATATGTTACTAACCTCAGTGGCCTGTCCTGCAGAGGTCGACTCTTGACCGGTGTCAGTGTTATCTGTGCTGATCACAGCAGGAAATGAGCTCCTTTACGAAATCCCTCAGGTATATTATTGTTGGATCTTGCGGTGCGATCATGCACGTTCACACTCATGTGCGTAAGAATATTATACACTGTAAGAAAACAATCTGTGAAGGCTGACATTTGCTTTAACCCTAAAACAGTGTGATGTGTAATTCAAAATAGGGGTAAAACACCTGTGAAAAAACAGAAATGTCTTTCATAATAACATGCTAGCTAACAAAAACATGTTCTACTAACATTCCTATTGAGTTATAAAAACGTTATTTCTGAATGTTCCTTAAACGTTCAAAACATTCTAAAAACTTATTTTCTTGCTTATGTGAACGTTAAGGAAACATTCCATTGTATCATTCCTCAAACATTATGGGAACGTTACTCTTGAATTTTCTCTGAACGTTCTGAAACAAGCAGTAACATTTAACAAACGTTAAACGAACGTCCAACTATAACGTGTCAGGAAAAAAGTTTAATCGATGTTTTTGAGCTAACTTTTTGAGAAAATTAGTAAAGACCAGATAACATTGAACAAATGTTCTATTAAAGTCGTCATTAAATTAGATTTGACCCTATTTACTCCGTTAGCACACATTCCTAGTCTTGCAATTTGTCGTGATAATCTTTACTCAAAATCTGTAAGTTTTCTTCCGCTCTGGAATGGCGTTCCTCCTCTGATGACGTCAGGTTGAATATTCTTAGCCACTCCCCTCTCAGAATTAAACCCCGCCCTCTATCCAGTTCATACCCCGCCCTCTAACTTCCAGTTCATGGGGACTTTACTGGAAGAACGTTTGTTCATAACTTTGAGAGAACCTTTCCAGAACGTTCTGAGAACGTTCCTTGTTAGCTGGGATAGAACAATGTGACCTATTTTATGTTGTGTGTTGTTTGCTGAAATAAAAATAGACAGATCATAAAGCTAGTGATAATCATAAAGGGAACACCATGAAAATGTTTGTATGACATGGATATTTTGGCTGAATGGGAGAAATGTCTGCAGATGAATGTGTGACGGGCACATGTTTGTTGTGGGAGCCTCTGCTGGACACTGTGTGAAACACATCCTCCTCTCACAGAGCTCTGTACAAATATATCAGGATTACTCCAAATAAAGGGAATTTTTATAAGTAGTGGTTGTCTGTGTCAGTGATTGCTGCCCAGCTAACAAAAATATGTTGTAAGAATGTTTTGTTAACATTCCTAAACGTTACTTTTGAATGTTCTCTAAACGTTCTGACAGTAACGTTTAAAAATGTTAGATGAACATCAAATTAACATTTCACACACAACATGTTCCATTAAATAACACTCTTGATGTTTTTACATTATTAAAGACCTGATAACTTTGAATGAACCTTTTATTAACGTTACTAGAATGTTTGTTCATAACTGTGAGAGAACATTGCCAGAACGTTAGCTAAACTTCTGAGAACGTTTCCTGTCGGCTGGGTCTGAACTTGAAACATCTTTCCTATTTGGTTGTGGGAGTGTTCTTGAGGTGCCAACAGCCAATCAGTGTTCTCGTGACATCATTGACTAGTCACATGTCATTTATGGATCAGGTGATTGGGTCCCTACCTGAACTAATCACACATGAAGATGGGCTTTGACAGTGGTTCTGTATAAAGGGCCTGTTACAGATGACCAAAAGGTAATTTGACACTGAATTAAATTAAATTAAGTGAAGAAATATACAGATTAACCTTCTACTGCACACATTTTGATGGACATGAGAAAAAAATATTCCACATAATTTTTGGTTCATTTGGGAACATTTTATTGATAAAAAAAAAATATATATATATATAATATATATTTTTTTTTTTTTTTTTTTTTTTTTTTCGTTGCCTCAGGGCAATGCTGTGCGACAAAGGTACAGAACCATAGAGAAAATTATCATCAAATCTAAAATTATTATTTTTTTTTTTTTAAAAATCAAGAAATCATTAAGTAAAAGGGAAAACACTTGAAACACATTGATATATTGAATTTGATACATGCATAGGTTTGTATCATGTAGTGTGCTATGCCATATAATGTACTTCATGTAAAAGATTTCACTCCATACGAAACTTCAAAAAGCAGTTCTTCTCTGCTGTGAAATAGTGGTGCATGTTACAATTTTTGCACATCACTTTGGGTGTTTCTGCACACCCAGGAACCATGCATCTTCCCTTCTTATAATACATTGTTGCCAATGTGAGGTATTGTCCAAAACCTCCCGAAAACTACCCCTTATCGCACAACGTTGCCCTGAGGCAACGAAAAGAAAACTGAATTTTGAACATGCAAAATAAAATAAACTTCATAAAACCTGACAAAAGGCTTCTCTACACCTTCATAAACACACACATATTTTTTTATGGACAGTTCATGTAATTTTAAATAAGATTACTAAAGCAAATAATTTTGCCTTCTTCTCACACCATGTGTCAGAGGATGTTCCACCTTTAAATGGTGCTTGATAGTGAGTCCCACACCTAACTGGACTGTTCTTTGGTCTTTGGACTTTCTCGACCTTTCTAATTGGTTGTAATCATTTAAAAAAATGTACTAAACATAGGGCTTAAGAAAACTTTCTGTTGCCTGAGGGCAACGCTGTGCTGTAGAGGGTTAAATAGGCCAGACATGCCATAAAAAGCTTTGTGAATCAAACTCAAGAACTCCATGAGGGTTAAAGCTCGTCTCCCCAGTGTTCACCAGCAGATGGCGCACTATGTGCTGTTTTTTTCTGAAAAGCTTTGCCCCATTTACACATTATGTCAGGAATGTCTTCAGCAGGTGGTGTTTGAAGTAGCAGATGAATGTCCATGAGGTCAACATAATGATGTTTACAATTATTGTGAGCTGTTTTAATTTAGAGATCAGCTTATTCCAAAGTGTTTCTCAGCCTTCTGACTCCAGGGTCCCTCGTGTTTGAAGGCCCATCTTTATTTTAGTATCATTTTAGCATTGTTATTAAGATGTGTGTTCATAACTAAACTTAACTGGATCTTATTGTGGCCCGCTGGTTGAGAATCATTGTATCCTCTACTTAAATGCAGTCAGACTCGAGGGGCATGGCACAGTGTTTGTTGGTTAGTGTTGAACAGTTTTCAGTGTCCTTCTCAACATTTCCAAAATAGCTCTTGTTTGTTGCTCTAATGTCAGACTGAGGCAGGGCTTCTTTAATGCCGTTATTGATTTGTTCTCAGCGTGACGATCTTCGTCATTCGACATCTTTCATCTCCCTGAGGAGAGTGTGATTAAACGGACCTTGTAAAAAGATTAGTCATCTATATCTGTTCTTACGAGAGGAGCTGTGGTGTCGGCCATGTTGAAAACTAATGTGGTGCGAAAGACCGGTTTCATCTAAAAAATGATTCTCCTCTTAATACACCAACAATACTGGATGAGCTTTTCATACTTTTAACTTTTGGTCTCAGTAATACATATTCAAAAGGTCATTAAAAAATCATTAGACCATTAAAATGATCAAAATTACAGTAAAGACATTTGTAATATTAGAAAAGATCCATTTCAAACAAACGCTGTTCTTTCAACTTTCTTTTCATCAAAGAATCCTGAAAAATAAATGTATGACGGTTTTCCACAGAAATCTGAACTCTTTTCAACATTGATATAATCATGAATGTTTCTTGAGCATCAAATCATCATATCAGAATGATTTCTAAAGGATCATGTGACACTGAAGACTGGAGTCTTCAACACTAGGATACGTGCCAAAACCTTTAAGCAGGCTATTATTAACCTCTTATTAAAAAACCTCAACTAGATCCGAGAGATTTAGTAATTACAGGCCAATCTCGAATCTACCTTTTCTGTCAAAGATACTAGAAAGGCAGTTTCAACACAACTGTGCTCCTTTTTAGAAAGAAATGGAATCTGTGAGGATTTCCAGTCAGGATTTAGACCATACCATAGTACTGAGACTGCTCTCGTTAGAGTTACAAACGATCTACTCCTATCATCCGATCGTGGCTGTATTTCTCTATTAGTGTTATTAGATCTCAGTGCTGCTTTTGACACTATTGATCACAACATTCTTTTAAAAAGACTTGAAAACTATATTGGCATTAGTGGAACTGCTTTGGCATGGTTCAAATCGTACTTATCTGACCGTTATCAGTCTGTAGTAGTTAATGAAGAGATGTCGTATCGATCACAGGTTCAATATGGAGTACCACAAGGCTCAGTACTAGGACCGTTGCTTTTCACTCTGTACATGCTGCCCTTAGGAGAGATAATTAGGAAGCATGGTGTTAGTTTTCACTGCTACGCTGACGATACTCAGCTCTATATTTCCTCGCGCCCTGACGAAACCTACAAATTCACAAAACTAACAGAATGCATAGCTGACATTAAAAACTGGATGACAAGAAATTTCTATTATTAAATTCAGAAAAAACTGATATCCTAATCTTTGGACCAAAAACTTCCTCACGAAAAACCTTGAATACTCTCTAACACTTGACGGGTGCTCCATTAAACCTTCGTCCTCAGTTAGGAACCTGGGTGTGCTCTTTGATACCAATCTTTCATTTGAAAGTCATGTTTCTAGTATCTGTAAAACCGTTCTTCCATCTAAAAAATATATCTAAATTACGACATATGCTCTCAATGACAAATGCGGAACAGTTGGTTCATGCATTCATGACCTCAAGACTAGATTATTGTAACGCTCTACTGGGTGTTGTTGCTCGGCTTTTAAACAGACTACAGTTGGTCCAAAATGCGGCAGCTAGAGTTCTTACTAGAACCAGAAAGTATGACCATATTAGCCCAGTTCTGTCAACATTACATTGGCTCCCTATTAAACATCGTATAGATTTTAAAATCTTGCTACTTACTTATAAAGCTCTAAATGGTTTAGCTCCCCAGTACCTAAGCGAGCTCTTAATGCATTATAGTCCTTCACGTTATTGCGATCTCAGAATTCAGGCCAGTTGATAATACCCAGAATATCAAAATCAACTGAAGGCGGCAGATCCTTTTCCTATTTAGCACCTAAACTCTGGAACAATCTTCCTAGCATTGTTCGGGAAGCACACACTCTGTCAGTTTAAATCTAGACTAAAAACACATCTCTTTGCTCTTGCATACACATAACACATTATCAATACATTAACATTTTTCAAATCCGTTAAAGGATTGTTACGCTGCAATAATTAGGTCGGCCGGAACCGAGAACATTTCCTATAACACTAGATATACCTGTACATCAGAATAAGAATGGCATCTACGCTAATATCTGTCTCTCTGCTTATCCTGAGGTTTGCCGGGTGCTGGATCCAGGCCGTATCCAGATCAGATGGAACCTGTGTCTGGACCTGACTACAACGTAGCCCAGGAGACAATGGGCCTACAGATCCAGTTCTGGCTGCATCTATAATTCAGATTTTTAATCCCCGTATCCGCTTATTTATATATAATCTATTTTAATCTCTATAATAAAAATGTATAATTCGGATTTTGATCTCCATATCCATTTACATATATTATATATATCTTCCAAGGGGTTTTTTCCCTCCTAGGACTTTTTCCCAGTGTTAGCACGCTGGGTTTTTCTCCTAGGGGGTTTTTTCCACCCCTGGGAGTCAGCCGACATTGGCTTAATGTAGCACCATCTTGTATATGTTACATATTACCACGCTTGTTGTACAGCTTATTTTAACCACTTCCCTTTTTTCTGTGCTTCTAATATGTAAAGCTGCTTTGAAACAATTACCATTGTAAAAGCGCTATATAAATAAATTTGACTTGACTTGACTTGGAGTAATGATGCTGAAAATTCAGGAATAATCACACTTTACTATATATTCACATAGAAAACAGCTGTTTTACACTGGAATTTTTCTTCTGTATTCTCTTCATCTTTCTCTCTGAACATCCACTGGGATAACTGGGAGATGCATGGTCTGAAAGTGCCACTAATGAACAAAATAGACATGCAGAAATAGATAGACGAGGGCGGCTGTGTAAAAATGATGAGAGAGAAACTTAGTCGTGAGATGAATGGACAGAAAGATGGGACGCTCTAATGATTACTATAAAGGAAGTACCAGATTTCAGGAAGCGCAATAAAAACATCAGTTAAAATTAGTGTGTTGACAGATTAGATTGGAAATATGAAGCGAAAAGTGCAAAAGTGAGAGAATTTGGAGTGATGACGCTCAGCATTTTTTCAATGATGTATAGCTCAAATGATCTCTGTACACACACTTTAGGCACATTTGGTAATCTGTGTCCATCATCATTACTGAAATGCTGGATTGTGCGGTAACCCCGACGGCAACATAGTGTGGACCAGATCCGGCTCACATCTGGTACATGTGGATACATGTGGACCAAACACTATGGCCGACACTGTGTTGCTGGGAATTCCTTCCTTCCTATTTGCAAGTGATTTGTTCACCTAGTCTTGCCTTTATACCTTGGGTGTCCAATCTCAGTCCTGGAGGGCCGCTGTCCTGCAGAGTTTAGCTCTAACTCGCCTCACACCTGCCTGGAAGTTTCAGTATGCCAAGTAAGACCTCGATTAGCTGGATCAGGTGTGTTTAATTGGGGTTGGATCTGAACTCTGCAGGACAGTGGCCCTCCAGGAGCAGGATTGAACACCCCTGCTTTATACTGTCCCAAAAAAGGTCTTAAGGCCCAGACACGGCAAACCGACATCAAAGAACTTGCGCAAAGTAAGGCTGACTGTTGTCTCACCTCATGTCACCTGCATCTAAGACAATAAGTTGTGCTTGAACACACCACAAAGACTACCAACCAACAGCCAACTAACACATATATCAGGTGTTCTTAACTCTAGCCTCCGAGATCGACTTTCCTGCACAGTTTATCTCCAGTCCTGATCAAACTCACCTGCCTGTCGCTGTCTAGTTAGTCTAGGCAGTCTTTTAGGCCAAACGGTGTTGTAGTTTAATGGATTTAAATGGATTTCGTACTGTATATAAAAAACACCAGATTAATAATCTGGGAAACAAGACATATAAAAATTACCAGATTAATAATCTGGAAAATAAGCCTTGTGCATCATAAAGAATGATATTCAGAGTAATTTACAGTTGGTTTGATATTTTTAGGTCAAATGGTGTTGTAGTTTAATGGATTTACAGAATTGTATACATTTAAATTTCAAAAATTATTGTAAAATATGTGAAATGCTAATTCCAAAAACAGAGCCAATAAAGGGTATATTTTTCTGAACATTTTACTATTGGTTTGATATCATAATGTCATATCATTAAATTGTTTAATTGATTTATAGGGCTAATTAATATATATTTTATTTGGTGAAATTAAGCCTTGTGCAATGCAAAGGACATTTGTTTATGCATATCTGAGTTGGTTTGGGCTGTAAACGTCAAATGTGCTGAGAGTTTAATGGGTATGAAACTGAATGTCTGACAAATGTCAAATGTTAAACTAACTTTACCGCCGTCATTCACTCTCTTTCACAGCACACAAACACACACAGGACACACCTGATTAAACACACACAGGACACACCTGATTAAACACACACAGAATACACTGATTATGATCGAACTGAACCTTGAGAAAATAGTCAAAGTGTCTGTAAACAGCGGACTTGTGTTGGGCTGACAGAAACAGTTAGCAGCGGATATTGATTTGCATTGATTTGCATTTCTGTGTTAATATCCTGTTGATTGCTATTATACCAGCTGGTAATATAACCAACAGCGAACAAAACAGCAATGAAAGGTATTATCATTTATGTAGTTATATGTATAAATATATGTAGGCTAGCTAGCATGTATTATTCTGTTTCTACTCTCATGATATCCATGTGCTGGGGCAAAATCACCATAAAGTGCCTTTGAAACTTCACAGTTTCCAGAATAAAAAGCTGAAAATTTCCATTTATCTTCATAATTGTTGTATTAAGGAGACCTTGGGCTGTTAGAAATGCATATTGGAAATGCAATATGTCCTGTCATGGTCAAAAAACACATTTTCATTGCATATTGATTGTAAAATGTACATTTTCAGAAAGATATTTAGTCCCTTTCTCAACAATACATTTGAGTTAATAGGAAAAGACTTTTAATAATAATGAAATTACTGCAAAATATTTGTTTCCCTGTAAAACATGCGATAGCTGCACTTTCTTTTCTAAATAACTTCTAACAACAAATATATCTGGTCAAACTTTCAATCAATACTAACTGGCTTTTATAAAGAAATCACACAGAAGGTTTTGCTAACTTGTTAAAATAATTTGTTTATTTTCATAAAAGATGACAAGATGGAAAACAAGATGACAGGGTGGACAAAGGCTTTAATGGGTGAAGAGAACAGGAACATCAGAGAAAAAACAGGAACAACAAGAAACCCTTAACCAAAATAAAGAATGATTTCAGGGATATATTTTCTACATCATTCCTCTTCCACAAACATTCAGACATGGATCAGTCTGTAGAGAGCGCCTGTTCAGAGTTTCTGCCAATCATGATGTCCTCCAGAACCTGACCAAAACAACTTGTTTGTGCCTTTCACACTGTGCCCTTCCACATATATTTTGATGACTATATCATTTGATATAAATATAACACAAAAATCCATACAGGACATTTTTTGCCCTAGTATCTTTAATTTTAGATGCATTTTAACTACATAGTCTCCCTGACAGCAATATAGTGTCGGCCCACATCCGGTCCGTGTGTAATCCGTTCACACAGTGACTCGTGTTTGCATCATGTTCATCACTAACCCACTGCGTGCAATGTAAGACGGCGTACAGGTCTGTCTGGGCCGGGCCGGCTGCGTAAATGCGTCAATTTCAACCTGTTATTTTCCTTAAAGGGCATTTACCCCATAATGACAGGGGGACAGTAATGTTAGGGACATGTACAAAATATTTATATTATTGTCAAATAGAATATTAAATGAACAAATTGTGGGGACAATAAATTAAAAAGGACAATTTTTAAAAATGATTTTTTTTTTTTTTTTTTGTAATTTTGTGTAATTTAACCACTTTTTACACTCACTGAAGTTAGCTGACATGCCAAAATCACACATATCCAATCAAAGAAAATGGTATAAAATGATGAAAACACATTTCAAGAAACTTATCATTGTGCTTATGTGTGTAAATGTTTGGTCATTTCTCATTATTAAACCTCAGAATTTCATTATTTTGCATTATGTTCATGACTGACTGATCCCAACGGCACTTTATAGTATTTGACCGTGATCGTAAGTTAAATCAAAGCTTTATTGGTCATGACTGCCACATTACAAATAATGAACTGAAACGGTACATGAAATAAATAAGCAAAGAAATATATGAAGTCATAACAATAAAAAAATTATACAATGTGGGGTGGATTTGAGCACTAGATGTGTTACGGGATCCGTCTCTGTGTCACAGTTGACAGATTTTCCTTCACAAGAGAAAAACAGAAGTGTATATTTAGGATTGCAGATGATGACACATGGTGTAATGAAACAAACGTCTGTGATTCTGTGTCATTTTCATGAGATTCAAAAGTCAGCAGAAAATCTACAAAGAAAAGAAAAGAAAACAGACAAACCTGTGATCCAGCTTTAGTAGCTGAAATGAAAGGCTGCAGTATCTGAGCACAGAAAAGTGTATAAATCGAACAGGTCTGGACACAGAAGAGTCAGTAAACAGCTCTGCGCCGCGGTCACATCCGTCGTCTGAGATGTTTCTGATCTTTAAGCTGGATTTAGGGAAAGTGTGTTTCACTCTGAGGGTCGCCCTTTTTGAGGAAGTAATAGTCAGATATCTTATGATGTTTCTAAAAGATGACAAATAAAACTGCAGTGGTCAGTATTTATTAAAAGTGCTCCAAGGAAGGAACAGTGATGAACCGGCGACAGGGTCATGGGCGGCCGAGACTCAGCGAAGGCTGACCCGTGTGGTCCGATCCAACAGACGAGCTCCTGTAGCTCAAATTGCTCCAGAAGTTCATACTGGTTCTGATAGAAAGGTGTCAGAATACACACGTATGGAGCTGCATAGCTGCAGACCAGTCAGGGTGCCCATGTTGACCCCTGTCCACCACCGAAAGAGCCAACAGTGGACACGTGAGCATCAGAACTGGACCACGGAGCAATGGAAGAAGGTGGCCTGATCTGATAAATCACGTTTTCTTTTACATCACGTGGATGGCCGGGTGCGTGTGTGTCTCTTACCTGGGGAATACATGGCACCAGGATGCACTATGGGAATAAGGCAAAAACATTATAAAGTATTATATTTATTCACAGTACTGGTTGGACTAGTTGGACATGTAATGGGGATCATCTGGTCACATCAGTAATGTTCAATGCAGAAGAACTTGAATGTTCGCAAACACTATCTCTCTGCCTCTGAGAGAGGAGGGATTTCTGTTTGAAAGAGCAGAGAGAAGCAGGCGAGATGTTGGGCTGTGAGGGTGGCGGGCCGAGGGTCCGGTTCTGGGTTACTCTGATCTCAGGGCTGCTGGAGTGTCTGGGTTTCGCAGGGGCCATTTTCGGCTGGGCAACACTGGTGTTTGTGCTGAAGAGCGAAGGCTACTTCAGCAGTCTGTGTGTGAACGCCACCATCAATGGAACCGCTGTGGAAGGTCAGTTGTAGATACACGCGTGTGTGTGTGTGTGTGTGTGTGTGTGTGGAGTGTGGTTAAAGGATTAGTCCACTTTTAAATAAACTTTTCCTGATAATTTCCTCACCCCCATGTCAAAAAGAAATGAAGGTTTTTGATGAAAACATTCCAGGATTATTCTCCTTATAGTGGACTTCAATGGAGCCTAAATGGTTGAAGGTCAAAATTCCAGTTATATTATATTATATATTATATATTATATATTATATTATTTCAGTGCAGCTTTAAAGGGCTTTAAACGATCCCAGACGAGGAATAAGAGTCTTATCTAGAGAAACCATCGGTCATTTTCGAAAAGAAATACAACTATTTATTCTTTATATAAACACATGCTTCTGCATTCTTCAAAGAGTTTACGCTGTACTTCTACCAGAAAGACTCGGGAGGCAAGATAACATAACAATGAAATTTATTAACAATCAGAAAGCTACAGAATAAGATAAAGTTCTTTGGCGTAGGCCCCATCCGTAGCACACATCCAAAGGGTTGTAGGCTCAGCATATCCTGCCCGGAATTAAGGCAGGGACGTAGCCGACCCCCAAAGGATGGTAAAGAATTATCCCAATTGGACGAGCCTACCCCCCAAAAAATGTAAGAGGAATGTATATGCAACAGTGATGAATCTTGCAGTTCCTGAAACAGAGATAAGAAAAAATTAGGCATGAAAGGATTTAGTGTAAGACAATGATAACATAAAGACAAACGGCTACGTTAAGCCACACAGACACGATAGCCTTGAGCGGCGACAACGACCATGTTAGGCCAACAGATACGGTAGCCTTGAGCGGCGACATGAGACAACCATATAAACAACATAGAGACGAGGCCACATGAGCCATAGAGATTGATCTATGAAACAAAAATGAATACGATTACTAACGATAAAACAGAGCACCAACCACCAGTATATGCAAATTTTACCTTACTCAAGACTTGAGAGGGCTTTTTGAGCTTCAAGAATAGTTCTGGAATCTGGTCTTATGTAGAATTCGAATGCGGAGGATGACCATCTGCCCAAGAGATTGATAGCTGATGTCGAAACTCCACGTTCAGCAGCTGTGGTGGCTGCCCCAATTCTGAATGAATGCCCGGTATATAGCAGAGGAGGTAGATCGCAGCTTTCTAAGACAGAAGCTAAGTGAGACTTGAACCAAGCCTTTGTGATAGGTACTCCGTTAGATAAAAGAAAAAGGGGGAAATGATCAGGAGTTCTAGGCCAAACTTTGAGATAATTAATCAGTTTCATTTTAAATTTTAAATTATCACTAAAAGTGAATGGGACAGAAGCTGTTACTAAGCAGAAAATTGTAGAGAATTACACCGGAGCCATGAGAGTCATTCTTAGAATGCTTCAGAAAAAGAGTAAGGAAATCAGGAGAGAAACGTAGATCAGAAAAGGAAATGCCACGGGCAGAATTGAAATGTTTAGATTCTGAAGTAAATGGACGCATAAAACCATAGAAAGCTGATAGAAACACTGCTTCTAGCATGATGTTAAAATATGAAGAAAAAAGACCATTGCGAATGGAAATTATTAATCTTTGCAGAATAGGCAAAGTGATTGGCAGGCATTTATCTGGAGTTTGCATGAAGATTTGGCTATGCCTTTGAGTAGCAAGCGAATAGAAGGTACTGAGAAAAGACTTGGATAATTAGGATTAAATACCTTGCGTAAAACTGAATGCCTGCTAGCAATCTACGAATAGAAGAAATTTTTAGATTGCGTTTCTCATGATTATAAACCAGAAAGGAACAAACAGTTGTAATCAAGATGGGAAATAACGGGATCTGAAAGGAAAAGCAAAACATTAGAAATAAGACCAAGCTGAAGTATAAGCATTAAGTGTAGAGGGAGCCACGCCTTTTGATATATAGTGTCTAGCCGAATTCAGCAATTTGTCTAGTTTAGTATATCTCTGCTAGAGGGGGCAGGGTGTTGGATCCGGGTTGGCTTAAGGGTAAAGCCGTCTGAAAGCCTGAAAACGAAACTGAGAAAGAGTGTCAGATATAACATTGCAGCAGTGTTCGAACTATACCGTGGACATTGGGGGAGCCAATGCTTCAAAAGAGGGCTTATAATGAGTTACAAAGATACATAACTACGACTGTGTACACTACTTGCTTTATGCAAGCACTATACAGGATTTACCCTATACATTATTGACACAAATGGATAAGTGAAACAGCCACCCACAAATAGTCTATAAACAAAGGCAAGGCTCGAAGCATTGTCTCACATGAACAATGGTTAAAGTTACTCGTCAGGCTACAGAATTATTCCAAAATTCGTTAAATTAGGTCTAATACATCGAGATTCACGCTGACCTATAACAACCCAGCCACAACACATAATTGCAAAAAACACGCCTCACCTTAACACAGGCCTGGGGTCAGCTTCCTTTGCTGTTCAAGTTAACATGTGCTAAACATGAGTGGAATTTGCACCGCAGCGCCCCCACACCTTGATGCTCATGACATGTATAGTTATCTTTATTGAAGTGAATTAGGTTTAAATCGCCGTCATGCATGAATGAATGATATTTTTGCAATTTTACACATAATAATCCACGATGATCACATTACACAAAACTGAAATTGCACGTCAAAATAACACATTGTCAATATTTGTTGAGACCCCCCAAAATTTCACAAATCACGTTTTCAGGGGAGCCCATGTCTTATTAAGGGGAGCTGAGCTCCCCCTAGCTCCCCCGTAGTTTGCACTCTGCATTGCAGTGACCGGGAATATGGGCTGCCTTAATAATAAAATTGTGAACAACTGATTGCCAAATTGAACGTCTTAAGAATGGCATAATCGTAAGACAGGAAGACCTACCTTTGTTGATAATAGCGACCGTGGCTTCGTTATCGCAAAACATCATGATACGTTTCCGAGAACACGCCGGACCCCAAAGAACACTAGCTACCACTAAAGGGTAGATTTCATGAAGAGCGGACGAAACTGAACCTGATTCTGGCTTGGGAAAATCGTTTGGCCATTTCTCGGCAAACCATTGCCCTTGAAAGAATCCCCCAAAGCTGATAGAAGGGGCAGCGTCGGTAAATAATTGCAATTCATCAGACGATTCAAGGTCATCATTGTAAAAGAAAGAAATGCTGTTCCAATTGTTTAATAAACTAGACCAGAATCTGAGATCAGACAAACATCCTTCATTTAGCTGAATTGGATCGCATAAATTTGGCACAGAGTGAGCTAACGTTAACAAAGGAAAGCCCTGCCTTGAGGAATAATACTCATTGCGAAGTTAAGCTGACCTAGCAGAGAGAGCATATCACGCTTAAAGACGAAACGTAATGAGAAAAAAGATTCCAAAAAAGCCCTAATTCGAAAGCTTCTTGTTAGGAAGAGAAGCTTGCATTTTGTCAGTATCGAGTAAGATCCCTAAAAATTCTAACGAAGTAGAGGGCCCAAGGTTTTCTCTTCTGAGAGGGGAACACCTAAAAACCTGTTTAAGAGTATCGAGAATTGAAGTTTGGGATGAAGGAAAATCGATCAGCAAGAAATCATTGAGCAAATGTAGAACGAAAGGGAGCTTACAGACATTCAGCTGGATCCAACACAGTGCTTCAGAAAGGGTATTGAAAATATGAGGACTGCTTCTACACCCGAACGTGAGTCTCACAGCGAAATAAAATTTAGAGTTCCATTTAACGCCAAATAAAGACCAATCGGAGGGGTGAATTGGCATGGTCTTGAATGCATCCGTAATATCAGCTTTAGCTAACCAAGCACCTTGACCAGCTAATTTGATCTGCTGGATGGCGTTATCGACCGAGGCATAATGCAGAGAAAAAGGTGCCAATGGGATACATTCGTTAACGCTCGCTGTATGATTAGAATGAGCAGAAGACATGTTCAATTCAATTCACATTTATTTGTATAGCGCTTTTCAAGATACATATCATTTCAAAGCAGCTTTACAGAGAATGCATGTCAACATCACAATTTAAAGAATGCAGTTAGCAAATAATGTAATAATTTAGGCAATTAATTTACAAACACTGTTAGCAGTTTAACTGAAGGTAGAAGCAATGAGCTCCTGGAAAAATGAATCACATTAACAATAATTAGGATATAGAAATTGTGCAATGTGCATGTTGATCCAGATGATTGCATCTTCTGAAGTCCTCGCAGGAGTTGGCGCCATCTCTTCACAGGTGTTGGTCATCTGAGGTCTTCTTAAGGGGCTGGATCCAAACTGAAGCTGAAGTCCTCTCTAGTCACCTCGGGGCGGGTGTCCCGAGGCAAAACAGAAAAGCAAATGGAGAATAATTAGCGTAGCTGCTGTTCATAACATTAAGCAAAGATAGTCATGTGCAATTGATCTGATATGAGATGCATTATGTGAACGCTTGGCTAAAGAGATGCGTCTTTAATCTAGATTTAAACTGGGTGAGCGAGTCTGAGCACCGAACATTATCAGGAAGGCTATTCCAGAGTTTAGGAGCCAAATGTGAAAACGCTCTCCCTCTTTTAGTGGACTTAGATATCCTAGGTACAACCAGAAGTCCAGAGTTTTGTGATCTTAAAGAGCGTGAAGGATTGTAGGGCTATAGAAGATCAGTTAAGTACACAGGAGCTACACCATTTAGAGCCTTATAGGTCATTAGCAATACTTTATAATCGATACGGAACTTAATGGGTAACCAGTGTAGAGATGATAAAATTGGTGTTATATGATCATATTTTCTTGACCTGGTAAGAGCTCTAGCAGCTGCATTTTGTACTAATTGTAGCTTGTTTATTGAGGAAGCAGGACAACCAGCTAATAATGCATTACAGTAATCTAGTCGAGACATCATGAAAGCATGAACTAACTTTTCTGCATCAGAAATAGATAACATATTCCGTATTTTAGCAATGTTCTGAGGTAGAAGAAGGCTGTTTTTGTAACATATGAGATATGATTTTCAAAGGACAAGTTGCTGTCTAATATAACACCCAGGTCTTTAACTGTCGAGGATGGAGTAACAGTACATCCTTCTAAATGCAGATTGTAGTCTGAGAGATTCTGTGTACAGGTTGTTGGCCCAATAAGTAATACTTCAGTCTTATCTGAATTTAATAGAAGAAAATTACTAGTTGTGGCAGGTCTAGTAGATTTCTGCAAGCAGGTGATTGGTTGGTCTTCTCATTGGGTCCGTGTACGTTTTGATAGTTTGTTTTCCAATTTGAAATGAAATACGCAGAAACGAGAAAACGGTCGTTTCCCGTTTTTTCGTTTGTTAAAAAAACGGAAAAACGAGATTTTGACTAGATTTTCGTTTTTTTCGGGTCACGGATAGAAAACGGAAACACGACTTCAAAACTCGTTTTCCACATGTGGGCGGTCATTACACGCCCCTTTCAGCCGATTGGTCTATCAAATCTGAGCCAGTGACGTCATATTCAGTTCGTTCAACAAAATAACAGTCCTCTGCCGCTATATCAGTAGATGTCATAAATCGGCTTTCTTCTGTGCAACCTAACGCGTATTTCACAGAAATATGTTTGTACAGATAAAAAAAAAGTTTTAAAAAACTACAGTAAATTTAATTAAGTCTGTTTTTTAAGCTTTCATTGTGTTTTTAAATGTAAAATGTAAATGCCTCTCATCTGTTACCAATCCTGCATCCTTTGGTCTACTACCACCGATCCATAGGCTATACATAATGATAGACTATTCTATATTATAGATCAGTGGCTACTGCACCATTTTTTTTTCTTATTTTAATGTTTTGTTTTACATTTTATACATTTAAATTCAATCATTTAGCAGACGCATTCTTTGCAGTAGACTATGCAGTCATATTAGAAAATAGGCTATCCACTAGGTGGCAACACCTAATAACGGTATCACCATCGGGGGGCTTTTAGTTTCCTTAGCTATAAATGGCCATACAATTTTATCTCTTAAATTAAACACTTTTATGACACAGTGAACATTATTATATGTCACAGTTTACTTGCTATCCTCATTTTTCTGTCTTTCCTTCGCTTTTGAATGAATTAGCTATAAATGGCCCTGAACATTTTACTTTCAATTTCGATTTAACGGCTTTGGCGATTCTGCGTCAATTGCTTTAGTGGACAACAGCAAAACAAAAACTCTCGTATATTAAACATAGAACTTTTATTATCTTTGTAATTATTTTATTATCTTTTATCATCTTTGTAATTATTTTATTTTGTAAATATTCGTGGCTTAAACAGCGGGAAAATTTACTGTATGCATTTCTGTGAATGTTTTGAAAAACTTAAACTAAACGAAAAAAGATGGCGGAGGTAGCGAGAGGTCGGGCAGGTGCTGGCTTGCTGCCATCCAGCTATCAGTTTTTTAAAAAACCTTCTGTTCAAAAGCCATGCTATACTAGTCACTTTTTATGAAATAAGATTATTTTATGGACCATGTTTTATGTTGCCGCACTTGTGGTCAACTCGGTACGACCGTGTATAACAAATAATCAAGCTCACTACACGGAGAATGTGATCACCTGTTCCAAGTATTTAGTGCTTCCTTCTTATCGTGGATATACTGGTACATCTTTGCCTGTTGGACAAATTGCATCTTATCGCAGCGTTCTTAATCATGGGAAGGCGATTCCAACTGTTACATCGAAAAATATGATAAAATACAAATCATCAAAACTATTGAGGAAATTTTCTGGATACTTGCTTGTTACGCTGTTGCTTGCGGGGGATGTGCATCTGAATCCCGGGCCATGTGCGGATGAGATGGGCCTAAATCGGTACCATCTAACGGCATTTGCGGGGAGTGTGTGTCAGCGTTCGTCTTCAGAGGATACTACTTTGGTATGTGGTCATTCTATTACTGTGGATGCTGGCCAACTGGGTGAGTCTTTCATTGATTCGATGCCAGTGACTACATTTCAGACAGACGATGTTCCATCGGTTACATCGAATCATGTGCAGAGGGCTACTTTAACGTCACTGAATAAATCAACGCACAAGATAAATCCGGCGATTGTAAAGCATCGGAGTTTTAAACTTTTTAGAACAGTAAATCATGCTCGCATACTCTGGGATCATCAAATCGAAACCAAGTGGAATACTAGGTGGACATCTAAACATTTGAAGTGTCATTCCTAAAAATGATCAAATACAACATCTTTTATATGAGTCAAATTTAGATTTTTTATGTTTATCAGAAACATGGTTGCATGAAAATTCCCCTGTCGATATGTTAAATGTGTGTAATTATAAAATGTATAGACGAGATAGAATTGATGGTAGGGGTGGAGGTGTGTTATTTTATGTTAAGGACAGTATAAGATGTGAGCAAATTCAGTGGTCATGTATAAATGAGTTAGAATGTATTTGTCTTAAACTAATATTGTCTGAGCAAATGTCATTTACTATAATTGGAATCTATAGACCACCATCTGCTAAGGCTGTATTTTATGAAAAATTGGATGCTCTTATCAAAGAATGTGATACAAATAAGGAGATTATCTTATTAGGAGATTTTAACATAAATTGGAATGATGAAGTACAAAGGAAGAAGTTACAAATTACAACTGGGCATTATGATTTTAGACAGATTATTGAAGGGCCAACTAGGTTAACTAGGTCCTCAGAAACGTGTATTGATCTGGCTTTTACTAATAGACCAGAAAGGATAAAGAAGTGTTATAATCTGGTAACTGGACTATCCGATCACAATATGATCTTGATAGTAAGAAAGCTCACTAAAAGCAGATTTAATCTAACATCTGATAAGAAGGTAGAAAAATATAAAATACCTAAAAGTCAGCTGGATAATTTAAAAAAAACAATAAATGAAATAGACTGGGATGATTATTTGACATATGAGAGTGTAGACCAAAACTGTAATTTTTTTATGACTGAAATTCAAAAAATTATAAACTGTCATATAAGGAAAGTGAAACTTAAACCAGGACAAAAAGAAATATTTACCTTGGCTAAATGAAACAATCCGATTACTTATGAAACAAAGGGATCATGCTCTTAAGTTAGCACTTAAGTCTAAAACAGAACATGATAGGCGTCTATTTGTTATATTAAGAAATAAGGTTGTAAAGGAACTTAGAAAAGCAAAAGCTACTTTTTTTATTAAGGTTATTAGTGAAGCTAAAGGAAATACTAAAGAAATATGGCAGAACTTAAAGAAATTAACTGGAACATATAAGATACATAAATCAATAGAATTAAATATAGATGGGAACATGATTAATGACTCAAGAAAGGTTGCAGAAGTATTTAATGATTATTTTATAGATTCTACAAAAACTCTGATTAAAAATGACTTTGGTTCAGGTGATTTAGTTTTATCTATGAATTGTAATGCTCCAATTTTGAATTTTAAAGAATTGACAAATACCAAAGTACACACGATTATTTCTTCTCTTAATAGTTCAAGGGCAAAGGATGTGTATGGAATGGACACAATATTTTTAAAAACTTATAAAGAGGCACTTATTATTCCAATTTTAAAAATTATTAATTGGTCTATAAAAGAAGGAGTGTTTCCGAATACTTGGAAAACTGCAGTAATTACACCAGTGTTTAAATCTGGTGATAATATGTTAGTTAGTAATTATAGACCCATTAGTATTCTCCCAGTAGTTTCAAAAATTGCAGAAAAATGGATCTCTGAGCAGATAGTATCACATTTGAATAATACTCCATTCTCATTGCATCCGATGCAGTTTGGTTTCCGAAAGTATCATTCAACAGAAACTGCGAATTGTCTTCTTTTAGAAAATATTAAAAAATTGGATAAAGGTGGTGTGGTGGGAGCTGTTTTTCTGGATTTAAGTAAAGCATTTGACACAGTAAATCATGAGGTTTTAATTAATAAATTATTAAATTATAATTTTTCAATAAAAGTAATTAAATGGATAAGATCATATTTAACCGATAGACAACAGTGTGTTCGAGTAGATAATACAATTTCACAATTGCTTACTAATTCTGTTGGTGTACCTCAAGGTTCCATATTAGGTCCTTTGCTATTCAGTCTGTACATTAATGACTTGCCTGATGTTTGTTCACCTACTGTAAACTGCCAGATGTATGCTGATGATACAATCATATATTTGCATGCTAAAAGTAAGAAGCAAGCTGCAGAAGAATTATCAGCAGAAATGGATAAAATTACTAAATGGTTAAACAACTCTTGTTTACATCTTAATGTTAGTAAAACTGTATGTATGTTTTTTTCGAAGTCTGCAAATAGAGATCCGGACCCTGATGTTACAGTAGCAGGTAGAAGGTTATCAGTGGTTCATGAGTATAAATATTTAGGTATAGTACTTGATTCACAACTCACATTTAAAAAACAAGTTAAAAAAGTTGGAAATAGAATTAAATTTAATTTGGTCAATTTTAGACATATTAGGAATAATTTAACCACTGAGGCTTCAAAGTTATATATTAATGCTATGATTTTATCACACATGAATTACTGTTTGACCAGTTGGACACAAACAAGTGGGACTACTCTGCAATCATTAGAAAGACTCTATAAGCAGGCTTTGAAAATATTGGACAAAAGGTCTAATTCATATCACCATTGTAAAATTTTAACTAAATATGGGTTTTTAAGTTGGGAAAATATGATTAAATTTGCAGATATCCTACTTGTGTATAAAATTTTGCATGGTATGGCCCCACCTCCACTTAATGAATTTATTAAACAAAATTTTAACTCATCTACTAGAGCCACTACTAGAGGGGACTGTATAATACCTCATAGAAGAAGTGCTTTTGGGCAGTCAGTATTTTCTTATAGAGCAGTACATACTTGGAATACTATACCCATAGAACTAAGAAATATTACATCTCTTGCTTCTTTCTCTAAAATGATAAAAGGGTGGTTATTGGATAATCAAATATGTCTTCATAAATAGTGGTTCCTTGTTTGTTTTTGGTTTTGTATGTATTTTTTTGTTTTTGTGTGTGTGTTTACCATCAACCTGCCAGGGACTGCAGATGAAAATTAGCCAGAATGGCTAAATCTGGCACATTTACATAAGAGACTTGTTTCTTGTGTTAATTAATGTGCATTGTCCTCTTTTAAAAATAAATAAATAAATAAAATAAAATAAATAAAATTATTGTTGCCTTGTCAATATAATTTCTGTTTTTCCCCCTGACTTTCAACTGATGCGATCATCGTTTCATTAACCGACAAGATTATATTAAATTAGAATTAAACGAAATTTGATAAATGTCTGTGAATCATTAAAAAAATCCCAGGGGTTTAGTTTTAGCCTACATGAACAAATAGCAAAATAAACAACAGAACATGAGGATTCATCATCATCACGCACCTGCAGCGCTTCTGTGAACGAAGAACAAAGGATTCAATTATATAAAAGGAATAAATAGCCTATGTCTATGCGCGAAATTTATTTCACTTAAGTAATTAACATATTACCAAAATGAAAGGGGAAAAAAATGCGATAATATGAGTGTCGGTTCATTTTTTAAAAGTTCACAGAAAGGAAACCGAGACGGCAGAAAAAATTCTTTGTTTATTTTACGAGCAATGTTTTGTTTTTATTGTGAGTGTACAAAAATAATAGGCCTCTTTAACCCTTCACAGATTCGAATGGTGTTACATATATTTGACCATAAATGTCTAAGTATTTTAAGTTGTTTCCGCTTTTATAAGAAAATTCAAGTGAACGCGTCGGCGCCTCACGCACACACAACATCAGTTTTAGTAACTTGACATCACAGTCTGTTAACTGTCAAAATAATACATTCAACCAAATATACTGCTCATTTTAAGTAGTCTGTGTAGGCTACAATAAAAGCGTTTAAATAATAAATATAGTTTAGCCTCCAAATCGTGAATATTGAAACATTTGGATTTGTGTCAAATTAGAGAGGTATAACGCCGGATTCTGTTTCAGTTCAGCTTTAAATTAATTCGTTTTGGCTTAACATTTATAGGCCTATATTATTTTTGTCATAACTAAAATATCTATGTAGCTGTAATTTTGATCTTTAATGTTTGATCTTTACATATTCCCTCAATCTTTTAACCAAAGGGTTATTAACATTAGCCTATATTCAGCAGGCAATGTTAGGCTATAAATAAAGAGAGATGAGCTATTGTTCGTTTTTCAAAATTGCTTACACTACTTATTTATTGTGATTTATTCTATTTATTCAAAATAGAATAAAATAAAAACTGTAGTGTTTTTTTTTTTTTTTTTTTTTTTTAAATCTGTGCTCACTATCTGTGTTTCACTATGCATATTAAAGGTCCCGTTTTTCGTGGTTTTTTGAAGCTTTGATTGTGTTTATAGTGTGCAATATAACATGTGTTCATGTTTCGCGTGTAAAAAAACACAGTATTTTTCACATAATTTACTTATCTGTATACCGCTGTTTCCACTGTCATAAAAACGGGCTGATGACTTCCTTGTTCTATGAAGTCCCTCCTTCAGAAATACGTAACGAGTTCTGATTGTGCCAGCGGTTCCTGTGTTGTGATTCGACAGCTCTGAGCGCACCGTGCCCGGAAAAGTCACGCCTCTTACCATAACGTGGAGATGCACGAGCTCAGTGTTATTGTAAACATGTCTTTAATTTTACCCTATCAATTTGAGCTGGAATCAGACCCGGTGATTGGACTGCGGGATGAAAATAACAGCGTTTCGACGACATGGCGACAAACACACTCTACAAACGCAACTCTTGTGTATTCCTGTGGGCGGAGGTTAGTCAAAAACCTGTTTTAGTGACGTCATTAAAGAAGGAAGTAAAGGGATGTAGTCCAACTGGCCGTTCGATGTAGGCGACTTCTGTTAAATAAAATATCTCGCTTGACATTGAACTTTGAGCTTTAAAATTTTACAGATTTTATTTATACTCTAACAACAACATTACACACTAACTAAAGTTTGAAACATGGGATCACGAAGAACGGGACCTTTAAACTACAAACAGCATTACAACAGTCTGTGTGCTGATTAACATTTCTGAAATAAATATTTCTGTGAAATACGCGTTAGGTTGCACAGAAGAAAGCCGATTTATGACATCTACTGATATAGCAGCAGAGGACTGTTATTTTGTTGAACGAACTGAAGATGACGTCACACTGGCTCAGATTTGATTGACCAATCGGCTGAAAGCGTGTAATGGCCGCCCACATGTGGAAAACGAGTTTTGAAGTCGTGTTTCCATTTTCTATCCGTGACCCGAAAAAACGAAAATCGAGTCAAAATCTCGTTTTTCCGTTTTTTTTTTAACAAACGAAAAAACGGGAAACGACCGTTTTCTCGTTTCTGCGTATTTCATTTCAAATT
This sequence comes from Culter alburnus, assembly GCA_028476615.1. Taxonomy (NCBI): domain Eukaryota; kingdom Metazoa; phylum Chordata; class Actinopteri; order Cypriniformes; family Xenocyprididae; genus Culter; species Culter alburnus. Next base: position 178,264 of record JAOTNS010001201.1, on the reverse strand, counting down.
GGAAAACAAACTATCAAAACGGACCCGGTCCGTGTACTTTTGCGTCCATTCCTTTTTCGTTTTTTAACCACGTCAAGAAAAACAAAAAACGAACGGTTGTTGTATTTTTAAATGCTATGGTGAATACCAAAATTTAAATTAAAACCGAATACACAAATTTCATGTGCACAAAATAAATATTGACTTATTTTCAGATTTTTGTTTATTACGTTTTGCATCTTTATAAACCAAAATTAAAAAAGGACAGATTAAAGTCGAAAAAATGTCAATTTACAAGTTTTCTTTTGTAAAATTGTTGTTTGACCCACACTTTCGAGAGCCATGTCTCTGAAACATGATAATACATGACTTAGGGTGACCACCTGGCTATTGATCTGTTGCAGGACAGATGTGATTTTGCAAGACACATGAGACAGATACATTTACAACTATTACGCTATGTAAATATTGATTTACATTTGTTGGCAAACTTGGCATATGCGCCGATTAATATTTCTGCCGGTAGGTGCCTATAATGTTGCGCTTATGGCAACATTAAATCCTGGAGAGAAGATAGATTCACGGCTGCATGCAGGAGGACAAAAGTTTGAGCACGCAGATGTAATATCTGAGCGATAGCGCGCGCGCGTCCAGTTTTGTGCAAGGGAATCCGCCTGTGAGCGGAGAGATTGCTGCTCGCCTATTTGTTGCGCTCTCGTGATACAATAATGCGCTCTCGACATTTTTCATTATAATCACGCCATAAAACCCGCATTAAATGAACTATTAACGTGTGAAGAAAGTCGTGTCTGAATTTCGCTTTTGTATTGGTTAAAACAAATGGAGAATATCTCGTTTTTCTGTAGGTGCTTGACCATTTCCGTGCGTGGCGCTTGATCGCCGCCGTTCGTTGGAAATATTTAACATCAGAATGGATGATTACATGCTTTAATCGATTTGGGCAGCTTTGAGCAGTTCTTGAGGTTCTTATCCAGTATGTGAGATGAAATCCTTGCTGGTGTAGTTGTGTTTACCGACTTTGATGAGGCCTGCTCTTTGCGCTGTCCATTCAGTTGTCATCAGAGGGAAAACCTCTCTCTATGATTGCGTTGGTTAGTTATTTTCACAGCTAGAATATGACGGCTGCGCAAATAGATTTTTAAATGCTCCTAGTTTTTATTATATTTATTGCTGTGGTATTGTAATTTCAGGGATGAAAAAAAAATTACAGACATAAATGAAATGCGGGACATACTTAAGTCTTGCGGGAAGCGGGACAAAGCTCCCAATTTCGGGACTGTCCCGCAAAATCCGAGACGGGTGGTCATCTTGACTTGATTTCCACCCCGTTCTCACTCACGAGGGGTCCGATAATGCCGCATGTCCAAGAGATACTGGCAGCAAACGCGGGACATTCTAAGTGCTTAACGTGAAAAATATTAAAGGAGCTGTATGTAAGAAATCTATTTCAATTAATCATAAAATGGCCCTGATGTGTCACTAGACATTAAGAAATCATGTTCATTTCAAATACTTATATCACTGACAAAAGTAGTTTGGCCAGGATATTGTCATTTAAAAAGTGGACTTGCAGCCCTCAACTGATGTTGATGTTGTCATTTTGTGTTTTGGCCTGACGCGCCTCCCTCCACCTATCTACCAATCACGAAGTCAGTAGTGTTTCGGGATCCGTGTTGCCAGCTTTGCTGTAACCTACCCTAACTCCAGTCGGATAAAAATGTCTAATGTTACTAAATCAAAAAGACCTCGTTATAATTCAGAAATTCGACAAAGTCCGAAATAAAACCAGAATTTGTATTGGAGATGCTTTTGAAAGATGGAGACGGCTGAAAACGGAGAAGAATTTGAACACAGACGCCAACGTTGCTAATTTTCTCCTGGACAGGTAAGATTCATCTATGCTTGGCTAACTTGTACTTGATGTCAATGGACATTTCATATATTCATGACAGTCGAACAAAGTTATGCATGTTTGTGCAAAGTAACATAACGTTAGCTCACATGGACGTATGCTCTGTCATTATGCTGAGACGCTGAGGAAAACAACATTAGCACGCCCATTATGGCAATTTGAAACGTAACTGAGACAGTAGCCTAATGTTACCTCAGTAAAAATTCGTCATTTGTTCTTCACGTATATCGTGGACTAAGTTACACATGCTGCAAGTTGACCTGTATGACCATTGCTAATGTAATTTAGTTACTCTAATAATATTTTCTGATGGAACTGAAAACAACCCTGTGATAGCCATTGGTGATATTGAATTTGTCCCCGTTATAATTGCTGTGGCAAATGTTTTGGTTATTTGTTAGCCAACTTATGACAAAAACTTTAGTACTTGTAAATCGATTTTTTTTTTTTTTCGTATTGAAAAATAAGGAATTTTTATTTTGTTGTTTATTTTTGTTTTGTTTTACTATTATCCTTTTATTATCCGTTAGTGATGGTTTGGAAGCACTATAGGTGCAATTCCAAGGAAAAATAACTTTTTCTAATGTCCATAACACTAATGAAAAGCACAGTGTAGCCTATGATGTGAAAAATTTGGGCCATTTGGAACGTTTTGTAGCCTACTTGTTTTTCATGCAAGTTCTACAGCCAAAAATAATAGAATGTCATGTAATCTTTCACATCACATATTTTAGCGTTATGGACGTGTGCTGCAGGGTAAGTAAAAAAATACAGCTGGCCACTTTCACTTATAGCATCAGCTAAATGAATAGCTGTATCTTTGATATTGGTTACACATAGTGACATAGGCTTGTGCTTGTACTTACATTAATGACAGATAAATAACGTTACAAGTTAGACTAATAGTTACCGTTCTGTCTGTCACGTACGAGCATAAATCTTTACGATTATACTGTCACGTACGAGCATAAATCTTTACGATTATACTGTCACATACGAGCATAAATCTTTACGATTATATTTAACTAATGACAATTAGTACATTTTTTAAATACATAATTACTTATCAAAATATCTCTCATGAAGCATAAACAGAATTAACAGAAAAAAAAATTACTGTGTACGTCTGTTCGTCACTTGCCATTGGAAGCTCATTGAAGCAGCCTACGTTTCTGCTGAATCCTGCAGCTCATCTGGCAACCTCGAGTCAGGGGGTAGGGGGAGGGGATACACCGCTCTACAGTATTTTTATAGTGATTGCAGTACCAGTTTAGGCCACAATCCTACATACAGCTCCTTTAATGTGGCTTAATGGTGATATTGGAGGAACAAATTCACTACACCTTATAAGCAGCCCACTATGAACACAATTAATAACACGTTAAGCATTTTCCTAGAAAATAAAACACAGTTATGAAGAAAACGCTAATGCATTAAGACACTGATATTAAATTACCAATGAAGATGTGCAGACAAGCAGGTCAGGCCGAAGGCAACGCGCTTTCAATGTTCAGCGTTTTCCACTTGTAGAAAACCGTTAAACGCATAACTTTATATTGTCCCTCCATTTTGTTTACGTTGCAGTTATAGCAGATGCTAGTGATGACAAGAAAATGTGTGAGAAAATGTAGTTTCTCCCTGGTTGTTGTTTTAGTAGGATTAAGCCACGTAAAGCGTAATGTCCAGCGACACGACCGTAACGCATTGCTTTCAATGAGAAATGAGAAATATTTCATGTCAGACCTCCACTGAGGCAAAGGGCATGAGAATTTTGTCTTCACAAAATCACATATTCGGGTATAATTTTGTCATCATAACAAATGTTGGTATATTTTCAATTTGAACAGCATAGCATAGCTATAAAGTGACTCCTAATCCCAAACAATTTCTCAATATAAAACTATGTAAAACACCTAACAGAGCCAGACAAAAAAGTCAGTAATTTAGATCGTTTTGGCCTTTATTCACATAAAACAGAGTAAAAAGCAAAATGACGGGATTGAGACCACAAGCGGGAACTTGAGCATGTTAGAGCGCTAAACAAGAGGCTATAAGGTTTAGAAATTTAATGTTTAGGTTAAAATATAAATGTACAAATAATAATAGTAATTTAATGAATGAAAATTAATCAATGCCATTTAGGTTGGATCTTGAAGTGAGTCATTCTATTGACGCCAGAGGAAAAAGCACTAGAGGGCGCTTTAGCGTCTGTGTGTATGACGCAAAACACTGGGAATTAAATTTAGCATTTTTACATATTAAATAACAACTTGTATATCATTAATGTTATTTTTAATAAAATATTAATCTTGCATAAAGAAAATTGGCTTGTATCTGCTAATTATATTCATCAATGTTAAAATAAAAAACAAAGAAACCGCATTTTCCATATTTCATTTCTGGTTTAAAAAAGGAAAAACGAATGGACGCAAAAGTACACGGACCGGTGTTATGAAATATTCGGTGTCTGAGATTTTCAGTGACACTGGGCGGAGCTTACATGAATATTCACGAGTTTCCTGTTTTGAGTTAAAGCGCCACTGAAAATGTTAGTGCACGCTCTTCAGCTAAAGGTAATTAGCATATGTTTCAGCGTTAAACGATGTCAAGCTTATATTCTAACTGTTATTGATGCACAAGATTTTATAAGCTATATTGTTTTATGTCGCGTCATGTGTTAGCTATGTTTGATATGAACACAGCCAATGATTCACCAGAGGTGTCGTTAGGATTCGCTAAACGAGCCAATAGCGTTTAATGTAGCCTATTTTTGTTGTTTTTGTATTACCTTGAGTCTTTTAAACATATAGTTTTGAAAGTTTGCCAAAATGTATGGTAGCATAATAATATTAATTGTAAACTCCTGTGGTGAAGGCAGCAGTAAACTTTCCTAGTTTGCAGAACAAATATAGGCTACTTTAAACGCTATTGGCTCGTTTAGCGAATCCTAACGACACCTCTGGTGAATCATTGGCTGTGTTCATATCAAACATAGCTAACACATGACACGACATAACACAATATAGCTTATAAAATCTCGTGCATCAATAACAGTTAGAATATAAGCTTGACATCGTTTAACGCTGAAACATATGCTAATTACCTTTAATGTAAGCCGAAGAGCGTGCACTAACATTTTCAGTGGCGTTTTAACTCAAAACAGGAAACTCGTGAATATTCATGTAAGTTCCGCCCAGTGTCACAGAAAATCTCAGATACCGAATATTTCATAACACCGGTACACGGACCTCATTGGCTCCCCTATCAGCGGGCAGCGGAAGTGTATTTAAACTGGCTGGTTAGATGAAATGGCGTCACGAGTCACCGCCTCTTTCTTCCAGTCCCGTTAGTCAGTATTCTACGGAAGCCCTAAACGGCCATGGATTACAATTTTTTTTCTATCTTGTTTTCTCGTGATCACGACTTATTTTCTCGTGATCTCGAGATAACAAAAGTTGTTTTCTCGTGATCACGACTTATTTTCTCGTGATCTTGAGATAACAAAAGTTGTTTTCTCGTGATCACGACTTATTAAAAGTTATTTTTACAATGATTGATTCTGAAACACTGTACCGGATTCTACTGTTGCTATAGTAACGAACACAACTTGACGCGCATCTGATCGACGGATAAATCATGCGCTCTTATATCTTGTGGATATTTCAGCTAAATGTTTACTTCACTTAATAATAAAGTTTACAATAAATAAATACATATAGGCTATTTAATCACTGTTCAATAAATGTACGCTTAACATATTGTTTGTGTAATTAACATAGCTAATATTCAACAGAGCATCTCAAGCGCAGGCAGAGTGCCTTCAGAAAGATGCTAGATTATTCTATAATTCTAAAACCTTTTAGATTAAACCAACTTTATTTTCCATACTCATTTAATATATATATATATATATATATATATATATATATATATATATAACACACACACACCACGAATAAATAACATCACACATATGACGAATAAAATAACATACCATTATGTAATATATATTACATAATGTGTATGTTATTTTTATTCGTCATGTAGGATAGGCTGTGACGATATGTGCTTTAAACTGTCTTCCTCCTATCTTCCATTAAAAAGGGGTGCAATACTCCAGATTTCCTGTTTGAGAAGCGTGTTTTTGTGTATGTGTTCTACAAAGAAATGTAGAAAATACAATAGGTTACACACTATCACTGAATTAAATGACATAGGCTATAAATCACATTTCTTATCAATATACATTGTGACATATTTAGGTAAACGAACACTGAAACTGCGATGATTAAAATAGCGTCTTAAAGATACACAATGAAGTTCAAACAGAATACTATACAGTGACATCAAAATTAGTTTTAATAAACAATAAGTTTAGTATCACACCGAACTATTGCGGTCGTGAAACTGTGGTGAGTCATGCAACTAGTCAGAACGATAACAGATACACTAATTATAATCAGTCATTTCACAGTAGAGTTAATCGCTTAAGGCACACAATACTGCACAAAATAAAGCGATCAGGAAAACTATCTCTGTCCGAAACTCGTACAATCTGAGCCAATATGAACTAATACAGTAAAGTGGATATTTACAGCGCATCACCAGTTATATTTGGTAATATACTGCCACCTGTTGGCACATTTGTGTAATGTAGAGCAGAGATTAAGTCGTGATCACGAGAAAACAACTTTTGTTATCTCGAGATCACGAGAAAATATTAAGTCGTGATCACGAGAAAACAGCTTTTGTTATCTCGAGATCACGAGAAAATAAGTCGTGATCACGAGAAAACAAGATAAAAAAAAAAGTAATCCATGGCCGTTTAGGGCTTCCGTAGTATTCAGAACGGCACGGTGGTTAATCCTGTCTCTGGCATTGGGTTGATGTTGCCCCTCTGCAGTCTGAGGTTTGGGTGAGACTGATTCAAGCACGGCCAGTACGAGTGATCGCTTTACAGAACAAACGCGGGTTTATCTCCCCAACGTGCATATTGCCTTTAGATAGACTGGACGAGTCCTCAGCTTCTCAGCATGCATTGTCTGCCTGATTGTTCATTCTCTGGAGGTTACACTCATAAGATGCGTTAAGCACAGACTGGTTGCGTGTTTATGGACGTTTAGTTCCGTCGGTGGGCTGCGTGGGACTATCGTCCGGGGACGATGCTGCTTTTACTCTGCTCTTGCTTTTGCTTTTGTTTTGTTATTTTTGGTTTGCTTTCTGTTGTATTACGTTGTTTCGTTCTTGTTTTGTGTGACTTGGTTTTGCCTTGTTTGGTTTATTTGTGTGGTGTGTGTGTGTGTGTGTGTGTGTGCGTGCGTGCGTGCGTGCGTGTGCGCGTGTCGGCGGGACCAATTGCATTATTGTGTAAACCAATGTCATGTTGTTTTTTTTTTTTTTTTGTATTGGTTTATTTAAGGATATGAGTGTTTTCCTTTTGTTGTGTTTATATTAGTGATCGTGAAATCTTGTTTAATGTGAATTTCTACTCCCTTTCCTATTTTTGTTTGTAATTTGTTATTTTTCTACTTCATATTTACTTGGTATTATAATTTCAGTATCTATTAGCTAATTTGTGGATTACTGTCTGAAGGGACAATTTATTTTTATTTGTATTGTCTTTTATGGAGTGACTGTTTATGCCAGTGCTATTGTACTCATTTCGGGTTTAGGGTATAACCTAATTCTGTTCTGTTTTACAGGAGCTGAGTGCCTAAGGCAGGGGTGGATTTCTGGTGGCGGTCCTTCACGAGTGCTGTGTTGTGTGGTGGTGTGTGTGGTGTGTGTGTGTGTGTGTGTGTGTTTGTGAGTGTGTTTATGCACAGGTGTAAGGGAGCAGTGACTTTGCTATGGAGGCCTTGTTGTGCCTTTTATTCCCTGTTGTCACGCCTCGGCTCCTGCACCCTGAAACCCAGACATCCCTGATTATTCAGGTCGCTCTGATTGCATGTGGTTTAAACCAATTTTATATTTCTAGTTTTTTTTTTCCATTCTCCTTAATTGGTTTAGTGATTGATTTTGCTGTGTTTGTGCTTTTGTAAAGTCTCTTATTCTTAATAAAATTTATACTTCATTTTTTTTTTATATCCACGTCTCCGGCTTATTCCCTGTGAGCTAACCTGTGTTGCTTTAAATGAAATTTTTTAGGGTTGTCCCTGGTAAGAGTCCACGGTGGCGTAGTCGCTATTTGTTAATCTTCAATCCCTCTGGGTCCTGCCACATAGTCATCCAATGTTTTACTTCTTTAATACATTCTGTCAGATTGGATAATTTAGAGATTTCATCTGGTTGTGTTGAAATATATAATTGAGTATCATCGGCATAGCAGTGGAAACTAATTCCATGTTTTCTTATAATATTGCCGAGTGGCAGCATGTATATTGAAAATAGCAGAGGGTCTAACACTGATCCTTGCGGCACTCCGTAATTTACTATCGTTATCTTAGATTTTTCCCTGTTTATATAAACAAAATTGTGACGGTCTGATAGGTATGACCTAAACCACCGTAATGCCTGGCCCTGAATACCAGTGTAATTTTGTAGTCGATCTAGGAGTATTTTATGATCTATAGTGTCGAACGCAGCACTGAGATCAAGTAACACTAGTATTGAGACACAGCCCTGGTCAGAAGCTAGAAGTAAGTCGTTTGTAATTTTAACGAGCGCAGTTTCTGTGCTATGATGAGACCTGAATCCTGACTGAAATTTTTCATAGATAGTGTTTTTTTGCAAGAAGGAGCACAATTGGACCGACACCACTTTTTCTAGTATTTTAGACATAAATGGAAGATTTGAGATGGGTCTGTAATTTGCTAATACATTTGGATCTAATTGTGGTTTCTTAATGAGAGGCTAAATAACTGCTAGCTTGAACGGTCGTGGGACGTGACCTAGAGATAAAGACGAGTTGATAATATTGAGAAGAGGCTCTTCTGCTACAGGTAACAGCTCTTTTCAGTAGTTTAGTGGGTATTGGATCTAGTAAACATGTTGTTGGTTTAGACGCAGTGATAAGTTTATTCAGCTCTTCCTGTCCTATAGTTGTAAAGCACTGTAACTGTTCTTGAGGGGCGATAATTGAGGCTGAATCATAAAACTCTGTTAAAGGTTGTACATTTACAATTTTATTTCTGATGCTTTCGATTTTCTAAGTAAATAAATTCATAAAGTCATCACTACTGAACTGTAATGAAATGTTTTGTTCTGGTGATGTCTGTTTATTTGTTAATCTAGCCACTGTACTAAACAAGAACCGTGGATTGTTTTGGTTATTTTCTATGAGTTTGCGGAGATGCTCGGCTCTGGCTGCTTTTAGAGTCTTTCTATAACGGGACGAGCTGCCTTTCCACGCGATTCTGAAGACCTCTAAACGAGTGTCTCCATTTGTGTTCTAGATTACGAGTTTCTCTTTTGATATTGTGAGCAATACTGTTGAACCATGGTACAGTATTTTTCTCTCTAACCTTTTTTAATCTCATCGGTGCAACAGTATCTAATGTACTAGTGAAAATGGTGCACATGCTGCTAGTCACTTTCTCGAGATCATTTGTGTGTTTGGGGTTGATGAGCAGCTGAGACAGATCAGGCAGTTTATTTGTGAATTTATCTATAGTTGTCGGGAGAATTGTTCTGCCTAGTCGATATTGCGGTGCAATTTGACAAATATCATCAGTATGCAGTACGCAAGTTACAAGGTAGTGATCTACCACTTTGCGGTAGAATTTCTATATCGGTAGGATTGATTCCATGTGATATAATTAAATCTAGTGTATGATTAAGACGGTGAGTGGGTCCAGTGATGTTTTGTTTGACCCCAAATGAGTTTAGTTAATCAGTAAACACAGCCCCTAACGTATCATTTGTATCGTCTACATGAATGTTAAAATCTCCAACAATCAGCGCTTTATCGACGTTGACCAATAGATCTGAGAGAAAGTGTGCAAACTCTTTTAGGAAATCAGCACAAGGCCCTGGAGGTCTATAAATGGTAGCCAAAGCAAGAGATAGTAGCGACTTTTTACTTATATCTGAGAGAGTAACATTTAGCATAAGAATTTCAAATGAATTAAACCTATAGTTTGTTTTCTGAGTAACATTAAGATTATCTCTATAGATTGTTGCTACACCACCGCCACGGCCAATCGGATGACATTTGTTTTTATAACAGTAGTCAGGTGGACAAGACTCATTAAGACCGAAATAATCATTTGGTTTAAGCCATGTTTCAGTAAGGCAAATTACATCAAGACTATTATCTGTGATCATTTCATTTATAATAACCACCTTAGGTGTCAGTGATCTAATGTTTAGTAGCCCTAGCTTTAGACATTGTTTCTGTTCAGTAATTTTGCGACTTTCTGGTTTGATCACAATCAGATTTTTTCTAGATCCTTTATTTTTATTGTTAAACCCCACAGTTTCTACAGACTGTACTACACTCACATTTCTGTCGATTAAGTGGGCAGAACACAGACTGTGATTTGAGGTTTGACTTACTAGTCATATGGTGTGAAGCGTCTTGGAGATGTTCTCCGACAGAAGATCCGCTCCGATGCTGCTGGGGTGCAGGCCATCAGCACGGAAGAGCCTAGGACGCTCCCAGAAAAGATTCCAATTATTTACAAAGAGCAGCTTCTGTTCATTACACCAAGACATCAACCATTCATTTAAAGCAAATAATCTACTGAACCTTTCATGTCCTCGTCGGTATGGCAGAAGCGGTCCGGACACGATGATCCTCGTCGTGGGCGATGTGGCTCGTACCGTCTCGATCAGGCTCCTGAAGTCCTGCTTCAGCACCTCCATCTGCCGCAGCCTGGTGTCGTTCACCCCCCGCGTGCAGCACTACAGCTCTGATGTTCTCGTCAGCATTCAGGATCGCGGGAACCTGCGCAGCGACATCGAGAACACGAGCACCAGGAAAACAGTGACTGCGCACCTTACCTTTGGCTGTGGTAGCGTGGACGTGGCGGACGATGTCTCCGATGACCACGGCGTCGTGTTCCGCCTCGTGAAGAGGGGAGAAGCGGTTCCGTGTCGAGACCTCGAAGATCGGGGGCGGCGGAGGAGAGAGGAGAGGTCCTGGTCCGAGGCCTGGCTCGCATCTTCCGCTGCTGAAGAACCCAAGGTCCCTGTGTGTGACGGCGCCGGAGTGAACGAGGGCTGGGATGAACGCGTTCTGGGTGCTCGGGCCCTGTGCAGAGAAACACACGGCGTAGAGGAAGCAGGAGTGTTAATATCTCGCTGCAAACTTACAGAGGATTGATGAGCGTCAGCACGGGATGTTTCCAGCGCTGTCTGCCGCTCGCGTAGCTCGGCCTGCTTCTCGAGAAGGGTCCGGATCTGTCACTCCACGTCCTCCAGTTCCAACTGCACCGCATGCAGCTCAAACGTGTCCTCACCTGCACACAAAGGTAGAGAAGCATCCGATACACTCGCCATTAGACTAGATGAACAATAATATAGTGAGAGAAGAGTACAAACGCTAGAGTGACCACACCGCTATTGCTAACGGACTAAAGCTAATAGCGAATGTTCGGGAAGTCGGATAAAACTAGCGATATCAAGGTAATCCAAGTGTTTTTTATGTAAAATATTGTTGGGGATGTGTTCCCCTGCCGAAAAAGAAAGAGTGATAGGTTATAAGTTTGATTTTAAGAGACAAAAACAAGCAATTAGGAATCAGCTCGACAGAGCTCTAGCTCAAACAGCGCGGCAGCAACAAACAGGAAGTGACGATGTTGAAGATGAGATGTTTTTTACTGGACTATTTACGGGTTGCAACACCAATGGAATTCATGCGAAAAGGAGAAAAGGGGAGGAGAAGCAAAAGGGCCAATGACATATCCTTTATTAACCTCTTTTTCTAAAAGAGCTGAAATCACGTCGGGTTCTAACAGGGCAGATTGTAAATTTTTAGCTACGTAGGAGGTAGTGAGATGGGAAAGGATGCCCTCCCGAAACCCTTGAGACAAACCGGTGATTAAGTAATCGACAAAAGTTGGATCAGGATGAGGAGAGATAGCGAGAAAGAACTGGAACATTAATAGGAGTAGATGGGTGACTGATCAGAATTTTTTTCTGAATTGGGGCCTTCCCTCGGGTAGCAGGCTTGACCCGGCGTGGGCACACAGATTTCGGGTGTGGATCCTTGCAAAAGCTACAGACATGAGCAAATTTGCATTGAGCATATGAACAAACAGATTCATTAAAATTATTGCACAGAGAAATGCCATTAAATTCTACAATAGGACGACCTCTGCTGTCGAGAAGAGTTCTTACATTTCCAGCACCTTGGACAGCGGGTGGGACTTGGCTAGCAAATGCTTTAGGGCAGAATGAAGCCGAATGTCCGTGGGAGCTACAAACAGCACAAGCCAAAATCTTTTGACCGCCAAAATGATGAATGAGCAGTTCGGTGTCCGTAACTGACCAGTTTAATCTTGTATTGAACAGAGGGATGAAGGAGGCAGATTTTGCTGAAAAGGATTTATGGTATTCATAGAATAATGTGCCCCCGTATCTTTGGTTAAAGTCTGCCATCATTGTAAGGTAAAGATCTAACTCTTCCCTGCGATCAGGAAAAACTTGACACAAAATGTCTCTGTAGAAGCTAAAGGCAATCACGAATTCGGCGAATGAAAGGTTTTGTTGCAATCTGGGATCAGATGTTTTGAGGAACACTGCCACGTCACCACAGTCAACTGTTTGTCTATCGACTGCAGGCGAAGGAAGCAGTAAAGTAGCCAGGTTGATGTCCTTACCTTGGATTATGTTTGTTCTCAGTTGAGGAGACACCGTAACTGCAGCAGGAGAAACAAAATGCCTACCGAACTCTTGAGTGAAGTTTGACGTGGCAGTTGGAGCAGAATTGTCTTGAAATGGAGTCTGGATCGAGTGATGGGAAGCTGGCAGGTCAGAAGTCGAAGGCACACACGAGGGAAAACTTGATCCGACGAGAGGATGAAAACTAGGTGGAATAGGAAGAGAGTTCATAGAAATATTAGAAGGGAGGCTAGAATAAGCAAAGGCTTTTTTGAATTTCGACATCTTCGATTCTAGACATTTGACAGTCTCAGAAAGGATTTGAACAACCTGCATGTGCTGGTTATTAGCATGAACAGGTTCAGTGAAAGACAGTGGCGATGACATACGTGCAGGCAGCGTAGGTTTTTTCGCTGGATGAGGAGAAGACAACTTGGCAGATCTCTTCCTGCCAGCTTGTTTAGTCTGGCCAGACGGTGCAGAAGTAGATGGAACAGTATCATCAGTAGAAGAAGGACTACCCAAGGCGTTATGGGCCAGGAGAAGCAGATCCTCTCTAGATAATCCATGGCTGATAGGAATGCCAGTGGCCTCGAGGGTGCTGATGATTTTGTCTGAAGACCACTGAACCCATAATGAGTCGCGGCACTGAATACGCATACTGCGACGCACAGGAAGTGGAGATGGAGGGACAAAATCTTCATCTGAATCAGAATAATCACAAACGGTATGTTTGATCGATGACATATTGGTTGCAACTGAGCGCTATCTGGAGATTGGCATCAGCATCTGCAAACTCAGATAAGTCTAAGTACCGATGCTTTATACCCAAGTGTTCGATAATGATTGGTTAGGTGTGATCTAATGGATGACGTAACATTAGAGTCTTCCCGGCAGAACTTATGCTAGAGCTTTCATTTCCTATGCCTTCCCTATTGTATTTATGGAAAAAACGCAACTGGCGCTGCATTCATTCTGTAAGTAGAATAGGGAACGCGTGGGACATTTTATATGACAGTGGACTAATCCTTTAACTCTGGCGTTGTGTGCTAGATTGCAGTAGACAGGATGAGCAGTTCTCCCTCATCTTCACCATCGCATCCTTCATGATCAACTTCCTCACGCTGCCAAACGGCTTCCTGTTTGACCACTTCGGGACCACTGTTGCCAGGCTGCTGGGAATGTGAGTGTATCCGTATGTGTTCCCACTGTCTGCTTGTTTAGGCTTTCAAAGCAATTAGGAGAGAAGTGAATAAGAGAGGGAGATGAAGGGAGGAGGGGGATTTGGCAGGACACAAGGGATCTGTGGCGCACTGAGAAATGTGGATGCTTTCAGTCTTCAGAGAGATGAACGACCTGATGAAATATAGTGACCAGTAAACCAGTGTGGACACGAGTCCAGTCACACCTATAAATGTCTGAACGTCACTGCGGTAGATAACAGAATATAAAAACATTTGCTGCTCAAGAAACATTTATTATTATTATTATCAATGTTGAAAACAGTTGTGTACAAAATGTTTTCAGGATTATTTGATGAATAGAAAGTTCAAAAGAACAGCATTTATCTGAAATATAAAGCTTCTGCAACATTATGAAAGTCTATACTGTCACTTTTGATCAATTTAATAAAAGTATTAATTTCTTTAATTTCTTTCCAAAAAAAAACAAAACACTTACTGCACCCAAACTTTTGAACGATAGTGATAATGATACTTTCTATTTCAGATAAATATTCATCAGATAATCCTAGAAAAATATTGTACACAACTGATTTCAACACTAATGATAATCATAAATGTTTCTTGAGCAGCAAATCATCATATTAGAATGATTTCTGAAGGATCATGTGACACTGAAGACTGGAGGTATAAATTGTATTTTAAAATATATTCAAATAGACAACAGTTATTTTAAATTGTAAAAATATTTCACAGTATAACTATATATGTATATGTTTTTGCTGTATTTTAGATCAAATAAATTAAGCTTCGGTGAGCAGAAGAGACTTCTTTTAAAAACATTAAAAAATCTTATATATATTAATAAATCTTAAAATGAGTGTATAAAATATAGATTAAATATATCATTTTAATGTTTTTGTCTCTCCAAGGCTGCATTTCTTTGATCAGAAATACAGTAAAACAGTGAAATATTATTCTAATATTATCTGTTTTCTATGTGAATATATAGTAAAGTGTAATTTATTCCTGTGATCAAAGCTGAATTTTCAGCATCATTACTCCAGTTTTCAGTGTCACATGATCCTTCAGAAATCATTCTGATATGATGATTTGATGCTCAAGAAACATTTATGATTATTATCAATGTTGAAAAGAGTTCAGATTTCTGTGGAAACCATCATACATTTTATTTTTCAGGATTTTTTCATGAATAGAACAGCGTTTATTTAAAATAGAATTGTAAAAGTCTTCACTGTCATTTTTGATCAATTTATTGGACACTTTTATCCTTGCCAAATAAAACATTTATGCCTGGTTTAGTCTAATCCCAGTCTAAAATTCATGTTTGAGCTGTTTTAACTGAAAGCAGCATATCTTAAAATATGTCAGAGCCAATGTTTTGTCAGTTTTTCTAAGGCACGTTTATAAAAGATACTTAAAGAGCTACTTAGTCCTTAAGCCCTGCCTGTGAAACTAGGCCTTAGTGTCTTGAAAAAACAGAACTGACCCCAAGCTCATCACTTGTATATGTGTGTCTGAAGTGTCCAAATATTTTTGTAGTCACTTCCTATCTCAGCCTGTAATAACATGATTCACACACAGAGCACAGAAGACATCTATCTGACAAACTCTCATATTCTCTCTTTGCTTTACAGATCGGTTTACACTGCAGGAATGTTGTTAATAGCCTTTTCCACTCCGGGTAAACAGCGTTTTTATATTCACTCGACCTTTAGTATATTGATGAAGTTGAGTGTGTTTGTTTAAGCACTTTTCCCTCCTGCAGCAAGCTCCATCCTGCTCTTCCCGGCTCTATCCTTCATCGCTGTGGGAGGAATTCTGTTCCTGGTCACCAACATGCAGGTACTGGACATTCAGAGCCCTTTCTGATGGCTAATATCAAATGTGTGAGCTGCTTCGGTGCATGTGATTTAACCGTGTCTCATGTGAAATGACTGTCAGGTTTGGAGGTTGCTGGTTTGTTTAATAGAGTACAATCTCTTCGCAAAGCCGGGTCTGAGTGGATTGGGGAAGGACTTTGGTGTTGTGGATGCTGGAGTCCATCCATCTAGAGCACATTCATCTCTTTTATTTCAAAAGAGCATGAAATAATAAAGTCAGCGTTGTTCCTATAGCGCTTTATACAGTACAGATTGTTTCAAAGCCACTTTACAGCAAGGCTGTAACCATGCCGTAACCAGAATGACATGGCATGGTTGAAGAAATTAAATAAAGTATTTAAAGGGATTTAAGGGAATAAAGAAGAAATAAGAATGGTAAAAGAAGTTATAGGTCTAATTATAGCCTGAATTTGTGAAGTAGTCCATTTAAACGGTTTGCAAATAATATTTTATTTAAAAATATGCACACATTCACTCTTGTTTGTCTGTCTAATATGTTAAAAATCTAAAAAAAACATCTCATCACATTTAGTTATGAATAACATTATTTAAATGACATGTTTGCATATGTTACTGTGGGTCTTTAAACATATCCATCATAAAACAGTTGTCAAATATTAAATGTTTAGCTACTTATATCTTTCGAACGCACAATTTCACTGTAAAAACTAAAAGCGTCTCGTTTGAATTCACACTCGTCTTCAGTGAATAAAATAATCAAGAAGAATCAATGATGCAAAGTTTATCAAATACGAGACAAATTCAAATTCTGCTGTAAAACAGCTTTTAAAAGATAATGTCATTATCATTAAGGTTTTCTTTTGTTTTGTGTAAGTGAATTCAGATCAAGAATATCACTGAATATTAAGTGTCTGTTTCATGTTTTCAATTATACATTTCCCTTTCACACAAACTATAAACACATATATAATGTGTATTGCTGGAACTGTCTCCAGGTGGGGAATCTGTTCGGCGCTCACCGCTCCACCATAATCACTCTGTATAATGGAGCCTTCGACTCTTCCTCTGCGGTTTTCCTCGTCATCAAGGTACAGGCAAACAAACAAAACCCCTCACATCAAATAATAATGTAAAGTGATTGTTAGAAAGATCACATCTGTCTTTCAGCTGCTGTTTGAGGATGGCGTGCCTCTGCGAGTGTCTTTCCTCTTCCTGGCCTCCTGCAGCGTCATTCATCTGTTCCGCACGTTTGTGCTGATGCCTCGTACTCACATCCCGTATCCACTGCCGGAGAACTACAGCTACGGGTAAACAACACCTTCAGACACAGGCTCAAATCCACAACTGCAGCTACATGTCAAACTGTTCCACTTTTATATCTTTATATTAGCTGTAAATCATACAAGAGCTTCTCCTGCAGGAAAACAAGCACCAGATGTTTCATATTATCTACTCAGTTTTCATTGGGAATTTTTTCTCAGAATACTAGTACTTGTTCTGCACAGATTATGCTGTCGATTCAGTGTATGATTCCTCCCACAATGCTTTACCTGTGACTGTTTCTTGTTTACATCAACAGGGTGAACTGTGGAGTAACTCGGGACGTTGCAAAGACTGAAAATAACATCCAGACTTCTGAGTCAGAGAAGGAAATGCCATTTAAATTTAAATTTCAATTGAAATTGAAATTGAAAATATTTAAAGAGACTTCTGTCCCAGACCAAAACACAGTCACAACAGGTAGGCAAGTGTTCAGCACTACACTCAGCTGGTTTGTAGTACATATGTCATTTCTGCTATAAAGATCACCCAGCCAATATTAGCACAAATCAATGTACATAAAAACTACAATGTAACATAATTAAAAATGTCTGTAATTGTTACAGTCAAAACCTGTTAAATCACTCATGTGATTTATAGTGAAAAGACATTCCCAGAAGTGCCTGTGGGACACATCATATATGAATGATTATATTTTAGGTAATTTTGTTTCTGAACTCTGGTTCATCATGTGCTTTTTTTGGTTTTTACCATCTGTATTATCATGGTGGTTATCAGTACATTTTAATGTTAAAAGCAGATTTTGGTATTCATCCAAGAAGAATGGTATATTAGCGATATATATGATTACATGTTATAAATATAGCTGCAAGCAGCGATACGGGGTCGCACCCTGAAGCACCACACACACACATCACACTGAACACTCAAAGGGTCCTATCACACACCTGGCGCAATGCAGCACGATGCAAGTGTTTTTTGCTAGTTTCAGCCCGACACAGTTATCATTTTCACGTGCTGCACCATGTTGTTTAAATAGCAAATGCATTTGCGTCTATCTGTTCGTCCATGGGTGTGCTGGTCTGAAAACGAGGTGTGTTCAGGTGCATTGTTGGTGTGTTGCTATTTTGAGGAACTGAAAACGACTGCACCAGAGACTCTGATGAGATGAGACTCTGGTTGGTTTATTGCACATTACGAGAATAGGTACAACCCTTTTAGAGCATGTGCTGGGTGCGCTGAACATTTTTTCTCCAACGTTAAACTAGCAAAAGTGTATTTGGACACGCCCTAAGTGCACCTGCGCCGTGCGCTTTAGACCATGAGCTTAG
The DNA here is from genome assembly GCA_028476615.1 of Culter alburnus. Taxonomy (NCBI): domain Eukaryota; kingdom Metazoa; phylum Chordata; class Actinopteri; order Cypriniformes; family Xenocyprididae; genus Culter; species Culter alburnus. Next base: position 159,930 of record JAOTNS010001201.1, on the reverse strand, counting down.
ATTGGTAAAATAGGGCCCAAAGACTCTACAATGTGAATCTCAAAAGCACAAAACACTATTAAGATTTTGTATATAATTGTGTCAGGATTCACTAGAAATAACAGGACCCAAGCGTAGAGATGAGTGATGAATGGTGACTTATTTACAATAAAGAGAACAGCGTGCTGAACAATCCACACACAGTCCCACAACTGATGTCTAGACAGGAGATTTAGCAGTAGTCACTGGAGTATCAGGCAGGACAGGACACAAACACACACACACACACACACACACACACACACACACACACAGAGAAAACACAAACACAACAGGGGAGAAACAAGACACAAGTTCAAAACCACCCTAACATTAGTATAGGCTATTGTTTGGGAGGGCAGAGCCCTGACATGATTACACCGCATGTTATGGCAAGGCAAGGCAAGGCAATTTTATTTGTATAGCACATTTCATACACAATGGTAATTCAAAGTGCTTTACATAAAGAAGAATAATACAAATAGAACATAAGAAATAGAAATAACAGTAAAAACAGATAATTTTGTTATCTGGATGGAAGAGCTAGGAAGTTTCATGTTTTTTTTTTTTTTTTGTTGTTGTTGTTGTCCGTCAGAATGGATCTAAACGGATCTATCCATCAGAGCGGATCTAACTGGATCTTCTTTCTTCCTAATTCTCCCAGCTCTTTCAACCAGACAGCAATATTTAAGATGCATTAAAAGTCAGGAATAACAAGATGATACATAAAAGATATAAAATGCATTAAAAATGAAATAAAAACAGGAAAGGAATTAAAAGAATAAAAAGATAATACGTATAAAGTAAAAAATGCAAACAGTTCGGATATAGCACAGTGCTCAATCAGAAAATGCATAGATAAAAAGATGTGTTTTGAGTCTGGATCTGAATGTGGCTACTGTTGGAGCACATCTGATCTCTTCTGGAAGCTGGTTCCAGCTGCGGCTGGCGTAACAGCTAAAAGCAGACTCTCCTTGCTTTGAGTGAACCCTTGGTATTTCTAAGTGACTTGATCCTGATGATCTGAGTGATCTGTTAGGTTTATATTCTATGAGCATATCTGCAATGTATTGAGGTCCTAGGCCATTGAGTGATTTATAAACAAGTAACAGTACTTTAAAATCAATTCTAAAGGCAACTGGAAGCCAGTACAAGGACCTGAGGACTGGTGTGATGTGTTCATGTTTTCGGGTTCTGCTCAGAATCCTGGCAGCAGTGTTCTGTACGAGCTGCAGCTGTCTTATGGTCTTTTTGGGAAGACCAGTGAGGAGCCCATTACAATAATCCACCCTGCTGGTGATGAAAGCATGAACAAGTTTCTCTAAGTCTTGACTGGAGACAAAGCACCTAATTCTTGCAATATTTTTAAGATGATAATATGCTGATTTAGTTACTGTCTTTACATGGCTACTGAAACTCAGGTCTGACTCCAAAATCACACCAAGATTCCTGACTTGATTTTTAGCTGTTTGACCCCTAGAGTGAAAGTATGTGTTCACTTTGAGAACTTCATCTTTGTTTCCAAACGCAATGACTTCAGTTTTCTCTTTTTTAACTGAAGGAAGTATTGGCACATTCAACTGTTAATTTCATCAATGCATTGGGACAGGGAGTCAATGGGGCAGTAGTCGTTAGGTGATAGGGCTAGGTAAATCTGGGTGTCATCTGCATAGCTGTGATATGCAATTTGGTTCTTTCTCATTATTTGGCTCAGTGGCAGCATATATAGGTTGAACAGGAGGGGCACAAGTATTGAACCTTGAGGGACTCCGCATGTCATGGATGTCCACTCAGACTTATGGTCACCGATACTCACATAATAACCTCTCCCTTCTAAGTATGACTTGAACCATTTAAGGACTATCCCAGAAAGCCCAACCCAGTTTTCCAGCCTGTCAAGAAGAATGTTGTGATCAACAGTGTCAAACACAGCACTGAGATCGAGTAGAACCAGCACTGATAATTTACCTGAATCTGTGTTTAGGCGAATATCATTTAATATCTTTATGAGTGCTGTCTCTGTGCTGTGATGCGGTTGGAAACCAGACTGAAAGTTGTCAAAGTATCCATTCAAGCTTAAGAATTTGTTCAGCTGATTGAAAACAACTTTTTCAATGATCTTGCCTATGAAAGGAAGATTTGAGATTGGTCTGTAGTTGCTCAATATGGTGTTATCCAGATTGCTCTTTTTCAGGAGGGGCTTGACAACTGCAGTTTTCAGGGATTTTGGAAAAGTCCCCGAAAGAAGTGAGGCATTTACCACTTCTAGGAGATCTGCTTCTAAACAGTTAAAAACGCCTTTGAAAAAAGATGTGGGAAGTGTGTCAAGGGCGCAGGTTGATGATTTAAGGTGCTGTACTGTTTCTTCCAAAATTATACCATCAATTGCTTTGAAAACAGACATAATAGCTACTTTCTGAGGTTGTGATCTGATCTGTTTTTCTCCAGTGCAGCTCAAGGATGTGCTGATTGCCTTTCTGATATTATTAATTTTCTCAGAGAAGAAGGAAGTAAACTCACAGCATTTGCTGTCTGAGAGCATTTCACTGGGAATCTGACTTGGGGGGTTTGTTAGTCTCTCTACAGTAGCAAAAAGAGTGCGGGTGTTGTTTAAGTTTCTGTTTATAATATTTGAGAAGAAGGTCTGTCTAGCTTTGCCTAGTTCCACATTGAAAGTATGAAGGATATCTTTATAGATGTTATAGTGGATTTTGAGTTTTGTCTTTCGCCACATGCGCTCAGCTTTTCTGCATTGTCTTTTCATATTTTGCACTGCTGTTGAGTTTCTCCACGGTGCTTTCTGTCTGCCACTCTTCTTCCTGACTTTCACAGGAGCAATGCTATCAATAACATTCTGTACTTTTGAGTTAAAAGAATCAAGGAGAAAATCAACAGAGTCTGCAGATATGCTTGGTGTTAAAGATATAGCCTTCATAAACAGTGCACTAGTATTCTCATTTAAGCATCGCTTTTTGACCGAGATAGATCTAGATTCAACAGTCGGAGAGATCAGTATATCAAAGAAAATACAGAAATGATCAGATAGCACTACATCCTTAATGACAATGGATGAAATGTTTAGACCCTTACTAATAATTAAATCTAGAGTGTGTCCACGATTGTGTGTGGGTCCATGTACATGCTGAGTCAGATCAAAAGTATTCAAAACTGTTAGGATTTCTTTTGCATTTTCTATGTGGATGTTAAAGTCCCAAGTAATAGCAAAACAGTCAAACTCTGAGGAAATTGCTGATAACAGTTCTGTAAAGTCCTCCATAAAGGCTGGAGAGTATTTTGGAGGCCTGTAAATAAACCCTAACCCATATGTAGAATGCGAGGAGCACCTTTTAACACAATACCCAGATATTCAAAAGACAAGTAATCACCAAATGACACTTGCTTGCATTGATAGACATCTTTAAATAGGCAAGGCAAGGCAAGGCAATTTTATTTGTATAGCACATTTCATACACAATGGTAATTCAAAGTGCTTTACATAAAAAAGAATAATAAAAATAGAACATAAGGAATAGAAATAACAGTAAAAATAGAGAATTTTGCTATCTGGATGGAAGAGCTAGGAAGTCTCAGGGAGTTTGTTGTTGTTGTTGTTGTCCATCAGAGTGGATCTAACCGGATCTATCCATCAGAGCAGATCAGAATGGATCTTCCTCACACGACAGGACTGCTACCTGTTAAGGCACTTCAAACTGATAAACACAGTTTCAATCTCCCCTTTTGCCAAGACACCTCAAACTGCACCACACAGCCCTAATCCCCCTTCCGGAGATATCTTATCTATGCAACGCAGTTCAAATTTCCCCTTTGGAAAGTGTCCTGACTGTAATCCAGAGATATCTTAACCATGCACTACAGCTTAAATTTCCCCATGGTTTGTCCCCTTATCCAAATTTACTAAATTTTAACCTAATCACTTTCTTCCTAATTCTCCCAGCTCTTTCAAACAGACAGCAATATTTAAAATGCATTAAAAGTCAGAATAACAAGATGATACATAAAAGATATAAAATACATTAAAAATGAAATAAAAACAGGAAAAGGAATTAAAAGAATAAAAAGATAATATGTATAAAATAAAGTGCAAACAGTTCGGACATAGCACAGTGCTCAATCAGCAAATGCATAGATAAAAAGATGTGTTTTGAGTCTGGATTTGAATGTGGCTACTGTTGGAGCCACCTGATCTCTTCTGGAAGCTGGTTCCAGCTGCGGCTGGCGTAACAGCTAAAAGCAGACTCTCCTTGCTTTGAGTGAACCCTTGGTATTTCTAAATGATTTGATCCTGATGATCTGAGTGATCTGTTAGGTTTATATTCTATGAGCATATCTGCAATGTATTGAGGTCCTAGACCATTGAGTGATTTATAAACAAGTAACAGTACTTTAAAATCAATTCTAAATGCAACTGGAAGCCAGTGCAAGGACCTGAGGACTGGTGTGATGTGTTCATATTTTCGGGTTCTGCTCAGAATCCTGGCAGCAGCATTCTGTACGAGCTGCAGCTGTCTTATGGTCTTTTTGGGAAGACCAGTGAGGAGCCCATTACAATAATCCACCGGCTGGTGATGAAAGCATGAACAAGTTTCTCTAAGTCTTGACTGGAGACAAAGCATCTAATTCTTGCAATATTTTTGAGATGATAATATGCTGATTTAGTTATTGTCTTTACATGACTACTGAAACTCAGGTCTGACTCCAAAATCACACCAAGATTCCTGACTTGATTTTTAGTTGTTTGACCCCTAGAGTGAAGGTACATGTTCACTTTGAGAACTTCATCTTTGTTTCCAAACGCAATGATTTCAGTTTGTCTTTGTTTAACTGAAGGAAGTTTAGACACATCCAATTTTTAATTTCATCAATGCATTGGCACAGGGAGTCAATGGGCTGTAGTCGTTAGGTGATAGGGCTAGGTAAATCTGGGTGTCATCTGCATAGCTGTGATATGCAATTTGGTTCTTTTGTCATATTTGGCTCAGTGGCAGCATATATAGGTTGAACAGGAGGGGTGCAAGAATTGAACCTTGAGGGACTCCGCATGTCATGGATGTCCACTCAGACTTATGGTCACCGATACTCACATAATAACCTCTCCCTTCTAAGTATGACCTGAACCATTTAAGGACTATCCCAGAAAGCCCAACCCAGTTTTCCAGCCTGTCAAGAAGAATGTTGTGATCGACAGTGTCAAACGCAGCACTGAGATCGAGTAGAACCAGCACTGATAATTTACCTGATCTGTGTTAAGGCGAATATCATTTATTATCTTATGAGTGCTGTCTCTGTGCTGTGATGCGGTCGGAAACCAGATTGAAAGTTGTCAAAGTATCCATTCAAGCTTAAGAACTTGTTCAGCTGATTGAAAACAACTTTTTCAATGATCTTGCCTATGAAAGGAAGATTTGAGATTGGCCTGTAGTTGCTTAATATGGTGTTATCCAGATTGCTCTTTTTCAGGAGGGGCTTGACAACTGCAGTTTTCAGGGATTTGGAAAAGTCCCAGAGAGAAGTGAGGCATTTACCACTTCTAGGAGATCTGCTTCTAAACAGTTAAACACTTTGAAAAAAGATGTGGGAAGTGTGTCAAGGGCGCAGGTTGATGTTTTAAGGTGCTGTACTGTTTCTTCCAAAATTTTACCATCAATTGCTTCGAAAACAGACATAATAGCTGCTTTTGATGTTGTGATCTGATCTGTTTTACCCCAGTGCAGCTCAAGGATGTGCTGATCGCCTTTCTGATATTATTAATTTTCTCAGAGAAGAAGGAAGCAAACTCACAGCATTTGCTGTCTGAGAGCATTTCACTGGGAATCTGACTTGGGGGTTTGTTAGTCTCTCTACAGTAGCAAAAAGAGTGCGGGTGTTGTTTAAGTTTTTGTTTATAATATTTGAGAAGAAGGTCTGTCTAGCTTTGCCTAATCACATTGAAAGCATGAAGAATATCTTTATAGATGTTATAATGGATTTCAAGTTTTGTCTTTGCGCTCAGCTTTTCTGCATTGTCTTTTCATATTTTGCACTGCTGTTGAGTTTCTCCATGGTGCTTTTTGTCTGCCACTTTTCTTCCTGACTTTCACAGGAGCAATGTTATCAATAACATTCTGTACTTTTGAGTTAAAAGAATCAAGGAGAAAATCAACAGAGTCTGCAGATATGCTTGGTGTTAAAGATATAGCCTTCATAAATAGTGCACTAGTATTCTCATTTAAGCATCGCTTTTTGACCGAGATAGATCTAGCTTCAACAGTCGGAGAGATCAATAAATCAAAGAAAATACAGAAATGATCAGATAGCGCTACATCCTTAATGACAATGGATGAAATGTTTAGACCCTTACTAATAATTAAATCTAGAGTGTGTCCACGATTGTGTGTAGGTCCATGTACATGTTGAGTCAGATCAAAAGTATTCAAAACAGTTATGATTTCTTTTGCCATATTGGATTCTGCATTTTCTATGTGGATGTTAAAGTCCCCAGTAATAGCAAAACAGTCAAACTCAGAGGAAATTGCTGATAACAGTTCTGTAAAGTCCTCCACAAAGGCTGGAGAGTATTTTGGAGGCCTGTAGATAACTATAAGTAGAATGCGAGGAGCACCTTTTAACACAATACCCAAGTATTCGAAAGACAAGTAATCACCAAATGACACTTGCTTGCATTGATAGACATCTTTAAATAGAGCAGCAACACCTCCACCTCTCCTAACAGCTCTGCAGACACTCATAAAAGTAAAGTTAGGAGGGGCTGTTTCATTCAGGATTGTTGCACTGCAGCTGTCTTCAAGCCATATTTCATTTAGAAGCATAAAATCTAGGTTGTTTGTGGTTATTAAGTCATTGACTAGAAATGATTTATTTTTAAGTGAGCGGATGTTTAAAAGTGCTAACTTAACAGTCTTACTTTCTGTCTCTACAGTAATCTTAGTTTGACGTGTAATAGGTAGCAGATTAAATGGGTTTGCCAAACGGTTTGAGAAGGCCTTAGGCTTTCTATAACGTAATAAAACAGAAATAGAGAAAGCTACAGGCACACTGGGTTCCCACTTGTTCTGTAAACATTTGATAAAGTCACTGTTATCATAGCGGGGTCCCGACACACATCACTGAGAGCTGTTATCAATTGTTTTTGGTTCACCTAGAGCAGATGGAGGAGGGTGAGGGCCCTGGCGTTGTGGCAGAGGCCGAAGAGCTCTCGCAGGAGGAGGGGGAGGCCGAGCTGGGCCCACAGGTTTTGGTGGTTGCGGGGCAACTTATTATATTTAATAAGTTCAGATTAGATCATGTTCAGAAAGAAGCAGTGTCTGGAACGGAAGCAGCTTTTGAGCTATTTCCGGCCACAGCACCTCCTGTGGTTTGGGCATGTCCCGTACGGAGTCAAAAAAACTGGTTTTCATTTAGCTCACAGGACTCGACATCAACACTTGTCCGGGACAAGTGGATTTTTGGAAAATTTTCTTTCACTTGCCCGACCGGACAAGTAGCCTGATTAAAACGTCAATAACAAATAAAATAAAATAAAATAAAATAAAATAAAATAAAAAAATAAAATAAAATAAAATAAAATAAAATAAAATAAAATAAAAAATAAAAAAATAAAAAGAAAAATTTAATAGGGAATAAAGTAGATGATACTGATAATAATAATAGGCTATATAAATAATGTACTGGGTAACAAGGGGGCGCTGTGAGGCTCGCGATGAGGAGAAATGGAAACAAATTATGAAGTCGACTGAATGAATCATCTGATGTGCCTTGATCATTTCAATGCTGTTAATCATTGTCAAAATCTTCAGCATGAGATAGTCCAAGATGGACTGAAACATTTGCTTTGTTCTTTGTTTTGTTCTGTTTGTTCAGTCATTTTTGTTGCACTTTGATATATATATATTAGAGTAAATCTTCAGTAAAATTCTCGCTCAAAGGACCTTGAACTTTGCATCTGTTTGGTGTGTGGATTCTTTTTCTACTTATTTCAGATCCTCAGCTGGCCACATTATTGTCCTGAATCTTCATCTACTCTGTGTTCTGATGATGTTTCATTCCCCTATACTTCTCAGACTCGATTGTGAAGTATATGGTGTGAAGTGTATTAACACTATGGATTTGTGTTTTTGTCAGAGCGTAGTTTCAAGAGCTGTCTCCTGTCCTGGTTCTTCTTGTGGCATCTGCTGTGGCTTTCTGTGATGCAGCTGAGACACTACCTGTTCATCGGACCTTAAACCCGATGCTGAATCATCTGTCCGGTGGAGACCCAGGCCTCGGTACACACACTCATACTGTTTTATCCTCATGTCCAGCTATTTATGTGCAGGTGAATCCCTGCCTTTGAGTAGTTTGTGTAGATATAGACATGCCAACAGGCTGCGTCATGTGTGCGTCGTGAGCTTGAACTCTGTCTTCTTGTTTTTGCTCACAGTCAGCAGATATACAAATGCGTTTGCGTTCACCCAGCTGTGTGGGATCCTGTGTGCACCCTGGAACGGCCTCATCATGGACCGCCACAAGAGAAAGCAGCGGGAACCAGGTCAACACACACTTCCTCTGTCATTTTCTTCTTAGTATTCAGTGTACATGTGAAAACATGTGATTGTAGGAAATGCACTCTCTTGTCTAAAAAGACCATTTATTAAATTAAAGTTCTGAAACAAACTTCTGATGTCAGCAAGACACATTTAAGGGATAGTTCACCCAAAAATGAACATGAACAAAAAACAAAACATATATGCATTTTGCAGAAGAACATTGTTTTGGTTGTGCTTCAGCTCTGCATGACTGTGTGGATTAATAAAAACACAATCTCCACATCACTTTTAAATTAACATGTCAAACACACTGAGAGAGATCATGACAGAAATATAGTCAAACTCTGCTTCTCTTTAACATCTCATCTTGTGAACACGACCCTCAAACCACAGCCTGTTCTCTTCCCTTTCTCTGCTGTGCAGGTCAAAGTGAGCGAGAAGCAGACCTGAAGGCGGCGATATTGTCTCTGTCACTGACGGCGCTGCAGTGTGTGCTGTTCTCAGTGTGTGCCGCCACCCCCATCCTTCCTCTGCAGTACCTCACATTCATCCTCCAAGTGCTCAACAGATCCTTCCTCTACGGAGGAAACGCGGCCTTCATCAGTGTGGCGTGAGTCACCGCAGGACATTTCAGACAAACATGATCATTTAATCACCCTCATGGCCTTCCAGACCTGTATGACATATCATTTACAATTAACAATTATATATGAAAAATTATTATAGTTAAAATTTATATTAAATGTAATTTAATGCAATTAAATGCAATTTTTTGACTAAAGGTTATTAAATGTACTTTAAGGTAAAACTTTTAATTTTTGACATTATTACAAAGTGCACTTTTTAAAAATGTGTTCAGAAACTGCCCTGAAAGTGTGCTCTCTTTAAGAACGCATGCATTGCTTTTTATTTCATTAATGTCATATTATCTGCACATTCAGTTTTTTAAAAATATACTTTTCAGATTTGAAGTACACTACAAGTGCACATTCTGTGTAATTAAGCACACTTCTATGCATCCATAAGTAAAAGAACAGAGAGTTGGTATTGGTTGTTTATGTGAACATGAATGTTTTGCAGGTTTCCGTCGGAACACTTTGGAAAGCTGTTTGGAACGGTGATGGCTCTGTCAGCCGTGATCTCGCTGCTCCAGTATCCCTGCTTCGCCCTCATTAAAGGACCGCTGGCTGGAGACCCTCTTTACGTAAGCTTCTGAATACTTTCAGTGCGTCTCACCCACAGGTGCCGTCATGTTCACATCATCTCACGCAGGGCATGACATTAAGCCTTGTCGAGGAAAAAATAGGAAAATATCATTTATTCTGAAGCAGTGTTCTATCAGCTTCGACATATTTAAATCTGCATATTTACCCTGACAGAATTTTAGAATTTGACAGTATTAAATGTGCTTCATCTTTCATTTTAAATTCTTAAATTTGATCAATAAATTCAATTAGAACTATAATGGTTCATTAAAGTCATGTCGAAGAGATTTTTTTTGTATGTATTTACGAGTTGAATGCATATGAAAGCCACCACAAAGTCGTACATACCAGTGGGAACTAAACGGCTGTTACCAATCAGATTAAATCATTTACATTGAAAAATTACAACTGCATTAAATAATGAGATTGTTTTAAACATTTTTTGAAAATACAAATATGAAATGGTGGGGGAAAAATGATAAACATGAAACTAAACTGCCAGTAGGTGGTGCAAGTGACCTTCTTAATGAGTCACTGAGTCATTCATTCAAACGATTCGTTCAAATGGCTGATTCATTCAAGAATGACACAATTGTTTATGAATGGGTCATTGAATCTTTGACTCAATCGATTTGTTCAAAACGCTGAATCATTCAGTAATAACACACGGTTGAGTGTTTCTGTGAGATTACGCTACGGTTCTCCTGCAATCTTTGTTTGGAACTATTTTCTCTGCTGAAATGGAACAAAAAAAGTCAACATTGCATCTAAAATCTAATATTAACTACTTGTTTATTGAACTGTCGTATGAAATCAGTGTCACGTTTTCGATCGTGATGGTATTCAGGAAGTCGTGTGATGCAGCTTAACTGTATCATATGTTATAAATATAAAAACTGCACATTTTGAATTTTTACCGCAGTATGTTAACTGAGTTTGTTTGTGTGTTTCGATTCCTCCTCGAGAGCGCGAGCCTCAACAGCGCCACCTTGTTACCATCAGTACATTATACATTATATATTATTATTCACTATCGATCGCCACTTACACTACATGTAATAAAATCAGAATCATTCTCGTGTTTTGGTGATAACCTAGTTATTTTTTTGTTATTGACGTTTTAATCAGGCTACTTGTCCGGTCGGGTTAGGTTAAGGTCAGGGTTGACCCAGACGAGCGTTAATGTCCAGCCCCGTTTCACAGGCAAAGGAGGTCTATTAATAGTATTGTATGAAGCACAGAAGACCCTAACCCTTGAAACGTTTTGTTCCCACAGTTTTGTTAGCCTAATCACGTCAGCCAAACATTTCTCTGAGGAAGGAAAAGGTGGGAGTCAGCTTCAGAATAAGATACAGATTCCTGGTCACAAGCATTTCAATGTCCAGGTTTCCTCATTGTTAATTGTGCAAATGACAGATGAATGAATGACTCTTGACTCTTGAGCCATTGATGTTTTGAAAATCTTTAGTCAGCATGTGTTTGGCAGATATGGATTATGCATATTTGTCATTTTTCTGAGAACTGTTCAAGTTTCATCAGTCAAACAGATAAAAACACAAGAACTGTATATTTAAACAGACTCTATTCTGCTTTTCTTCATCTTCATCTCTCTTCAGTGTGTAATGCTGCTGTTTGATCATGAAAAATCTCTGCAAAGTTTCAGTTCTTCTCTATATCAGTGTCAGTGTTTCTGAACTCCATCTTGAGTTTTCTTCACAATATTCCTCATTTAAATAATTCATGCACAGAATAAAGGGGCGGGGCCTGGTTGAGTTAGTTAGTAGTGTGTTGAAACTGGCGGTTATGGTAAGGGGCGGGACTTTCCCCAAACACCAATCACAACACACTGCTCCAGCCGACCAATCAGAGCACACTGTGCTTTTCAGAAGGAGGGGCTTCATAGAGACAGGAACTAAACAGAGCGTTACTGACAGACTGGGAAGAGAGGAGCTGAACAATGGAGAATATGAGGAAAATAATCAACCTGTTTTAGCAGAGCACAAAAACACAATAAAGGGTGTAATAGTTCCTCTCTAAAGCATTTCTGTTAAAAAAGCTCTTGTTTCAGATCAATAGAGTTGACTGAACTGTACTGATTGATTTCTCCAGGTGAACGTCGGTCTGACCGTTCTGAGTCTCCTGGCCTTCATCAACCCTCTGTATGTTTTCCTGCACTGCCGGCGTCAGGCCGCCCAGAGATCTTCAACATAACGCTCCAGGCAAAGGGAACGGCAACCTGACCTCTGACCTTTAAAACTGGTTTCTGTTACTTGTTAGATTTTCTTTACAGAACTTAACAAAAAATTATAGTGGAAAGAAATATGTTACTAACCTCAGTGGCCTGTCCTGCAGAGGTCGACTCTTGACCGGTGTCAGTGTTATCTGTGCTGATCACAGCAGGAAATGAGCTCCTTTACGAAATCCCTCAGGTATATTATTGTTGGATCTTGCGGTGCGATCATGCACGTTCACACTCATGTGCGTAAGAATATTATACACTGTAAGAAAACAGTCTGTGAAGGCTGACATTTGCTTTAACCCTAAAACAGTGTGATGTGTAATTCAAAATAGGGGTAAAACACCTGTGAAAAACAGAAATGTCTTTTATAATAACAAAAACATGTTCTACTAACATTCCTATTGAGTTATAAAAATGTTATTTCTGAATGTTCCTTAAACGTTCAAAACATTCTAAAAACTTATTTTCTTGCTTATGTGAACGTTAAGGAAACATTCCATTGTATCATTCCTCAAACATTATGTGAACGTTACTCTTCAATGTTCTCTGAACGTTCTGAAACAAGCAGTAACATTTAACAAATGTTAAACGAACGTCCAACTATAACGTGTCAGGAAAAAAGTTTAATCGATGTTTTTGTGCTAACTTTTTGAGAAAATTAGTAAAGACCAGATAACATTGAACGAATGTTCTATTAAAGTCGTCATTAAATTAGATTTGACCCTATTTACTCCGTTAGCACACATTCCTAGTCTTGCAATTTGTCGTGATAATCTTTACTCAAAATCTGTAAGTTTTCTTCCGCTCTGGAATGGCGTTCCTCCTCTGATGACGTCAGGTTGAATATTCTTAGCCACTCCCCTCTCAGAATTAAACCCCGCCCTCTATTCAATATTCTGTTTCACTTGGAAATACGTGTCAGTTGCAACTTCCAGTTCATGGGGACTTTACTGGAAGAACGTTTGTTCATAACTTTGAGAGAACCTTTCCAGAACGTTCTGAGAACGTTCCTTGTTAGCTGGGATAGAACAATGTGACCTATTTTATGTTGTGTGTTGTTTGTTTAAAAAATACATCATAAAGCTAGTGATAATCATAAAGGGAACACCATGAAAATGTTTGTATGACATGGATATTTTGGCTGAATGGGAGAAATGTCTGCAGATGAATGTGTGACGGGTACATGTTTGTTGTGGGAGCCTCTGCTGGACACTGTGTGAAACACATCCTTCTCTCACAGAGCTCTGTACAAATATATCAGGATTACTCCAAATAAAGGGAATTTTTATAAGTAATGGTTGTCTGTGTCAGTGATTGCTGCCCAGCTAACAAAAATATGTTGTAAGAATGTTTTGCTAACATTCCTATTAAACGTTACTTTTGAAAGTTCTCTATACGTTCTGATAGTAACGTTTAAAAAATGTTAGATGAAAATCAAATTAACATTACACACACACACACAAAAAAAAACATGTTCCATGAAATGACACACTTGATGTTTTTACATTATTAAAGACCTGATAACTTTGAATAAACCTTTTATTAACGTTACTAGAACGTTTGTTCATAACTGTGAGAGAACATTGCCAGAACGTTAGCTAAACTTCTGAGAACGTTTCCTGTAGGCTGGGTCTGAACTTGAAACATCTTTTCTATTTGGTTGTGGGAGTGTTCTTGAGGTGCCAACAGTCAATCAGTGTTCTCGTGACATCATTGACTAGTCACATGTAATTTTTGGATCAGGTGATTGGGTCCAAAAAAAAAAAAAACTAAAACTAAAATTTAATTAAAGTGAAGAAAAGTACAGATTAAAAAGGCCAGACATGCCATAAAAAGCTTTGTGAATCAAACTCAAGAACTCCATGAGGGTTAAAGCTCGTCTGCCCAGTGTTCACCAGCAGATGGCGCACTATGTGCTGTTTTTCTGAAAAGCTTTGCACCATTTACACACATTATGTCAGGAATGTCTTCAGCAGGTGGTGTTTGAAGTAGCAGATGAATGTCCATGAGGTCAACATAATGATGTTTACAATTATTGTGAGCTGTTTTAATTTAGAGATCAGCTTATTCCAAGTGTTTCTCAGCCTTTCTGACTCCAGGGTCCCTCGTGTTTGAAGGCCCATCTTTATTTTAGTATCATTTTAGCATTGTTATTAAGATTGTGTTCATATAACTAAACTTAAACTGGATTCTTATTGTGGCCACTGGTTGAGAATCATTGTATCCTCTACTTAAATGCAGTCAGACTCGAGGAGGCATGGCACAGTGTTTGTTGGTTTAGTGTTGAACAGTTTTCAGTGTCCTTCTCAACATTTCCAAAATAGCTCTTGTTTGTTGCTCTAATGTCAGACTGAGGCAGGGCTTCATTAAGGCCGTTATTGATTTGTTCTCAGCGTGGCAATCTTCGTCATTCGACATCTTTCATCTCCCTGAGGAGAGTGTGATTAAACGGACCTTGTAAAAAGATTAGTCATCTATATCTGTTCTTACGAGAGGAGCTGTGGTGTCGGCCATGTTGAAAACTAATGTGGTGCGAAAGACCGGTTTCATCTAAAAAATGATTCTCCTCTTAATACAACAATACTGGATGAGCTTTTCATACTTTTAACTTTTGGTCTCAGTAATACATATTAAAAAATCATTAGACCATTAAAATGATCAAAAATTACAGTAAAGACATTTGTAATATTAGAAAAGATTCCATTTCAAACAAACGCTGTTCTTTCAAACTTTCTTTTCATCAAAGAATCCTGAAAAATAAAATGTATGACGGTTTCCACAGAAATCTGAACTGTTTTCAACATTGATAATAATCATGAATGTTTCTTTTGAGCATCAAATCATCATATCAGAATGATTTCTGAAGGATCATGTGACACTGAAGACTGGAGTAATGATGCTGAAAATTCAGGAATAAATCACACTTTACTATATATTCACATAGAAAACAGCTGTTTTACACTGGAATTTTTCTTCTGTATTCCTCTTCATCTTTCTCTCTGAACATCCACTCAGTGTGATAACTGGGAGATGGCATGGTCTGAAAGTGCCACTAATGAACAAAATAGACATGCAGAAATAGATAGACGAGGGCGGCTGTGTAAAATGACTGAGAGAGAAACTTAGTCAGTGAGATGAATGTGACAGAAAGATGGGAAGGCTCTAATGATTACTATAAATGGAAGTACCAGGATTTCAGGAAGCGCAATAAAAACATCAGTTAAAATTAGTGTGTTGACAGATGTTAGATTGGAAATATGAAGCGAAAAGTGCAAAAGTGAGAGAATTTGGAGTGATGACGCTCAGCATTTTCAATGATGTATAGCTCAAATGATCTCTGTACACACACTTTAGGCACATTTGGTAATCTGATGTCCATCATCATTACTGAAATGCTGGATTGTGCGGTAACCCAGACGGCAACATAGTGTGGCCCAGATCCGGCCCACATCTGGTACATGTGGATAACATGTGGACCAAACACTATGGCCGACACTGTGTTGCTGGGAAATTCCTTCCTTCCTATTTGCAAGTGGATTTGTTTACCTAGTCTTGCCTTTATACCTTGGGTGTCCAATCTCAGTCCTGGAGGGCCGCTGTCCTGCAGAGTTTAGCTCTAACTCGCCTCACACCTGCCTGGATGTTTCAGTATGCCAAGTAAGACCTCGATTAGCTGGATCAGGTGTGTTTAATTGGGGTTGGATCTGAACTCTGCAGGACAGTGGGCCCTCCAGGAGCAGGATTGAACACCCCTGCTTTATACTGTCCCAAAAAAGGTCTTAAGGCCCAGACACGGCAAACCGACATCAAAGAACTTGCGCAAAGTAAGGCTGACTGTTGTCTCACTTCATGTCACCTGCATCTAAGCCAATAAGTTGTGCTTGAACACACCACAAAGACTACTAACCAACAGCCAACTAACACATATATCAGGTGTTCTTAACTCTAGCCTCCGAGATCGACTTTCCTGCACAGTTTATCTCCAGTCCTGATCAAACTCACCTGCCTGTCGCTGTCTAGTAGGACCTGGAGACCTTGATTAGGTTTGATTAGGGTTGGAGCTGAACACTGCAGGAAAGTGGATGTCAAAGGCCAGAGTTGAGGATGACATACACTCTGTGCTTGCGTGAGAAGAAATCACTCTCCATACCAGCAGGTGGCAGTAGTCTGTATTCATAACGTCCAGTGACTGCCTAACATTGGCCAATGGTGGACCGTCAGCTTGGTGTGTGACGGTCTTTACATTTGCATTTATAGATTCAGTAGATGATTTTATGCATTTATCAGTATGTCTGTTCCTTGAGAATCAAACCCATGACCTTGACATTAGCACCAGCTGAGTTACAGCAGGGGTGTCCGATCCGCCTTCCAGGAGAGTTTAGCTCCAGTCCTATTTAAACACACCTAAACCAACTAATCATGGTCTTCAGGATCACTATAAATCTCTGGGCAGGTGTGCTGGAGCTAAACTCCAGGAGCCGGATTGGACACCTCAGGTAATTTCTCTCACGTTCTGTGAAACTTCACATCGTGGTCTATGAGTCTCATGTTGTGTTTGACATACTTTACTTCCATTTCTACGGACTGGTAGAGCTTGTCTTGGTGTAACGGAGGCCAGCTATAAGAAATGTTGGAAATGCCAGTTCGAATCCCACTCGGAGTGGTGAGTCGAGTAGAACTGGAGGGGTTAATCTGGCACAGTACCTCCTGTTCATCTTCTTCTTCTTTCTTATTGATCTTGCATTATCTGCTTCTATGGTCTTGGGTTTCTACTCTGTTGCTGATGGTTTGAGCCTTTGTGTTTTTCCCATTTCCCATTTTCCTCTACAGTGCCTACGATGAAGTTTCCATGTTGGGGACAGGCAGGTTATTGCTAGTTTTTCATTGATATGAGTCATATCAGGCCAATTCATCTGCTGTTAGGCATCTGCAAATTTAAAGGTAACTTTCTGTTGTGAGAAATCAGTGGACTTGTCTCAGATCTGCAGGTGGTCTCTTAACATGTCGCAGATGTAAGTACACGTCTTTGAAAAAGAGGAAATGACTCATTTAGAGTCTTCTGTTCTCCGTATCTCGGTCGTAGTTGTGCCGTAAGCCATGGTTTATCAGTATCTCAATCACAGTCATTGTGTTTCTTCAGTACTGCTCATCTTTAGCCCATTCTGTAGCTCAGCCATCCCACAGATCTGACACTTTTTGGCTTCAAGTCTTTGTTTCCTAGGAAGAATTTGGTGTCTTTTGCTTTCAATCTGTAGCCTAGCATTTGAAGGATCACTGCTTAATCACAATTTACAAAGATCTGGGAGATAAACCAGAGATAAAACAACAACAACATTTCTCTGCCAACAGCAGTTACCATCAACTGTATCTTGTTCTCTCTCTAATACATCCTCTTCATCTCTGTCTATTCTGCATCATTCATTCTGCGTCATAATTGAGATATGACAGGGACCGCCTCTGTATAAAAATAGAGATGTATGAATGAATAGGCGACAGATAGACAGATGAGGGGGGGCAGTAAAAAGGGAATGAAGGTAAATATTAGTCAGTGAGACAAAGATGACAGGGTGATGATAAGGTTCTGCTCATCTCTATTATAGGAAGTGCGAGGATCGTAGGAGTAACGCAAAGCCACTGATTTCGAAAACGTAGAGACAAAAACAGGTCAGATATCTAAATATAGAGGTAAACAGAGTGGACACAACAGGTGGGAGAGCACTTTGATGCGGGGAGGATCTGATGGACAAATCTCTCGGTTTAATCATAAAGACATGACATCACTTTTTGGACTTTTCATAAAATTAACAGCACCTAAATAAAATACCATTAAAGTACTCTTGTATGACACAAAGACTCCAGGCCATCTTTCTAGTTCTACACGGAGTGGGTCATACCCTGATGGGCGCTGCCATGGCGATGACCAGAGATGGAACTGATTGAGTTACTGCTACAAATAAAAGTAGCAATATTGAGTTTACCATATATAGTGCTTTAAAAAATCATTGTGTTTAATCCAACAATGCCCATTATTATCTTTAATATGAGATATGAGAAACATAGCTGAAAAAGAAGACAATTAAAGATAAACAAACAGCTAAATTTTAAAGTGGTAGCAGTTGTTATATAAACCATGCATCCAGGATGATAGGTGTCAGTATGGAGTCCAAAACCACTGCTACCATTGGGATGAATAAAAGCCAGAGTAATGTGAGCTAAAAACCGCTATACACTACCCCTACAGTACTCACATATTAACATACAGTGTTAGTGAAAGTTACTTTTAAAAGTAATGTGTTACAATATTGCATTACTCCCTAAAAAATAAATAATTGTGTTAGTTACTTTTTATGGAAAGTAGTGTGTTTCATTACTTTTGTGTAACTTTTCTCTTGGCTGGGCTTGTTTGTTTCTTTGTTTTTTTGTTTGTTTGTTTGTTTGTTTGGCAAATGTAAAGGCCCTTTAACACCAAAAGTGAAATAACAAGCCTCAGGCTGAAGAAAATGCAAATTCACACCTGTACAGTAGAGGGCGCCGCTCAAACAAACCATTCAAATAAATGCATGAAAGGAAAGTTCAACACTTTACATCAGCTATAAAAACACATTTTTTTTTATCAAAAGTCATTTTTGCTTATTAGTATGATTGAATTGGATCATCGAAGGTCAGCAGCTGAGAAATTGGTTAATAAATTGAAATTAAATATATTAATTAATTATATTAATATATATTATTTATATTAATTAATCTAGCGCACACAACACCTCTGCACTTACTCACGATTCTCTCAACATGAGGACAGGAGAGCAGTCAGTCAGTACATGGAAAAACAAAGTAATGTGTTACTAGTTACTTTAAAGGTGCCCAAGAACGTTCTTTCACAAGATGTAATATAAGTCTAAGGTGTCTCCTGAATGTGTCTGTGAAGTTTCAGCTCAAAATACCCCATAGATTTTTTTAAATTAATTTTTTTAACTGCCTATTTTGGGGCATCATTAACAATGCACTGATTTACACTCGGCGCCGCCCCCTTAAATCGTGCTCCCTGCCACACGAGCTCTCGACTATATTACAGCGCATTTACAAAGTTCACACAGCTAATATAACCCTCAAATGGATCTTTACAAGATGTTCGTCATGCATGCTGCATGCATGCTTCGAATTATGTGAGTAAAGTATTTATTTTGATGTTAAAGTTTTATTCTGAGTGAATTTGAGGCTGTCCTCCGTGGCTAACGGCTAATGCTACACTGTTGGAGAGATTTATAAAGAATGAAGTTGTGTTTATGCATTATACAGACTGCAAGTGTTTAAAAAATGAAAATAGCGACGGCTCTTGTCTCCGTGAATACAGTAAGAAACGATGGTAACTTTAACCACATTTAAAAGTACATTAGCAACATGCTAACGAAACTTTTAGAAAGACAATTTACAAATATCAGTAAAAATATCATGATATCATGGATCATGTCAGTTATTATTGCTCCATCTGCCATTTTTCGCTGTTGTTCTTGCTTGCTTACCTAGTCTGATGATTCAGCTGTGCACAGATCCAGACGTTAATACTGGCTGCCCTTGTGTAATGCCTTTTATAATGTTGGGAACATCATGGGCTGGCATATGCAAATATTGGGGGCGTACATATTAATGATCCCGACTGTTACGTAACAGTCGGTGTTATGTTGAGATTCGCCTGTTCTTCAGAGGTCGTTTAAACAAATGAGATTTATATAAGAAGGAGGAAACAATGGGGTTTGAGACTCACTGTATGTCATTTCCATGTACTGAACTCTTGTTATTTAACTATGCCAAGATAAATTCAATTTTTGAATCTAGGGCACCTTTAAAAAAGTAATCTGATTACATAACTTGTGTAATGCATTACCCCTAACACTGCCAATATAGTCCACTGAATAAATGAGTTTTCAGTGTTAAAATTCTCCTATCCTACATTAATTTACACAGATGGCTATAAATAAGCCATTCATAGGTTAACTTGAACAGTCTGAACACTGCATTATTTTAAAACACTTCTGGAGACTGTATTTAGGCTTCCAAATTCATTACAGTTGTGTTCATTAGTGAAGATTATTTTGAATATTAACTTGTGTTGGTCACAGAGCTTATTTTATGCAATAATCCAAAAGCCAATGGAAAAATCCTACTGGCTTTTGTCGACTGAACCAGGCTAATGTTAACCTCCTGCCTACACAACTACATCATCCCTGCAGCGCTCTAATGCACATTTCTGCACAGAAATGACACACTTCACTTTTCGAGACCTAAAACGGTGACACAAGTACATGCCGTACATTGGGAGATTATATTAAAAGTTGTCGACCTCTTTAAGAAGGATCACATGTACGAAGCTGAAAACATGTTGATGGAAGTAGGACAAAACGCTCAGTACAGGTTGGCATCTGTCAAAGGGCACACATATGAACTGACATACACACATGTACACACACACATGTACACACTCTCCCCAGACCCGTCTGTTGCTCTTTAAAGCGTGTGTCACTGCCCCAAGTGGTGAGGGGGAGTGTGGTCATCTGTCTTATCTCGTGTGTTTGTGTGTGTGTGTGTGTGTGTGTGTGTGTGTGTGTGTGTGTGTGTCTTCCCCCACGGCCCCCTGTAGCGCTGAGAATGTTGAGTGATGACTGATCTGGTGGGCTCAGAGAACTGTGTATAGCCTCAGGCAGCATCGTCTCTGCTAAACACACTAAGAACAAAGTTCACATGACGAGGAGTGGCCTACTACTGTGTGTACAGTGTGTTTCTGCAGGCTGTGCCCTTTCCCCCATGACCCCTTGACCTAACCTTTGATTCGCAGCGATGAGTGAGCTTGTGGGTACAGAAGAATGTGTGTGTATATGATATTCAGTGTTTGTCATGTGATATTTCATAAGGTCCACTGAGAAACACAGTAGGAGGAACACAAGAGCTCTGCATATCAAGTGTGCATATCTGTACGCGCACATGGCATTTGAGTTAGGAGACAAAAAAAATAGAAGTCAATGGAAACCCTTATGGAAAGAAAATATATTTCCCTACATATGAATGATCAATATATTACATGATTTAACAGTATATTTGAAAATATACAGAAAAATATATTTCGTAAATATATTACAATATATTGAATCATACATAAGGAATTGCCGCATTTCATATATTGAAAAATATGTGATAACATATTTACTAATATCATAATGTATGTCATTTTATATTCAGTAATATACTTCATAATATATAGATTATATGTGATCAGATATGGTACTGCATGCATATATTGCAGATATATTTACTCATGCAGTATAAACATATATATGGTAAAAATATATTATGTGACACATTTATTATATTTTATAATAATTTACATTTTAAATGTTCCACATTTTCAAGTTAGTTGACAAAAGCACGCCTGCATGTACTAAAGTTTCTACCAAAGAGACTATCACTGTGCTATAGCATGCACAGCCTTTACTTTTTAAAGTTATTATAGTCTTATAATATATAATATATAATAATGACGTTCAGCCAATCATAAACCTAACCTCAGGCTCTACTCTTCAACAAACCCCGAAAATTCACACATACCAGAAAACCTTTAAATACTAACAGATCTCCCCCTATATCAATATTGAGCAAAACACATGAAATAGCAGTTCATTTTAACATTTACTCTCCTTTAACAGTCAGAAGCAAAGCATGCTGGGAACTAGAAGTCTGTTGTAGCCTATGGTTGTAACCACTGATTGTAACTCATTCTGAGAATGAGTGTATATATGTGTGTACAATACATTCACATTTATATGGGAACATGTGTGTGCAATATATGTACACAATAAAGGATAAAACTTTATAAATGTAATGCTATTTTTGTCTTCATTTATAAATATTTTATATGTATCAATATGTATCCATACATGGTCAATGCATATATTGCAGTATATTGACAAATATACGCTTAATTTCCCATATATGGAAATGTATTATGTAATATATTGCATTATATTTTGCAGTATATTCCCATATTTTTGTTCTGTAAAAGAAGTGTCCACAAAGACATGTGTGTGTTTGCATGTATCATGACATGGGTACACAGGTGTGTGTGTGTGTGTGTGTACAGATGGGCGGCATGATGCTGAAGTTGGAGCGCACTGACCTCAGTCACGGTCAGGGAACAGAACTCTGACTCAGAGCAGCCCACACACGTGACACTCGCACACAAACACACACATGCATCTCTAACACTTCTTTTACACAATCATTTGCACATGCAGCAGATTTTTCTTTTTGCAGTGTACAGTTAACAATACTGGGAAAAACTGCACTGCCACTGAGTCCCTACAGTAAAATATCCTGAAGGAATTTTAGATTATCCAGTAGGATTGTCACGTTATGATGACGAGGTAAGCGCAGTGGATCTAATTGCAGCATAAACTTTAATAATAATAATAAAATCCACATACAAGGAAACAAGGATCTAAATGGTGTTCAAGTCACAACAACACTAGACAAAGGACTAAGAGCAATATACACACAAGATAATGAACTGAACATGAAACAGGTGTAATCCATGAACCAATGAATCACCATGACAACCAATGAAAAACA
This sequence comes from Culter alburnus, assembly GCA_028476615.1. Classification (NCBI taxonomy): domain Eukaryota; kingdom Metazoa; phylum Chordata; class Actinopteri; order Cypriniformes; family Xenocyprididae; genus Culter; species Culter alburnus. The sequence goes on along the minus strand of JAOTNS010001201.1, from coordinate 137,308 downwards.
CTTTGTTACTGTCACTCCGTCCTAATTCGCATACTATCCATCCCAAATAGTATTTGAAAACAGAATTAGTGTGTCCCAAATCGTAGTATGTTGAAATAGGTATAGATGGTCTACTTTTTCCCCTTAGAATCCAAAGTGCAGATCCGTGCACACTCCTAACGGCTAATACTGCCCACAACCCATTGCGCTGTGGACGAGGATTCGATTAGAACTACAAACACGGATAAAAAGTGTTAAAAAACTACAAACATGACGGATGTGCGAGGCTCACGGTTAGGATAAAAGATAAAGCATGCATTCTCTTCTGCTACACACAAAAGTATGTACTTTTTCTTCACAAAAACAGTACATACTTTTAGGGCATAGTATAAGTAGGCGAACTGGGACACAGTATATAACAAAGGAAACAGGAAATAATAAAGACAAACTAAAAGTCCTTGAAAATTAAACCAACAACACTTCAATTTGACAAGAATCTTATTTGATCACTAGAATCCTGTTGAATATGATTTTATATTTATGAGAATCCTACTGGTATTGGATTGTAATTATATTTTATTGCTTGAAGTTTAAAATAAATTAAAAGCAAAGGTAAATATTTTTCCAAAAATATTATCCTTAAAATATTTTCATTCAGTTCAGGTTAACATCATAATGCCTACTGTACATTTTTGATACACAAATTTCTAAGACCTTTAAAGAATCAGCAGGATCAGAACTTTCGCACTCGATCTCCTCCAGTCCTCCTGTCTCTGATAGTTCAGACTGTTTTATAAAGTAAAAGTCTTTTAGTATAACTGTACTAACATCCTTCAGCTCGTCCCACAGCTCGTTTTATCATGTAAACATAAGAATAACTTTGATAATGTTAATAATATTCCAACTGGACTAAAGCAGGTTTACTTGATTATCCAGACATCATTTATTATAAAAATAAGATCATCAGGCTTTTGAGGAAGGTTTATTTGTTCATCTCTCAATCATCATTGTACAAACCCGATTCCAAAAAAGTTGTGACACTGTACAAATTGTGAATAAAAACAGAATGCAATGATGTGGAAGTTTCAAATTTCATATTTTATTCAGAATTCAACATAGATGATATCAAATGTTTAAACTGAGAAAAAAGTATCATTTTAAGAGAAAAATAAGTTGATTTTAAATTTCATGGCATCAACACATCTCAAAAAAGTTGGGACAAGGCCATGTTTACCACTGTGTGGCATCCCCTCTTCTTTTTATAACAGTCTTCAAATGTCTGGGGACTGAGGAGACAAGTTGCTCAAGTTTAGGAATAGGAATGTCGTCCCATTCTTGTCTAATACAGGCTTCTAGTTGCTCAACTGTCTTAGGTCTTCTTTGTCACATCTTCCTCTTTATGATGCGCCAAATGTTTTCTATGGGTGAAAGATCTGGACTGCAGGCTGGCCATTTCAGTACCCGGATCCTTCTTCTACGCAGCCATGATGTTGTAATTGATGCAGTATGTGGTCTGGCATTGTCATGTTGGAAAATGCAAGGTCTTCCCTGAAAGAGACGACGTCTGGATGGGAGCATATGTTGTTCTAGAACTTGGATATACCTTTCAGCATTGATGGTGCCTTTCCAGATGTGTAAGCTGCCCATGCCACACGCACTCATGCACCCCATACCATCAGAGATGCAGGCTTCTGAACTGAGCGCTGATAACAACTTGGGTTGTCCTTGTCCTCTTTAGTCCGGATGACATGGCGTCCCAGTTTTCCAAAAAGAACTTCAAATTTTGATTCGTCTGACCACAGAACAGTTTTCCACTTTGCCACAGTCCATTTTAAATGAGCCTTGGCCCAGAGAAAAACGCCTGCGCTTCTGGATCATGTTTAGATATGGCTTCTTTTTTGACCTATAGAGTTTTAGCCGGCAACGGCGAATGGCACGGTGGATTGTGTTCACCGACAATGTTTTCTGGAAGTATTCCTGAGTCCATGTTGTGATTTCCATTACAGTAGCATTCCTGTATGTGACGCAGTGCCGTCTAAGGGCCCGAAGATCACGGGTATCCAGTACGGTTTTCCGGCCTTGACCCTTACGCACAGAGATTGTTCCAGATTCTCTGAATCTTTAGATGATGATATTATGCACTGTAGATGATGATAACTTCAAACTCTTTGCAATTTTTCTCTGAGAAACTCCTTTCTGATATTTTCTCCACTATTTTTGGCCGCAGCATTGGGGGAATTGGTGATCCTCTGCCCATCTTGACTTCTGAGAGACACTGCCACTCTGAGAGGCTCTTTTTATACCCAATCATGTTGCCAATTGACCTAATAAGTTGCAAATTGGTCCCAACTTTTTTGGAATCGGGTTTGTATTGGGATTTCATTATGTTTTTTGAAAACTACAGATTTGATTATAAAACCAAGCATTTAAATAGTTTTCTACGTCCGAATGCCGGCTCAGTATTGGCCAGCTCTGATCATGTGATCAGCACGATGCATGCGTGATCAGCTGACGCAGGAGCCGGCCAATAATGAGTTGGCGTTCTGATGATGAACCTGGAAGCGCTGGACATAAACGATGTATGAGAATGACACAGAAGAGATTGTTGAATAAAGTGGTTATTTTTGTTTTGTTTTTGCGCACAAAAAGTATTCTTGTCTCTTCATAACATTAAGGTTGAACCACTGCAGTCACATGACTGTTTTAATGATGTCTTTAGTACCTTTCTGGACCTTGAAAGTGTTGATTATATTGCTGTCTATGGACGAGTCATAAACCTCTCGGATTTCATCAAAAATATCTTAATTTGCGTTCTGAAGATGAACGAAGGTCTTACGGGTGTGGAACGACATGAGGGGGAGGAATTAATGACAGAAATTACATTGGGTGAACTAACCCTTTAAGGTCCCACATGACATTGTATCCTGTTGTTAATAAAACTGGAAACAATTTCTTCAGTCATGTCCTGTAGGAATGACTGTAATTACTATAACGAGGACAGTCTGATCTGTTTCCTATCGCAACACTCATAATGGCATTTTATTGTTAATGAGCAAAAAAGTCTTAAATTGGGTCCAAAATGATGTCCTGTCATGTGAATGATCTATCTCACACCGATTTAAAGGCAGGCACACTAACAAGGGCACTAAAGACTCCAGATCGGTCACTAATGCACCAGGAGAGAGAGATTTACCTGCTCATCTTTTACTAGCTGGCCTCACTTACACTTTATGGACTCTGCCATCTATGAATGAATATTAGAAGTGTTACAGTTTTTGACTACTAATTTTATTCCCCTTCCACTGCATAAGGAAAAGCTGCGACTATCTGAGTGCTCGTGATGTGAAAAATTATCCAAAATTATGGTGGAATCAATAAGAAAATTTCATTTGGATCTTTTGGGATAGGATGTCACATCACATGTCTGATTTTTTTGTATTCCTTTGGTATAATATATATTTCTATGATAATCTTTTTGTCACTCCTGTATTCATTTATATTATGGTCTTAAATGTGTATTTAAAAGTGTATTTAGAATGTATTCTGCGCTTTTCCTCCATCAACCTTATCTGAAGCCTACACACTGATTCGATGAGGCTGTGGAGTTTTCTAGCATGTTTACTAATAAGACTCTAGAGAAAAGAACAGTCATTTATGTAAAACAACCGTTAAAGTTATTTAGTCATCCCCCTCAACACACTCACTCAGACACACGCTCCGGTTTCCTCCCCCCACCTACGTCCAGCTCGCCCGCGCGCGCGTTACGCATGAGAGATTCCGTTGCTTCCCGCGTCGGTGGGCAGCCGGTGCTGGACTATAAAGGCTGCCGGAGAGCGTCTCTCCTCAGTCGCAGTCGACTCGAGCACCAGAGCTGACCGGCAGAGCAGATAGCAGCACGCGCACACTAACTCGCTCTCGGTTTGGATTTTGGGATGGAATCTCGTGCGGCTGCGCGGAGCGCTCGCGCCTCCAACACTCTTACCTTCAAGAGTAAGTACCAACTTTGTATTGTAATTATCAGTTAATGTTTAATGATTAAGCTTAATTGTATCTGATGCATAATTACAGCCATTTATTGTATACAAGTTGCATTTTTGGTTACATTGTGAAGCTGAAAACACGTGTTATTATCATTGTTTATGTCTGATAGATATTTATTGATGCATTCAGTTCCACATCTATTGTGATTTTTACATGTTACAAATAAATGATCAATTTGTATCGTTTATATATATAATGCTGACACTGTAGTGTAAATTTTTACATTTTGGAGACTGTTGACCTTATCTCAGTACAGTGTTCCTAAAAAAGTTTGTAAAAACATATTTGTTAGTCTCATTTTCTTTAAACTTAAACAGGAGTTAAGTAAAAAAGAAAATAAGACTAACAAATAAGAACATTTTTATGAACACTTTTGATGCACTTAGAATAATCAATTATTTGTTTACAATGGGGAAATTATAAAGCAACTGTTAAAAAGCAGGTACGCAATTATGCAGAAAGGATACATGGTTAAGTTTTCCACATTAGTGCAGTGGATCAGTACACCGCGTCCTGGAAGGGATGTGAAGTGACCAGGTCATGGGTCAGTAATAGGAAAATCTTCAGTCACATGAATGCAGGCAGCATGATTAATTCACGCCATGCGTGTCTTTAAGCGCCATGTTATTGTGTAGAGTTACCGAACACCGTGAGCTCCCCTCTTAAATATTCATGAGCTGCGGTAATTGAATCGGGTTCGGTTTCACAAACCTGAAGCTAATCCAAGCTTTTTTTGTTTTATGCACACTGTCCTGTCCTGTCCTGAATGAACTTAGACAGTGTGAGTCTCTGACTGGACAGAACTGCTTTCGTCAAGCAGGACATGTCTGGATATCAAATTTTGGTTACTTAACCGAGCAATGATATCTCAAATCTGTCACGTCATGTTTCTTCATGTCTGCATCACTCCAGGGCATTCAGTAACTGTGGATCATCTTCTTCTCACATGAACATCATGTTAAGTCTAGGCTCTTCTCTCTCCACAGGTGGTTTGTCTCTTTGGTTGGTGGTATGGCTGTTGGCATGTCGCTGTGCACCGGGTCAGGCGTGTCCCAGGATGTGTGTGTTTGCTACCATACGCCCATGACTGTGAGCTGTCAGTCTCAGAACTACACCACTGTTCCTACCGGCGTGCCCTACGACTCCCAGCGTGTCTTCTTGCAGAACAACCGTATCACCGAGCTCAGAGCTGACTCCTTTGGCTTCGAAACACAGGTGAGGGCGTATTTATGTGTAAACATAATTGTGAAGATATGCAGGGAGCAGAGACTTACCTTGCCCTTTACCTTCTAAATCCGCAGGTCCTGTGGCTGTACTCCAATAACATCACATGGATCGAAGCAGGTGCATTCAGCAATCTGCGTGTCCTAGAGGAACTGGATCTGAGTGATAACCCCTCACTGCGCAGGCTGGACGGAGGTGCGTTCAGGGGGCTGGAGCGTCTGCAGAGCCTTCACATGCACCGCTGCCACCTGACCGAGCTGCCCGCCGACCTCTTCCTCAAGCTCTACAGCTTGCAGTTCCTCTACCTGCAGGAAAACCAGCTGAGCCACCTTCCCGACGGCCTCTTCTCCGACCTGGTCAACCTCACCCACCTGTTCCTGCATGGCAATCGCATCCGCGTCCTGTCTGAGAACGCCTTCCGCGGCCTGGTGAATCTCGACCGGCTGCTGCTGCACGACAACCGCATCCGGCAAGTCCACCGGCGAGCCTTCCGTGACCTGGGCAGGTTGACCATCCTCTATCTCTTCAACAACACTCTGCAGGAGCTTCCGGGTCAGGTGCTGAAGGATACGTCCTCGGTGCAGTTCCTCAGGCTCAATGGCAACCCCTGGACCTGCGGCTGTGAAGCCAGGTCGCTCTGGGAGTGGTTCCGCAAAGCTCGGATCTCCAGCTCAGACCTAACCTGCTCTTCACCAGCCCCTCGTAAAGGCCAGGACCTGAGATTCCTGCGGGAGATGGACTTTGCTCTCTGCCCGTTGCCTGACCCAGGATCTCTGGCTGGCACTACAACCACCACCTTCAGCACCAAGACCCGTTGGTGGTTCTCAAAGAACAAACCGGCTTCATCGTCCAAGAGCCACTTTCACAAGAGCAGCGAGACCCTGAAGGCCTTTCCATTCAGCTCCGTCAAGAATCCCTTGTCTTCATCATCCTCCTTTTCTTCCAAGTACGATCTCACGGCGGAGGAGGCTGCCTTACCCAAGCTAGAGCCCGAAGAGTACTGGGCAAACTACGGCAATGAGGATGCAGCCTCAGTCCCCTGTTTCGAGCTCGAATGCCCACCGGGTTACGACTCTCCCATTCTCCCATCTTCCTCCTCTTCGGCTTCACTTCTGTCCTTCCTCTCGCTCACAGCACTGACTCTCTCTTTCCATCTGCTCTTCAGCTGAGTTTTCCTTCTCCTCTCTTGTTACGCTCCACTACCTTTCTCCTGCGATCGGCTTATGCTGATGAATGCATAGAAGCAGCCATGCAGAAAAGGGTGCCGAGACTGGCACATGACAACAAATTAAACACAACACACAGAGACTGGGCTACTGCATGCGTGCAGCATACCTCAAGTCATGTTCTTCTCTAAAATAAGAGAACACAGTAGAGGGGTAAAGAGAAATATAGGGAGTGATGTGCAAAATGAAACTAGAGGTAAAGGTCAGTGGAGGTGAAGAAAGTCTCTACACAGAGAGGAAAACTCTCATTCCAGCAAATGATAATGTAATGTAAATGATCAATATCATCATGTACATAGGAACATACACATACTCACAGACCTACTTTCCATCAGGAGCCTGAACATGCTATAGTCAGTAGATTTGAGTGGGGTTCCAGATACATCATCACATTCAGTAGCTCCAAACACTTTTTAAACAACTTAAGCTACACTTAAAATGTTTACATTTCAAGAAAGAGTTTCACAATAATAAAACATGATAACAGAGATGTTCTGTTTTGACACATTCTGGTTATCATAGTGGAATGTCCATAGTTAATGTAATAAACATTATTACATATGCATATTATATAATGCTCTGACATTTTTAGCAGTGGTTTAAGTATCCGAATATTTTTGGGGCCACTGTATATGATGACTGATGAAAAGATGAGCTAATGGAAGAATGGACTGACAGAGACCGTCACTAATGTTTTTCATTTGTTAAAACTGTGTCAAGTGCTTTGGGTTGTGTTAGTTAATCTGAGTTCAGGTACTTTGGATATCAGGTGAAGTTAGGGCAGGAAGTCAATGTTTAATTCAGCCTGAAGAACTCAGGAACCTCTTGAGGTGAGAGATCCGTGTTTTCTCTGTAAGATATCACACAGTCTCTCTCTATGAGCAAGGGTTCAGCTGTTTACAGATCAAAATGTCAAACACAATCATGCTTTCTGTCTAAAAAAACTTGTAAATAAAAATCACCATGAATAAATATTCATTATCTTTGCCATATTATTGAGTGATCACTTGTTGTAGTATTTGATCTGATGCGATCTGTGTGTGTGTGTGTGTGTGTGTGTGTAAGCAAGATGGCGATAGAGAGATAAATCCGATTTTTAAATCTGATCCCAGTGTTAAAATTGCTAAAAATAAATAAAATACTACTAAATCCCTAACAGATTATTCAGTTAGCTGCCAGGATGAATGTGAGAAACATTTTTAGTTAAATAATAAACACAAGCTAACATTAATATATAAATTGACACATTCATTTTCTATATTATCTAGAATTTCTCAGCTGATATGTCATTAGACGACCCTCAGCAAAACAAGTATGCACTGAAACTCATAGATGTAAAGTGAATTTCTCAGAGGTTGCTCTTTCACAGCTCATTTAAGGTCATGGACTTAATGTTTAATTTAGGGAACAGCTTTGTTTCAGATTTTTCTCCAAAAAAATCCTTAGGAGAAGTAAAACAATTGAGAAGGAACTGCAATAATAATTGTAGGATAATTTAGATAGCAGATTATATTACGTTATATATCTCTGACCATCATAAGGAGACACTCATTTATTCTCATCTCATTGCTGTCTAGAGGTTATAAAGAGGTCTTTCCTATGGCCATATGTGTGTACACAAATGTTAAAAATAAATCAGCCGTAAGCTTCTCCTCCAAAGACGCACTTGCTCCATTCTCCTAGTGTGCTGTTTGTTCTAGGCTTTCTGTTCGACATTGTTCTGCTGTCTTGTGTGTCAATCACTTGCATTCAGGCATTCATGAGCCGGCCATTCATTCATCTCTCGTTTCCTAAATCTCATCATCTCCTCATACGCTCGCTCCAGATGGTTCTGTTTGCATGGACGTGTGTTGGCGTGGTTGTGACGTGCATCATCAGTCGTGTGTCATGCCTGAGAGAGTACAAAGTGTGTGTGTCTCAGAGCTTGAGTGTAAATGCTCCATCTGCAAGATCATTAGCACTATTAATTTAGGGAGCGAACAGAATGTGGGGAGAGACTAAAAAAAGATCAAGTTTGAACCACAAATAACGTTATGTTGCTGGGGGACAAATAAAGCCATATTGAAGTAACAAAGTTCACTAGTGTACACTAGTGAATATGTATCAGATGCAGTGTACATTAGTGGATATGTATCACATTAAGTGTACATAAGTGAGTGCTTCAGACAGAGTGTGCACTAGTAAATATGTATCAGACGGAGTGTACACTAATGGGTATATCAGAATGAGTGCCTACTAGTATGGAGTACCACAAGGCTCAGTACTAGGATCGCACATAATAACCAAGAATACTGTCTAACACTTGATGGCTGCTCTGTTAAGTCTTCGTCGTCAGCTAGGAACCTGGGTGTGCTCTTTGATACCAATCTTTCATTCGAAAGCCATTTTTCTAGCATCTGTAAAACCGCATTCTTCCATCTTAAAAATATATCTAAACTACGACATATGCTCTCAATGAAGAATGCAGAACAGTTAGTTCATGCGTTCATGACCTCAAGGCTAGATTACAGTAACGCTCTACTGGGTGGTTGTTCCTCCCGCTTGATAAATAAACTACAGCTGGTCCAAACGCAGCAGCTAGAGTTCTTACTAGAACACACACAAGCTCAACCTAACATGAGTAACACACAAGAGCAAACCTCTTCCAGAAGCTCAAATGTTTTGTGTAACACACGAACATGAACCTCATTGGTTACGCAGCACGTTTGAGCTTCCGGAAGAGGTTTGTTCTTGTGTGTTATTCAGGTTAGGTTGATCTTCTGCTTATGTTCTCTAATCAATGTTTACATGTGAGTAAAAGCCTAAATTAAATTTGTTCATCATAACAAGTGATCGAGTCTCTTCAGAAAATTAGGACTAAACTGCTCAATTCATATGGATTAGTTTTCCGATCTCTTTATGAACTTTTGAAGCATCAAAGTTTCAGTTGTGAAGGCAGTCTATGGAAGGAAATTTGACAGCATTCTGTCATCAAAAAGATCTTAATTTGTGTTTCTGAAGAAGAATGAAGGTCTTACGGGTGTGGAACGACATGAGGGTGAGTAATTAATGACAGAAATTTCATTTTGCGGTGAACTAACCCTTTAAAGCTGGGACTGAGATGGGTCTTGCACATGTTGCCCAGTAGGGTCCCACCTAGTGGTAAGTGCAATCCTATATGAAATCCATAAGGGCAATTAGAATGGGGCCATTAGGGAACCCGTGGACAATCTTAAATAGGGCCCATATTTCAGGCCATTTCATACCCATATGGGCCCCACATACAAATGTTGGCTGCATAGTGAATATACACTATACTGCCAAAAGTTTTGGGAACGCCTGCTTTTACGTGCACGTGA